>CACSLK010009942.1:858254-880379 GCA_902706635.1 Striga hermonthica
TAAGTCACTTCGATGCCGAGCCATTTTGAGACGAACCAATCGACCCACTTATTCGAGCCATCACCCTAGAGACGAGTTTAAAAACCGCGCCCATGCACTCAGCCAGCTCGTACACTCGTGGCGAAACAGCCTTGCGACCCGCGAGATGGTAGCGCAAGACTCCCTTGAGCACTCGCTGCGAATCGTCTTTGGCGCCCCGCGAGATGATGCATGAGAGAAGGCCCATGCTAGGCACTCGTCGCGAGACTTCATTCGTGACCTGCGAAAGGCACGCTCCACACAAGCTCCCAGCCAGTCGCAGCGAACCCGAGTTCGCGTGCCGCCAACCGTACACCCCAGCACACCATTCCCATACTCACAGCGAAATCACTTTGGCGGCCCGCGAAATGCCGATATCTACACTATTCCATGCCCAAACTCGCTGCGAACCCCGTTTCGAGACCGACGAAATGCAGAATTTTATTAAATGTGTTGTTTTTTGTGTATGTTTTGTTGGATTTTTGTCGTACGAATCAATCGCACACGCAGCGGAATTTTAAGTAATTATCTTACCAACAAGAAGATCCGGTTATAGCTATTCGATTTTGATCCTAGATCGCGAGAACTTACAGTTTAAGCTTTTCTTCAACTATGGTATCCACGCAATCCAAATCCCGATGCACGATCAAACGCAATGAATCCTTTCTGGTGAAGACGCTAGGAATCCTCAGTCAGAAAGCCAAAGAGAAAGTTTTTGTTTTACGGCGTATCTCAATTATCTAATCACATCTAATGAAGAGATAACCACCTTTTATAATTAGGCCAAACCTAATTATATGGGCTTTAGGATAACCTACAGCCCAATAGGTAATTGGACCTAATCCAATTAATGATTTAATTAAGTCTAAGTCCAATTTAAACTTAATTATATATTTTCTATCTAATAGAAAATAATCTCATTACTAAAATTAAATATTCTAATCTAATTGAATATTTAACACTCTCGATTCACTCTTAGCCGGAAAATAGATTGCATATTGTGTGACCCTATAAGCCTTCATATATTGACATAAATCTAATTTATGATCCTTGCGAAACTCCTAGACTGCGTCGAAGGACGAACTCAAAATATGAAGTACGTTTACATAGACAAAGCAAACAAACCTTTAGTGTAGAATTCAATAGTGATACGGTCCCTTCATTCACGAACCACTCGATTAAGCTTAGGATTTGCACGTGTGTCTATCCAAACAACTTAATCATTTTATCTCATATCACTGGTTGATTTTATCAATTATATTTGAACACTATTTCAAATATAATCACGTGCATTGGCCAATGACTTTATCAACCCAGTATAGAGAAAACGAGTGTTCTCTCGAAACTATATTCGAGCAATGTATCCTTTCTTGGCTCAACTACCAATTCCATATATATCATGATCTACCCAACACAAGCTCGTGTCTACCCATAAGGGCGTAAGTATTGGACTAGGTCTAAGTAAATCACTCTATACATGAATTGCGTATTGACCTCAAGTCAAAGGACTATTACGCCATTCCACACACCGATACTCCCATAGACACATAAACAAATGGTTTATCGGTAGGGTATGCCAATACTCTCCAAAGTATCCATGTGTCCATCACGAATAACAATTGTTCATAGCTGTGAGACTTACTATATTCTCCAAGATTATGATGCAGACCACATGTCAATCTATCGCGTATCATTAATATCCCTTTCTTAATGATCATCGATTGAGGCGATTTGAGAGTTATATTTTATCAATTAACATCTCACTCTGCTAATGACAATATCAACTCAATGGAGCAATTAATTAATAAATTGCAAACAATCAAACAATTACTTAATTAATCGCAATACCATAATTATAATCCAATATAATTATTAATGTGATCATGTAATGTCCTTAAAATGATTGTCTCTAGGACACATATACCAACAATCTCCCACTTGAACTAGAGGCAATCACCAATGTATCTAATACACATTTCTTAAAATTACTATTGTGCTCAACTATGCACAATGGTTTGGTGAACGAACCATTCAAGTAGTGTTCAGCTTGAACACGTTCTAACTTATTTCTCGTCTATCAATTATCTCTAAATAAATGATAGCGCCTTTGTACATGTTTATTTTGTTGTTGGATCTTGGTTCCTTTGCCCGTGCAATCGCACACGTTTATCATAATATGTAGATATTAGATAAATGACACTTGGAACTACCCCTAATTCATTTTAGAACTCATGTATCCAAACAGCTTCCAATAGGCTTTTAATGCAACAATGTACTCGGCATTTGTGGTTGAATTCACAGTGGTTTACTGCTTGGAACTATTCCAACCCACTGTCTCATCATTGAAATGAATATAATACTATTAAATTATTATTTCCATAATAGAATAAAATATATTCTTTAGTCCATCTAATGTACTAAAGATAGTCTTAGCTGTCTTCCAATATAGTTCCCTAGGATTTTATTGGAATCTATAAGTGATACTAAGTGCATAAGCCATATAGACCTCGTACATGTCATAACATGCATGACAGACTCCATCACATAAGCAAATGTGATCTTCTTCATGCACCCAAGTTTGGCATCAAGTGAACGACTATCATTCTTTGCCAACTTGATGTCACGTCCATTGGAATAATCTAATTATTCCATGGAGAAGCACTTCAGTATCTTGACAATACACATGGACCGTGAAACTCTAACACTCTATTAGATCTATCTCAATAGATCCTAATTTCAAGAGTATAGCGGGTTTCACCCAAGCCCTTTCACAATGAAGGTGCTTAATAATCAATCTTTTATGGACTGCAGGTGAGGAACATCATTTCATTATCAATATGTCACATACATATATGATAAAATAATATGGTCCTCATTGTGTTTACTATAAACACATAGATCCTTCTTACTTCTCACAAAGCCCAACAATTATGTAACTTTGTAGAAAAGATATTCTAACTCCCAGAGGCTTGCTTAAGTCCACTATTGGACCTTAGTAACTCGCATACTAATTTCGAATTTGACTTAGATATAAAACCTTTAAGTTGTATCATATATACATCTTCCAATTTTTCATCAAGGAAAATGATTTTAATATCCATCTATCAATCTACATAGTCATAGTATGCAGCTTTTGCAAGTAAAATCCAAGATGGACTTGATTTCATGAACAGGCGAAAAGGTATTATTACAGTAAACGTCTTCACGTTGACTATAACCTTTCGACACCAACCTAGCCTTGTAGGTTTGTACTTTGCCATTCGCATAAGAGTTTTCTTTTGAAAACTCATTTGTATCTAATAGGTCTAACCCCAAATGGCAAACCAACCAAGTTCTAAACTTGATTCATGTACATTAGTCCATTTATGATTTTATGGCATCAAGCTACCTCTCTGAGTCCATGTCTTACATAAACTCAGTGTAGGTCCTAAGATCATCCTCATTAAGAATCTCTACATCATCGTGATCCTCCAAGAGGAAAAATAATCTAATTGGTTCACGACGAGTTCTAGTCAACCTACGGAGTTTAACAAGTAGTATTTGTTGTTATACATTCTGATCATGAAGAGATTCTTGTACGTTGGCATTTCTCAAACGATTGGAGGGTTCTCAAAATCACGTTTGTATGCGTTTATTGAAAATGAACGACATCCGAGCCATTAGGTATTGGTTATATATGAGTGTGCTGCACTTTTGCAGTTTCACCCATATTACTCCCACTAGCTAGAAGTTGTTCATCAAATGACAAATTTCTATTTAAGAAATCATCAATACCTCCCTCTAAATCTTTGTCAATACCAAACGACAATTCTTGAACCTCAATGTTATTTTGAATTTTCTTGAATTTTTCAAGTTCTATCACAACACGACCTTGTTCCTTAAAGAAATGATATTCTCCTGGAAACTTTGTCTATCTAAAGACAATTACTCTATGTTCCCCAGGAAGATAGAAGTTGTATCCTCGTGTTGGATAGCCTTCAAAATAACATCCTTCACTTTCATATTCCAATTTATCAGTTAAAAGTTTCTTCACATATGCTAGACAACCCTAGGTTCGCATATGATAAAGACAAGGCCTCTTGCCACGTCATGATTCATATGACGTCTTTACAACTGACTTCAATGGAACTCTATCCAGAATGTAAATCGAGTTCAATAAGGTATAACATCAATGATATGTGGAAGAGTGGTGAAACTTAACATGGATCTAACCATATCTAAAAAGGTTTGATTTCTCCTTTCGAAGACTCCATCAAATGAGTCCTAGGAGGTATCCATTACAATTGGACTCCATGAAATTTCAAGTAATAAAGAAACTCCATGCTGAAGTACTCTTTTACTCGATCAGATCGAAAAGATATTTTAGTCATGTTGTTTCTCTACTCCAAACTTATACTTCTTGAATTTTCTTAGGCTTCGATTTGTGTTCCATAAGACACACATAACTCAGCCTTTAAAATCATTAGTAAAGATAACAGAGTATAAAAAAACTTCTCCTGGCTTGAGTTTCAGAAGGTCCACATAAGCAATATAGACCAACTCAGACATTCTTAGGCTTTTGTCCCTTTTCCAAGAAAATGAGTTATTGGTCATCATTTCATTTAAGACAAAATACACAAAGTTCATGTAACTCAAAGTCACATGATGTTAAGTAATCTAATGTACTTAACCTTGATAATAATGTCTCATAAATATGACCAAATCTACAATGCCATAAGAAAAAGGAGATTTTCATATTACTTTAATTTTTTTTTTAAACAAACAAATTATATGCAGTGTTCGCAACACTCTGTGCCTTGAAACACATATAACATCTCTTCTAACGCCCTTTTCTTTGCAGAAAATACATCATTGAATAATTTCAGCTTTAATTCATCCTTCTTTCAGGCTTCTAGTTGTAGGCCTAGAAACAATTTCAGCCTCTCTTCTACTTACTCTTACCCTTGGTAAGATTTAGCAAAAAAACTCGCCATGAGTACAACCTTTCCTAAGAGTTAATGGATTGTAAGTCTTGAGCATGTTGTGCAGCTAAGGCATCATTGTCCTCGTAGCATTTCATATAAAAAAGTATAATGAAGTTAAAATATGAAACTAGAGCGACTGCAAGATGATATTCAAAGTGACGTGATCTGGGAGCTTCATTCAAACGAAGTCAGATTCCCAATCAGTCAAATTATCTCCACGACATGCACAAAGACCTTATCTCATCATGTAGCATGCATTTAAAGAGGTCTCTCAACAGTTCAAACTCCAAGGTTTGAGAACGTGGGTCATAGAATCTCTTTTAATGCTCTCACATTCATTTGGATTCAACCTATCATATGTCTCTTTAACCCAGTTGACATAGAAGACAATACGATACATTATACTGAAATTTTATCATCCTAATACTTCTTATGAGTATCATGGTCAAACGCATAGTACCCAGAAAAAGTCTTATTAGGCACGATGGGCACCTTTGTGTCCAACACATATTCAACTCATTTTATACAACAACAACAACCACAAAAGGTGCAGTCAGTCCAGATAATTCGGGTCCAATAAATCATATTCATTTCCATCAGACATTTCAATGATAATTCAAAATTCTATTCAACCCAGAGAAACATATAGAACAGGAATATAAAACAACTAGATCACATTTGTTAACTAAATTAACATGGCTTTTAGTAAATTTAGCTCCCACTATTTTCACATACTTTACGACCCCTTCAGAGGAGTACGAACTCATATCAAATATAGTCATAGTGAGCCAAGATCCACATCCATCCCATTATAGTCCCAGCTAGGGCTGATCACTATAATGTATGTAGTGGTAGGTCTCTAAACCAATTGTAAACAATTACAACTCTTGGTTGATCAAATCTAATTTGATCGACGTCCTTAGATCATTCCGACGCTAGGGCGACAAGAATTAGCTAAGTAAGTCAAAACCATCACACGATCACAAACATATGTATCTATGAATGAGTCTGAGCCTCGTATACTTAAGCAAACACTGGGGTGTAAATACTTTTGGACGAAGAGGTTTTTGCACTCATTCAATTATGATGGGTGACGTCATACATCCAAGATGAGACTTATATTTATTAGGGGAACATTTTGAACGGGGTATTAAATATCAAATATTCAAACAAGATCCAACTAATATCACATATCGGGCGCCGCCTACCCGAGCATAATATAACGCGGTCCGGCAAATACTGGGCACCGCCTACCCAGGCATAATATTGTGGTCGACAAATACTGGACGCCGCCTACCCAGACAATATATAACGCGGTCCGACAAATACTGGGCGCCGCCTACCCAAGCAATATATAACGCGGACGCTAACTAAAATAAATAAACTATTTAATTTATTTCAGTTAGACAAATAAGAGCAAATAATCAAATTATCATGCATTTATAATATTCCAAACACATAAATATGTATTCAAAATACATATGCCAAGCAAATTCATGGATCAAAATATTGTGCTAAAATGTTTATCAAAATTTCTAAAATTTTGAAACAAGCTCGAAGCTTTATTTCGTTCATTAAATATTTAAAAAATATTTAAAAGTCATTTGACAATAATTTTAGTTTGAAATATACCCCAAGGGTTAATTTCAATTTTAGGGATTTTTCAGAAATTTTAAACAAGCAAAAATAACCATTATTTGAGATATTTCAAAAAATCTGAATTTCCAAACAGCCAAACAAGCCTTAATAATTTTCTGAAATAACAAACTGGCCCCAAGGACCCAATTGCATGTTTTCAGAAGTTTTAAATTTTCAGATTGGCCACAGGACTGAATTGCAATTAAATGACAATTCTGAAATTACGAATTGACCCCAGGCCAGTTTCGAATTTTCACATTGACCCCAGGGGTCAAATTGAAATAAACAAAAGTTCCAGAATTTGCAAATCAACCCCTAATATCAAATTTTCGAGATGAGGTCCCTGCAACATCCAACCCTACTTCACCCAGCCCGTCACTCGCCCATCGCACATCTCTCGCAGCACTTGACTTCCGGCAAGCCCCCGCCGACCCAGTCCGGCTTCACCTCGCCAGAATCCTACCCAGGCGGTCAAACCGCCGTGAGATTTTTTGTTTTTTATTAAATCCGCCATTAATGGCGGACGAGCTCGAAGCTCGGGTTTCAGGTTTAAGGAAAACGGACGCCAACACAGAAACCCTAGGCCGCCGGCAGACACCCATAGTAGTGATGGCGGGTTTCAAGGGAGTCGAAGAGCGGTCCTAGACCGTGTAGATTTCAGCGACAAGCCGCGCGACTCCGAGAGCCGGCAGCGGCGGGAGGGCTCCTGCGTGGACTCCAAATCCCAGATTCGTTTTTCAATTCCCAAATTGACCGGGCAGATCGAATTGGTACGGGGATTTTCAATTCCCAGAATTTTGCCGGTGGAATTCGAACAGAATGAACAAAAATTCCAAAAATTTTATGTGTTCGAACAGACCAATTTTTGGGAAGGAGACCGTGGCTCATGCGGGAATTCCAAATCCCATCCAATAACAATTTGATTCCAAAATCTCAGATTTTGTGTGCTTCGAACAGAACGAAAAAACAAATTCCAAATTTTGCAGGTTTGTTCGAACATGTACAGCAGCAACCAAAATCAATGAAAATTAATTCCAAATTAATTATCTTAACATTAATTAACACATATTTTGATCCATATAAATCTAATTTGAAATCGAATAGTTATGAACACCGACCCGATTCTCTGATACCACTGTTGGATTTTTGTCGTACGAATCAATCGCACACGCAGTGGAATTTTAAGTAATTTTCTTACCAACAAGAAGATCCGGTTATAGCTATTCGATTTTGATCCTAGATCGCGAGAACTTACAGTTTAAGCTTTGTCTTCAACTATGGTATCCACGCAATCCAAATCCCGATGCACGATCCAACGCAGTGAATCCTTTCTGGTGAAGACGCTAGGAATCCTCAGTCAGAAAGCCAAAGAGAGAGTTTTTGTTTTACGGCGTATCTCAATTATCTAATCACATCTAATGAAGGGATAACCACCTTTTATAATTAGGCCAAACCTAATTATATGGGCTTTAGGATAACCTACAGCCCAATAGGTAATTGGACCTAATCCAATTAATGATTTAATTAAGTTTAAGTCCAATTTAAACTTAATTATATATTTTCTATCTAATAGAAAATAATCTCATTACTAAAATTAAATATTCTAATCTAATTGAATATTTAACACTCTCGATTCACTCTTAGCCGGAAAATAGATTGCATATTGTGTGACCCTATAGGCCTTCATATATTGACATAAATCTAATTTATGATCCTTGCGAAACTCCTAGACTGCATCGAAGGACGAACTCAAAATATGAAGTACGTTTACATAGACAAAGCAAATAAACCTTTAGTGTAGAATTCAATAGTGATACGGTCCCTTCATTCACGAACCACTCGATTAAGCTTAGGATTTGCACGTGTGTCTATCCAAACAACTTAATCATTTTATTTTATATCACTGGTTGATTTTATCAATTATATTTTAACACTATTTCAAATATAATCACGTGCATTGGCCAATGACTTTATCAACCCAGTATAGAGAAAACGAGTGTTCTCTCGAAACTATATTCGAGGAATGAATCCTTTCTTGGCTCAACTACCAATTCCATATATATCATGATCTACCCAACACAAGCCCGTGTCTACCCATAAGGGCGTAAGCATTGGACTAGGTCTAAGTAAATCACTCTATACATGAATTGCGTATTGACCTCAAGTCAAAGGACTATTACGCCATTCCACACACCGATACTCCCATAGACACATAAACAAATGGTTTATCGGTAGGGTATGCCAATACTCTCCAAAGTATCCATGTGTCCATCACGAATTAACAATTATTCATAGCTGTGAGACTTACTATATTCTCTAAGAATATGATGCAGACCACATGTCAATCTATCGCGTATCATTAATATCCCTTTCTTAATGATCATCGATTGAGGCGATTTGAGAGTTATATTTTATCAATTAACATCTCACTCTGCTAATGACAATATCAACTCAAGGGAGCAATTAATTAATAAATTGCAAACAATCAAACAATTACTTAATTAATCGCAATACCATAATTATAATCCAATATAATTATTAATGTGATCATGTATATATGTCCTTAAAATGATTGTCTGTAGGACACATATACCAACATGTTTGTGGTGTAGCTATAAATAGACATTATGCTTTGTATTTTGAGATATCCACCCTCATTTCCCAGCTTTTAAGTTGGGAAATCCTCTTCATTTTCTCTCGTTTCTTTTTATGCTTTAGATTGGAGGTTCATGACTCGATTTTTTCGGTGAAATTCCGTCAACTTTATTTTTGATCAAGATTTGAGTTTCACACCCTATTTCCGTCTTCACATGCGATAGGAGAGTAAGTACCTTGTTTGGGGCTTACTACTTCGAGTTTTTTTACGATTTTTGTGTTGATGCTCGATTGTTGGTCTTTTCTTTATTTTCATTGCTTGCTTTCGTGTGTTAGGATTCGATACATGCTTATCTAGAAAGGTCTCGACTTTGTTCAAAGCGTGATGATTTGGTGTAGAAAGATCGTGTTAAAATACCTAGGATCACTATGCTCGCATGTTTTCTCTTGTTTAATTTTCTTTTTCTTGAGTCATGCAGATTCCGGTAAACTAAAGTTTCGATCTTTCTCTCTCTATTTACATTTGCATCATTTGCTTTCATTAGCTTAGTATAATTTCTTGCAATCCAATCCCTTCAAGCGAGTAGAATGTGTTGGACCCTATTTTCGGTTATGTGACTTTGACGACTAGGTAGTGAACGAAGCTCCGAACAGCCTTCCTTTGAGAACGACCCGAGTCGGGTAGCTCGGTTACCACACGCCCAAAAATACTACAAACAATTGAGACCCACTAATTTAATATGACTCTTCCAGGAATTTGTTGTTCGCAATGACATGGGTTGTGGTTCGACAATCGGACCCATCTTCGCGAGTGGTGTGGGCATTCGCACTGTTGATGTTGGAGCCCCACAACTGTCGAAGCATAGCATAAGAGAAATGTGTGCGGTTGATGACATGCATTCTTACGAGCAATTTCTTGATTGTCACTAGCCTTCTTTAAACCACAACCCAGTCAAAAACTTATGTGAATCACAGTGGCTAGGCCTGAACTTCCCTATCCAACTTGTGCCCTCAAACTGTTCTTATTATTTTGAAGGATTTGAAAACTCCAGCATCCTTTTTTTTTCGGAACGATAGAGGAACTATTATAAATCAAAAGCGCACAATGTGCGAACAAAGAGACAAAGCTCCTAACGGGAGAATAAAGTGGGAGGACATGTCAGAAGACCGCCTAGAATCTCGCTAGCAATGCTAGAATAAAACTCGAAACTAAACAGACCAACTACACGACCAACCAAACAAACAGACAACTACACGACCAACCAAACCAGCTAAAACAGCTAAAATAACTAAAAAGACCCCAACAAGATAATACCTGAGTACTCCAGCATCTTAAACATGGTAATTTTCCAATTTTTTTTTGTCAACTTTCATAAGATTTCTAATACATTATTGTCTTTATTGTGAGACCCATAAAAAACAGTCTATCCCGTGGCCCTTGGAGCAGCACTATTGCAGAGACGAGATGATACGTTTCTGGATATTGGCCGTGACTTGGCCAGGTTCATATTGTAAACACGTACGTTGCATGAAAAATATGTCGGACGTATCAACCATTCACGGCCTTTGGGCTTTCGATTTGCGTTTAATTTAATACTTAATCTTTATGCATTAACTATTTTTTTGCTTTCATGTATTTCCATATTTATTTTCTTTTTTTTAATGATATTTTTACTATAATATTTTAAAAAAATATATATACTAATTTTAAACCAGGGTATACGTATTAACTTATAGTAGGTATCAATGCTTAGAATTCAAATTGTCAATGCTTAGGATTCGAATTATCAATATTAGCTCAATATATACTATTTTCATATTCTAGACATATGATTTTAAATATTCTAGATACGATTTTAGAATTTATATTAAGTCTAACAAAAAAATATATAAGATTAAATATACATATATATATATATATTAGAACTTATTTTAAATAAAAATAATATTTTATGTATAATAGATAACCTATAAGGTTTTTTCTTATTTTGGGAGCTTTGTGATTTTTTTTAGTGTTTGTTGTGTAGCGTCTCCCGAGTCGTGAGTCTTGTGTTTTTGTTTCTAGCATTGTTAGTGCGGGTTCTAGGCGGACATCAGTTCCGCTCCCAGTCTATTCGGTTGCTGGTTGTATTATTCAACTAGGGACGATATCTTTACACATTTGTGCGGTTTTATCTATAAAATTCTCTATCGTTCAAAACTAAAAAATAAAAAACAAAAAAAATCAATAAGATAAACCTATAAGCTAACTTCTACCTCAATCAATTAAATTCATTGCTGATTGTCAAATGCCAATATGAATCCATTAAAAACAAATGATTATCAATCGAAAAATATATCCATAATCATTTTATCCCTGAATAGTAGAACTTGCCGTATAATCTAACAGCAAAAATGTTATTTGAACATAATTCAAAGGACAATTTTAAAAATTATTTAAATACAAATTTAAAATTTCACTCAAACTAAAACTCAATCAACTTTATATATATATATATATATATATATATATATATATAATAAATTTTATCACATGTCTAGTCTAACAGCTACTTGCCAAAAAAATAAATAAATAAATAAATAATAATAATAAATAAATAAATAAATAAATAAATAAATAAATAACGGGTGACCTTTTTATAAGAGAGGATTGTGGAAACAGATTATTAAACTATTTATAAAAAATAAAAATAAAAACCATATGTTAAACGTGAAACATAATTTACTTATTCAATCCGTTTTCCTTGTTATTTTCTGTTCGGTTAAATCGTATTGATTACTCCATGAGTTTATTAGTTTTGGAAAATTATTTTTCTAGTTTCTTTTTCATTTATATTTTCTTGTGCTCCCAAAAAGAATATATATTTCTTATTAGAATCGTTATAGCTAGTAAATATTAACTAAAATTTTTTTTATATAATATATATTTTATAAATATAAAATAATAATATACATTTACATTTAAAAAATATAAGTAATTTTTTAAATTGAATTCAAAGTGAATATATTCTTTTATTTAATCAAATTAACAAAATCACAAATTAAGTTCAATAATGAATCGAATATGGATAGTCGAATATTTTTAAAAATCCGAATCATATATTTTAATATTTACTTCGATTCAATTCGTTTACAACCCTACACATATATCAATATTATTAGCAAGATTAGACATAGTTGCCTTTTTTTAAGTCATATCAATTTTTCTAAAAAAGAAGCAGTTGCATAAATCTTAACAAAATATTTTGATTTTTTTTATTAGAATTACTTTCAGTTCAACTTGTTTTATAGAAACAATCGGTGCAATGTTAGGAAAAAAAAATGGTTGCAGTTTTTAGAAAAATTTGATGATTATTTTACTTTGTTTTAACCAAATATTCGGATCAATTTGTATGAAAAAAAATCGGCGTATTTGTAGAAAAATCAGTTTTATTTTTCTTTTCAATTTTTCTTAATCAAAATTTGAATTAGATTTAAAAAAATAATAAAATAAAATAAAATGACATGGAAATCCCTAAAAATATCTGCTTTTTTTTCTAGTAGAATTTTGCATAATAAATACGATCACTTCATATATTTTTTTTTTTTAAATATAATTAGTTAACTAATAGCTAATAATTATAATATTTTATGTGCCAAAAAATCAAATCAAGAATGTTGTAAATAAAGAAATGTTCAATAGTATATAAATCTGATTTTCATTATATTTTCAATGTCATGAGACAAATTTAAATATAAAAATACCTTATAAAAAGCAAATAGATAATAAATGCTCACGTGTACCGTACTAGTCAACTAGTTGAAAGAAGAAGAATATATAACAAATGATGATATAGTTTTTGAGATCAGAGAACTAAGAGAAGATACGCCAAATAATTATCTCATATTTCTCTTTTTCATGCCATGTCGTAGCTCTTCACTTCTTCCTCGAAGAACCTCTTCCAAACGGGGTGCTTTTTCCAGAGCCTCTCCTCAACGAGGTCGATCGGGACGCCTTTCGTCTCGGGCAATAGAAACAGCACAAACAGGCCCATCACCACAATCCACGCCGCAAAGAAGAAGAAGATGTAGGCCTTCATGTGGCACATCATCGACAGGAATGCCTGCGCGATTATGAACGTAAAGATCATGTTGGAGCTCACGGCCACAGCAAATCCTGATGTGCGAGTCTCGATCGGGTAGATCTCGCTCGGGATAAGCCAACCCATTGGGCCCCACGACCACGCAAACGACATCACAAACGTGCACACGAGGACCACCACCACGCCCGCCAACCCCTTGTCTAGCGACCCAGTCGGCTTCAGGTGGCCTAGAAGTATCCCACCAATCGCCACCTGCGAGCCACAAATCATCATCTCAATATTTATTTAATGAAAGAAATGCTGCTTAAAACAAACTGAAAGAAATTATGCACGCACTTGGGAAATTAACATCTGAACGCAGGCCTGGAGAAGCAACTTCCTCCTCCCAAACTTATCCACGGCGAAAACAGAGACGAGAGTCGAGAAGACATTAACCAAACCCGTGATAACCGACGAGAGAAGGGAGGCATCGGCTCCGAAGCCCAACGTTTGGAACAAAATGGGAGCATAGAACATGATGGCATTAATCCCAGTGAACTGCTGGAAGACTTGAACGGCATTGGACACGATTAGAGCCGGTATGGCTCTTCTCTTGAATATCTTCATAAACGGGTTCTTCACCTGCCGGCCTTGCTCACTGGCCGCCAAGATTTGCCTGAACTCATCCTCGACGTCCTCAACACCCCTGACTTTTTTCAGGGCCGCTTTAGCCTCGTCCTCACGACCCCTCTGTGCCAAGCTGGCAGGTGTCTCGGTGATGATGAGGGACCCGACAAAGAGGACGGCTCCCGGGACAGCCGCAAGCCCCAACGAGATGCGCCAGCCGTTCGGGTGGGATTTGGAGGTGCCGTAGTTAATGAGGTTGGCTATGAAGATACCAATCGTCACGAATTGCTGGAAGAGAATGTTGACTCCACCTCTTCGATGAATCGGTGCTATTTCCGTTAGAAACAACGGGACGGCCTGCATATTTTATGTTTTTAACTAACATATTTAGATTCGTCGAAAAAAAAAATTAAAAACAATACGTACCTCGTTTCCGAAGCCAACGCCAATGCCGAACAAAATCCGGCCAACTATAAGCATCCATTTGAACTCCGCGAAGGCGCACAGTGCCGCGCCGAGAATGAAAAAAACGGACGCCATCGTAATCGTGGGCCGTCTGCCCAAAACTGTACACGCCTTGGAAGCAAAGAAGCTGGCCACAAGTGCTGCCAAGTAGAGAGAGGACGTGAACAGCTGCAGCATGTGATCGTCGTATTTACAGTAGTTGTCTTCGTACACGTGCATCTTCCGCTCGTGCACTTTGGGGAAAAACTTCACCAGGAAATCGTCCATGGACGTCACACCACCTGATCAAACAAATATTTTTAGATCATAAGATTACATAATGAATAAAAAAAATTAAATTCCGAATAATAGCATTGAAGCACAGGGAAGATGCTACGGTCCCGTCACCGAATCATTAATTTCATCGGAGTTTATAACCATTATATCAACTATTCCGGACGATTACAAACACTGACGGAATGGTTCCGTTAACGAGATCGTAGCGTTTTCATATACCTGAAATTCCAATGTCATAGCCAAACATGAGGCCACCAAAGGCAGCAAGAATCCAACAGGCGAAGACATAAGCTGTCATCTTAGAGTTGTAGCTTTCGATCTGATTACTCCCCATTTTTTCACCTACAAAAATTTTCCTGTTTGATATGTACACGACGAGTTTGTTTTCTATCTGTTTTTAATAATTTTTATTGTTATGTAATTATCTAAGTAAAATAGTACTAATAAGCTGAGGCAGTTTGAAAATAGGATTGGGTTTTGGATAATTTTTAAGGAGGGAGAAATATTTGGGTCAAACAGAGATTTTGTTGGGATTTGAAATCATATCCAATTTGAAAACAAATGTCGTCTGTTCAAATGAAAAAGCAGATTTCCAAAGGTTTTGGTAAATCCGATTAATTTTAGTTAATTAATGGGTTTAAGTTTAGTAATATAGAACGTCTTCACATTCCAAGACTGTTGACTGTTAAAAGGATAAGTTTTGGATCGTTATCCACAATAATATCCGATTTCCATAGGAGTAGTTTTTTTTTTTTTAACGGATAAAAAGAACATTTTACCAGCTAGGTGAATAATTGATTGGATATGGATATGCACAAAGGGTGCTATTATTTTAAAAAGAAACAATATCACAATTGTATTACAAATTAAATAGTATATAAATAACACAAATCACTTACTTATGGTACATTATAAAAAGTTATGATACAATGTGGATATAAGTATTAGTGCACATCTCGTATAATGCACGGAAAAATATAATAATCTAGATACAATGTTGCCATTGAATGCAATGAGAAGAAAATGGGTTGCATTCACCACGTTTTCTGGCACACCATTAGATTTGGGGATCTCGGGAATCTCCAACCCCACCAAGTTGCAAAATCAGTCTGGCCAACGACCTTCAAAGTTACGTACTATTGGGTCCTCCTTCGAGGGGTCATGCAAAAAAATTGCTCAAAGGCAACACCTGAGAAGTCGATCCCTCGGTCTCACTCTATGGGGGTGGCTTAGATTGTTGGGTCGCTGCCTCGTCGATTTCCATTGACATGGCCTCTTTTATTGGCCCTTTCCTAACATGCAAATCTTGACAATCCCCCTCCTACAAGTCATGGACATCTTCTTATGATCCCACAATCGGCTCCTCCATGACGATCTTTCTTACCGTCTCCATCTCTTCCAGAGGACGATCTTGCTCCTCAGACTCAAATTTGACCGCCCCGTGGGATAGGGGGACAATCGCGGGGCGAACTTTTCCTTTGATGCTTTGACGTCCGCGCGATTCCTTCTAGTGTAGTAGTTGATCAACGCTTCGGGTCGGTCTTTTGCGATGGTGATCTCATTTTCGTAGGTACTGGCGATCCTTGTGCTGCCGATGAAGCTTCCCTCTTGTCGATCTCTTTTTCTTCTTTTCTTCAATCTTTCGATTAACCTCTTGAACCCTTTACGGGGTAAAACACTACCAAAGAAACATATCATTAGATTCAATCCCTATTTCTAAAAATAATTTGATCTCTTTACGAATTATTACCTGGCCTAATTGGCTCGTTTTCAATCCCCAGGTGCGAGTTTTCCCAGACCAACTTATCACTCTTAGACAATTAACAACAACTCTTGTCCTCTAGCTCCAATTCCAACATCTCGTCCAACTTTTAAGAATACAGAGTTGTCTGAGTTTGTGTCTGTGGAACCAAGCTGTAATAAGACACTCTTCATAGTGTCGAACCAGGCCCTGGATGCTTGTTTCAATCCATAAAGAGAGTTGGATAGCTTGCAATCTATGTGCTCATTCCCTTGCTCAAAACCAACAGGGTGCCTCATGTAGATATCTTCAGTGAGAGTTCTATGAAGAAAAAGCATTATTGATGTCTATATGTCTCACTGTCCAAGAATTAGTAACATCAAGAGATAGAATAACCCTTTATGGTAACAGGTTTAACAACAGGACTAAAATTTCCAAGAAATCCAAACCAACTAATTGAGAAAAAAACCTAAGCAACTAGTCTTGTCTTTAATCTTGAGATCATGCCTTTTCCATCCTTTTTAACTTTGAAGACCCACTTGCAGCAAATCATCTTTTTACCTGGTGGCAATGTTGTTAAAGACCATGTCCAATTAGAAAGACGAGCTTGATATTCCTCCATCATAGCAGCTTTCCATTGAGGTGGATGAAGAGCACTTTCAATGGAGGTAGGTTCAATTATTTCTGTCTTTTTGAGAGTGTAGATCTTGGGCTTGTATATACCTGCTTAGATTTAGTAATCATGTGACGAGTAGGAGGAGCTTCAACATTAGTATCAGATAAACCATGTGAAATAGGTGAAGCATTACGCTTTCTTGGTAATTGACAGAAATAGGCGTTGCAGTGTTGCTATGAGATGATTGAGAAGTGCTTGCTGGAGTGTTTGATGTGTGAGGTGAAGATAGAGGACTATCTGGTGGTGGTCAGTAGTGAGAGTGAGAAGGTGAGTTAGTCTTTTTTTGAGGTTCAACTGAAACAAGAGGGAGAGATGAAGTACAAAAATGACTAGAGTTCACTGGTTGAGATTGAAGAACAATGGTGTCTAAGTAGGGAAATTTTGTCTCATCAAATATCACATCTCTAGACGATATTATTCTACCATCTGGAAGAAAGATTTTATATATCTTATATTGATTACTAAAGCCAATGAATGTTCCTGCCATGGATCTAAATTGCATCTTGTGTTTGTCAAACGGTCTAAGGACAAGAAAGGCAAGACATCAAAAGATTTTAAGTCTCTTGTAATCAGGTTTATGGCTAAAAAGGATTTCAACTGGAGTTTTGTAATCAAGGCTTTGGTAGGCAATCTATTGATTATGTACACTGAGGTTATGAAAGCATCATCCCAAAAGGAAGAAGGTAAACCACTTTGAGCCAGAATAGATAGGACGGTTTCAACAATATGCCTATGTTTTCTCTCAGCAACACCATTTTGCTGAGTATATGGACAAGAAACTCTATGAATGATACCATTTTCTTCAAGATAAGTGGTTAAAGTTCTATATTCACCTCCAACAATCAGTTTGAAGGATTTTGAAAGTAGTGTTCAATTAATTTTCAGCAAGACTTTTAAAATGAAAGAATGCTTGTTTGACTTCTAATTTATATTTGAGTAAGTATATCCAAGTATGCTTGCTAAATTGATCAATGAAAGTGAAAACAATTTCTAGACTTAATGGGGCATGTCCCTATAAGTCAGAATGCACAAGATCAAGAGGTTTATCATAAATGGTTTCTGAGTTAGCAAAAGGCAGTCTGTGAATTTTAGACAACGCACAAGAAGAGCAAACAACATCTCCTTTCATTTCATAAGGAAGATTACAACTTCTGAGAGCTTAAAGAAAATCATAACTAGAATGTCATATCCTTTGTTTTTTTTAGCAGTGTCTTCTCTCTTTGGAAGTTTGTATTCTATTTTTTTTTTTTTCTACTGTGTGAGATTGTGGCATTTAGGCTACCTTTGGTAGGCCACCATTTTCTGCCTATTTAGTCGATTGTATTTACGTGTTTACATTAATGAATCAATCATTTTAAGAAATAAAATAGAATAATATTGAAACATCGGAATAATTATGGGATTGATTTTGATAATTTGCCATGTCATCTACCACGAAGGATCAGTTGTAATATTATTAAGGCATGTCAGCATGACGTATCATTTCCGGGCTGGAAATGGCAGTTCCGACAACAGTTGTCCTTATTTCGATTGAATTTCAAAAGTTAGAGGACTGGTGTCATCCTAATGGGACAAAAAATGGACAACCCAAAAGCTACGGGCCTAATTTTAATTTTCTACTTTTTCAGTTATATATAAATATGAATGAATACATTACCAAATATTTATTTTAAGTTTAGTTCTTCTACCTTTTTTTTTTTCAAGTTAGTGCACAATATTTGTTTCACGTCAATCATAACAAATTTAATGTTAACTAGTACACTATCCAGGATACTGGTCCTGGTTAAAAAATATCAAAAAATATTTAAAAATGTACGAAATATATTTTTAATTAATTTTAATACTTTTTTAAAAATGTGCACAATTAATTTATGATTAAAATCAGATGTTCAACTCTGATTTGTTGGTTTTATGTTATAATAATTTTTCCAGTTCATATATAATGAATTTACAAATAGTTTTTTTTATTGATTTATAATTTTATTAATAGATGATTTAACTTTATAAATACAAATATATATATTTATTTATGTTATATATGCAATGTAATATCAAATTGAATCTCGGCGATTTAAGTTGATATATTACATTTGAAAAATTAATATCAAATACGAAAACTATTAACTTTTGTATATGTTTATACTTTCATTTAGTCAAATTTTATAATTTAATGGTCATATTAGATAGAGATAAAATACAAATCCACATATAGGATTATGAATAATAGGATTAAGAGACACCACAAGTAAATATAAACATTAATATATAGGGGACGCGCACTTAAAAAGTTCAAAACAAAAATATGAGCTTACAAATGTCTCATACACAAACATTAGCCAAATTATTCTCCACTTTACAACTCCAGTGCACAAAAAAATATATTCTCAAATCCGAATACGTACGCTGATCACAAAATATGAACCATTTAACCACGGAAACAAAATGCGAGCAGCAGCTGCAGCGCCGCCCACCCGAAAAGCTTACGAACGGTCGCATTTACTTGACGAGCTGCGAAACTGCTCGAATTCGTAATCGAAGGGACCGGAGATGACACGGCGGATGGAGGAGGAGCAGTGGTAACAGCAGCATTAATGGGGACATTTATGTCGACCTTTTGTCCACTCTGGCAGTGACCGGTCACGCCACACACGTAGAAATGGTGGCCCGGGTTATTTATAGTGATTGTGTCGTTGCCCGTGGTGAATGTGCTGATGGGAGACGACGCGTTGCACGCTCGGTACTCGGCATGCGTCACTTGCATCACGTTGTGGAAGTCCGGGTTGTACTCAAAAACTGAAACACCGAATTAGAATAATATTAATTACTGTGTTTTATTTCAAAAAAAAAAAAAAAAACAAAGGGGTGTCAAATATTGGTCTGTTTTGGTGCATGGATATGTCCAATGAAATGGAGCTTATAGTGGAGATTAGAAAGTGCAGAATTGGGTTGTTGTCATCACTTAAAATGTTCATTTCGACCTAATTTTGCAGCATATCATCAATCTCGACTTAGGTTGGGAGGAGGCCAACCACACTAAGACAATGTTTGGGAGTATATAATTTATTTATTTATTGGGGCGGGGGCAATGAGTTTATTTAATGCCACTACAAGCACTAGAAATGTTAAAACGGGCTAGTTTTAGCGGTTTCGGGCTAGCCTTAATGGGTTTCGCGTTAAACGGTCCGACCTTAAAAAGCCTGAAGTTAAACGGACTACCAGTAAAAGGACCTAACCCTAAACCTAGTAGATTTCGAGCTAAACGGGCTATAGTAATACTAATAAATAATTATTATTATTATTATATAATAATAATAAAAAAATTACACCGTCTAGCTAATGGTTTTTTAACGGATATTTAGTAATGACCACTCTATATATATATATATACAACTACACTTCATATATGAACACACATTACAAACTCTCACTACAATAAAATGATGAAATTCCAACGGAAATATATTTTAAAGAATTATTCTAACGGAAATTCCAACGGATGTTTCAATACTATTATTTCCGTTGGAATTTTTCAATGGATTCCAACGAAAATTCCAAAGAAAATATTCCGTTGGAATGGGTTTTCCACTGGAATTTCCGTTGGATTTTGACGATTCCAACGGTGGATTTTCCAACGGGGGTGAAAAAAAAAATTCCAACGGAATTTGCATATTCCAACGAAAATTCTTACGGTAAAAAGTCGTTGGAATTATAGCCGTTGGAATCATCAAATTCCATCTAAAATTCTAATGAAAAACACATTCCAACGGAATATTTCCGTTGGAATTTCTGTTGGAACTATTCCAACGGAAGCTATTCCATTGGAATATCCGTTGGAATTCCCATTGGAATATATTACCATAGGATTTTCCGTTGAAATATAACATTTATTTTGTAGTGTCTTAAGTAACATATTGATTCTCAATTGAATAAGAAAAAATGTTCGAACTATTACTTATAACTACCATTTGACTAGTTATTTGGTACGCTTTAGAAATTTTCACAATACAGCATACTATTAAATTTATATTCTACCACTATATATATTCAACGTGTTAAGTCTTTGTTTCATTTGGTTTTTATTAGACGTTCTACAACAACATACCCAGTATATTCCCAACTGGTTGGGGTCTAGGGGGTCAGTTGTACGCAGACTTTACCCTTGTAATTATACAAGAAGGTTGTTTCCGTAGTGACTCAAGGTGCATTGCGTCGTTTGATATATTTTTTCTAAAAACTTCACTAATAGAAGAAGCAATAGAATTTAATTTAGTCATTTTGATCTAGTCCATTATTAGCTCTATGACAGGAGAATTGTCAACAATGACTCTTTCAACTTTATTTGCAATGAACAATTTTATTAGACGTTTTGATTGAATTAAATATTTTGGTATGGAACAGAATAAAATTTGTTAATAATTATCTTTTAAAATAATAATAACCCGTTATAACTCATAAATAAAATGAAGTAGAACAGCGTAATTGTGATATACAAAGAATCATGAGACATATTTCTTACCTTTCTAAAAACATATACATCAGTCAACCCAAGTTAAACGAGCGAGCGCTAGCGGTTTTCGAGCTAGCCCTAGCAGGTTTCGGGCTAAACGTTAGAGCTTAAAAAGCCCGAATCTGCCAATAAAAAGGCCTAACTTTTTTTTTTTTCGGGCTAAACGGGTGGACCCGTCGGACTAAATACCGTTTAACATCTCTAACAAGCAGCAAATATCCAAGATAATACATGGCCATGTCGCGGGCTGAATCCAGACCTGTCCTGGCAGGTTGTCGGGCACGAGAACAGGTACCCGGAACCGGCCTGGATTTAGGTACGGGTCAGTTCACAGGCCCGGTAATTTCTAGGCCGAAGTTTATGAAAATCATATTGAGTACCAAAATAAAAGTGGATTTATAGAAAACAAATTTTAAAATCATATTCAGTACCAAAAAAGTAACACCCTTAAGGAGAAAATGAATTGGCACAACACACATACACACATAGAGAGACACAAAGAAGCAGCAGCATATGAAGTATAGATTATAACGAGCAAAACAAAGGAAAAAAAAAAA
>CACSLK010009942.1:898994-912877 GCA_902706635.1 Striga hermonthica
TTTGAGTGTTAACCGGTCTATTTTGTCGTGTTTTATGTGTTTCTATTTTTATTACGTGTTCTTGCATTATTTTATATTTTCGCGTCTCTTTTGGTGTTCTGTTTAGGTCCAAATTGTAACTTTGGGAAGACGATTCATTCGCGCCATTTTCGAGCAATTAATGAGCCACCCGGATCAACATCAAGCTACCCGAACCACTCGATCGAACCGCTAGCCTAACCCGAAGACAATCACCCTTGGCCCGAACTCGCGGCCAACTGGAACTCGCGTCCTGCGAAACGGGCGCACGCACAACACCTAAAGCCCCACACTCGCGAGCGAACGGAACTTCGCACCACGCCAAGCGCAACTTCCCCCAGGCGGCACTCGCGGGCGAACCTCCATTCGCTTTCTGCGAAACGCCAAGGTGAGCTGCCAACACTCGCCAGCGAACTATCTTCCGCGTGCTGCGAAGCGCTAGGTGAGTTGCCCCTCACTCGCCGCGAGCTGCATTTCGCGGGCTGCGAAGATGGCCAGTGCACACACAACCTCCGTGGACACTCGCTGCGAACTGTATTCCGCGACCCGCGAAGCGCACACCTGCTGCAACCCTCTCAAGCACTCGCTGCGAACTTCATTTGGCAAGCTGCGAAATGCACTTTTTAGTTGATTTTCACTCCAAAACTCACTGCGAACAAGATTTCAAGACCTGCGAGCTGTTGAATCATTAAATGTGTGTGCACCTAGTGTGTGTTTTTGGAGATACACTATATATATGTTTTTTCCTTTGCATTTTGGGGATCCACTACTCATTATTTCATTTTTCTCTTTTGGGAACTTAGTTTATGTTTTATTTTTGCTCTCTAGATTAGGAGCTTATGCTATTTTTCGGGAGATTTTCCGGCGACTTCGGTTTCTTCCAAGTTTCGAGCTTTTGACTCCGTTTTTCATCGTCTACGCAATGAAAGAATGAGTATTTAGTTTTAAAGCTCTTTACTTCGGTTTTTGCTCCGGTTTTACTTATAATGTTCATTAGAGTAAATTGGATTTGATTGATGATAGTGGAAATGGTTGAACTTGATTGCTTGCTTGAGTAGATAGAGCCGTTATTTGCTTGTTGATCTCGTTTAGACGACTAGGATTAGCAATCTAATGCTCGTAGCTCGTTTATCCCATATGTCGATTGATTATCATCCCGTTATGGTTATGGCATGAGACTCCGGTGATCTAGTTTGCTAATTGCTCGCGATTTCATCTTGCTTCTAGTTGTTTGCTCGTTTTTAAGTGCTCGTTTAGTGTTAATCAACCATCCAATCAATTGCTTAGAATGTTTAGGACTTTATTTTCCCTTTTTGTGATTTAGACGATCATATAGTAGACAAAGCTCCGAATAGCCTTCCTTCGAGATCGACCCGAGTCGGGTAGCTCGGTTATCCTTTGCCCATCAAATCTTTACAAACAGTACACTGCACGAATAGACAAAATTACGACGTCAAATACAATTATCCTAAATATACCGAGGTACGAGTCAAGCTTAACAAGCCAACTCTTCTTACCGGGATCAAACGCAGAAGAGGAAACTCCAGGAGATAAACCAGCAGCTTCAAGCTTCGAGTCGACCACTAGCTTCTTATAATTACGGAGGTCCTCGCCAAGATCCGCAAGCACAATCAACTTACCACCGAACTCCGGACTAATCTTCGATTCTTTCTGTTTCATTTCTTTCTCTACAAAGGGAAAAAGATCCAACCTGTTAGTACACAAAACAAACCAATATCAGAAAGCTACGTGAAAAACATAACAGAAAAAACTCACTAGTTCCGGAATGAATATTCATCGGAATCATCATCCCGTAAATCCGAGGCTCATGGAAAAAGTTCTCAGACTGCCAGTCACCGCCGAACCATAGCCATTCCTCCTGAAAATCGTGGAGGGTCTCCGATATGTCAGTAATTATTTCCCCAACCTTAAGGCCGTGTTGAGGTTTTGCCCCGGCAAAAAAGCTGCATGACGTCTCCACAACCCTTCGGTTTGGACTCCTTTTAAAAGCACAAATGCTCCTAATGACGTCGCACGACAGAAGACTCTCACCCCTTTCATTCAGTAGGACCATCAGCCCAATGATCTTCTTCCACCTGCTTGGTGTTATTTGACACAGAGGTAACCCCCAACTACGAAGGTACTCTATAATCAAATTCGACAACAGGAATCATATTCCCGACCTCAAACTCTCCGCAAAAACACCAACACATCCCGGGAGGGGCTAGTTATTCTCTCCCCCGGATAGGGTGCGAAGATCTTCGCCGAAGATGGGATCCAAACCTGTTCTCGCAATAGGACCACATTAGCATCCGTCAAGATGCTAGGCTCGCCTAGGAAATCCACCTTCGGATCCGGCCACTTCCTCACCGGTTGCCTCCATTGATCCTCCAAATCCAGAGCATTCTCCTCCAATATACAGTCCCCATCCTCATCGTTCGGTTTAAGGTCAAGGTGTCTCACTATCATCGGATCCCATCGGTGATACTCAAAAGCCAGTTCGACCAACTCCGAGTCGTGGTACACCTCAAGCGGAACCGACTCGATACTAGAAGAACTCGCAATGGCCTTACCCTTACCCTTCGACGCCATTCGACCGAGATAAAATCAAACAACAAATAAAAATAACGAGAAATCAATGGTGAGACTTATCGAAAAATTCACAGATGCTCACACACAAAGAATAACTCTCAAAGGCTCGAAGAATCAACGGCAAGAAGAAAGTATATGAAAATTCAAAAGCGAAAACAAAGGCAGAAAAGTCCAATTGCATTCCTTCGTCGCTTATTTATAATCCCCAGATTTCGACCGCTAGGCTCCCAAATTAGGGGCGCGTGTAACCGACGCGACCCATAATCACAAGCGACACGACTTTCTTACCTGACGGATCCTACATCACATGTGTCACCCTATAAATGCAGTCGTTACTTAATTTTATTACGGCGCGACTTTTCGCACGTCACATTTAATACCCGACCGTTATGCTCCCATCAATATTCTCAAGCGCTGCCTCTTGGCTCGTCCAAATTTTTACAAGTGTTCTCACTTCGGAAGATGACTGTCGCTTCAGAACCCACTTCTCATTTCGGGTACTGCCCAATGGATAGACGCCTCGGTAAAGACATGCCCGGCTCGCAACGTATTACCAGCTCGGAATCCTTCTCTATATTTACGATGTCAGCGACCATCACTTTCGTATGCTCGCTAACACTGGGGGCCTCTCTGTTATCATCCGACCCAGTAATCTGAGATTAAACACCCAAAATCACACGTTAAAAGGATCATTATTAGCACCGGCCTGAATTCTAATCATTCCGGTTTATAATACAAACCAAACTTTGACCGACGTGAAGAAAACCGACTTGTCCCATGAAAACCGAAGTCACCACGAACTGAGGTCACCATCCCCAAAGCAGGTGACAAGGCACATACGTGACGCATCCTCACACCACGAGAAATCTCATCATTTACGCGGGACCCACTCACATGGCCGCCCGTCAAAAAGCCGCTTTACGTAAAAGCGACCGTACAATTTGAAATACGGGTCCCAAAAGATACTATAAATAGAAGATTTGTATACTTGTAAAAGGGTTGCTCTCTGAACATTCAACATATATAAAAAAAGACCAACACCTTTCACCTCGGTTCACCTCGGACCGGGGCCTTTGCTTGTGTTTTTAATATATGTTTTACGTCCAAACTCCTTCAAATAATCAATTAATCCCACATCTAATCGTTGTTAACAATCGCATAACAATAAAAACTATGAGTAATGTTTAGTATTTACAGCTACAATGTACTAAGTACTAACCCATCAAAAATAGATCTTTGACAAATTCACTGGAGACTTGTAATGATGGTTATGGAAAACGAACGGGTCATCGAACTGGTGAAGTTACCAATTCAATAGTTCAATGGTCGGACCAGTAGTCGAAATAGTTTAATTTCTATATATATTTTTATTTATTTTATATCTATAATATACAATATATATTTTTATCACTAATTTTATAGTGTATAACATTTCTCTAAATAATAATTCAAAAATAGATACAACTGACATGTTCAGTAACGTTGATAACTTTTATTTTTATTTTTTTTATGCTTAAAATTTATTCTATATTTAAGTTAAAAATAGAGAGAATAGAAACAACTCTATGTTGATTTTTAAATCACATTTTTTATTGAATAAGAAATAAAAAATAAAAATTATGTGCCTAACACATAACAACAAATTGCTTTCGGTAATAATATTTGGGAATAAATATAAGATCATCTACAACCGAAAAATTCATTTGCAAACCCATTTTGTTGTAACTATTACATCAAACAATAATCATCTACAACCGAAAATTCATTCTCGAACCAAAAAGAATAGTCTTAAAACATTCTTTTTTCACATTTTTTTTTCCCAAAACGATAGATGATACTATATAACTCACAACGCGAACATAGTTCGAATACAAAGAGAAACAATCCGAAACCATAAACTGAGAGACCCGCTAGAAGCCGACCTAGAACCTCTAAAAAACAAAAGCCGAGAGAGAGAAAGAAGAAAAAAGTACAATCCCCACCACTGCTAAAAAGCCTAGCAAGAGATCGAACTTAAAAAACAAAAGAGACTAAAAAAAAAAGAAAACCAGCAGCTACAAATGCAAAGAAGAAGAAGCTAAAGAGAGCTCAGACCACTCTGACCAAGCAATCTGAGGGAGTTTAAACTCCGGAATCAAAGACTTCTGAAAAATCCACAAATTTCTCAACTTCCAAAGCCACCAAAGTATATAGGTAGTGAGTTGAATGCGAGCTTCAGCTACATCAGAGCAGTCAAGAGTACAAAGCTGATACCACCAAGATTTAAAGGACTGAGTGAAATTCTGTAAACCATCTCAGCAAATTGGACTGAACTTCCAAACATTAACAGCTCTCCTGCAAGAAAAAAGATGTGTTCCAGAGTCTCAGCTTCCTCTCTACAAATAGAGCAAGTAGTGTCAAGGTCAAGTCCCCTCTTCTTCAGATTCATAGCAACTGGGATGGAACCTGTGATACATTTCCAGAGAAACAGTTTGATTTTTCTTGAAGTTTTAACCTTCCACATTCTAAGCTTTGTAGATTGTTTGATCAAAGAACTGCTGCTGCACTCAGGGAGATCAGTCAATAAAGCCTTGGTCCTTCAAAGATGTTTGTAAGTACCAGAAACCGAGTACTGCCCTTTCTGGTCAAGCCCCCAATAAACTCTATCAGCTCTGTGGGGATTAAGAGTAGAAATCTTGAGAATAGCTTGACTGTAAGTGCTATTAAAAACTTGCTGCACTAACCATTCATTCCAGTGATATCCATCACTATGCATAAGATCAGCTACCCAAATGAGGTGATTTCTAGCAATGGGAAGAAGAGAAGGGAGAGACTTACCCAAGTTAGGAACCCAATTCAAATCATCAATTCTGGTACTTACTCCAATTCTGATCTCAATTTTGAGCCACTTTGCAAAGAAAAGAATCATAGCCATCCAACAATTCCACATCCAAGAACCTCCTTGAGATTTAGTAGCATGCACAATAGAAGAATGAGGAAAATACCTGTCCTTAAGAAGTTTACTGACAAGAAGATCAGGATTTGATACAATCCTCCACAGCTGCTTACATATCAGAGCTTTGTTAAAAAGCTAGAGATCATGAAATTCCAGGCCATTGCAATCTTTGGGAAGAGTAAGAAAGCTCCATTTCTTTTAGTGAATTCCTCTAGATTGATCAGAGTTAGATTGCCACCAAAATTGAGCACAGAGGGAAGCAATTTCCATACAGACAGAGACAAGCAAAGTAAAGCAGGACATAGTATAAACAGGGAGGGCTTGGGTGACAGCTTTTAAAAGCACTTCTTTCCCTACAGAACTTAGAAATTTTATCTTCCAGCTGGTATGTTTTTTTTTCACAGAGATCAGTAAATATTCAAACACCTCCCTTTTGGATTTACCAATCCCTAGAGGAAGTCCAAGGTACCTAGTGGATCTGTGAGCTGTGATACCATTTAAAGTTCTACAAATAGCAGACTGAAGATTTTGAGGAGTATTCTTACTAAAAAAAATTGCAGATTTTTTAAGGTTCACAGCCTGACCTGAAAAGAGCCTATACTGCTCCAAAATATTCATAAGGACTCCAGCTTGATCCACACCAGCTTTACAGAAAAAGAGAGAATCGTCTGCAAATAAAAGATGAGAGAGCAAAGGGCCATTCCTAGACAGCTTCATTCCTCAAAGACTACCAGAATCAATGGATTTAACAATAAGCACTGAAAGTAACTCAGCCACTATGATAAACAAATAGGGTGATAAAGGGTCCCCCTGTCTTATACCACGAGAAGGGGAGACAAATCCAGAAGTAGAACCATTTACCTTGAAAGAGAAAGATGTAGAAGAAGTGCATGCCATTATGAGCTTGACAAAGTCTAGATGAAAACCCATTTGAATCATGATTCTTTTCAGACAATCCCATTCAACACGGTCGAAAGCTTTAACCAAATCTAATTTCAAAGCCATAAAGCAATTAGGACCTGAAGAGTGTCTGTTAAGGAAATGAAAGGCCTCCTGAGCTATGATTACATTGTCAGTAATATGTCTGCCCTCAATGAAAGCAGCATGATGCTCACTTATGCAAAATTTGAGACAGCTTTTAAGCCTTTGAGCTAGCAACTTTGAAATAATTTTGTAGAGCACACTACAGAGGCTGATGGGCCTAAATTGACTCAAAGACTGAGGGAAATCACATTTGAGAATTAAAGACACTATCGTGTGATTCCAGTATCTAAGGATCATACCAGATTGGAAGAAGCTTGAGACTGCCCTCCGCACATCTGGCTTAATCAGGTCCCAGGAATGTTGATAGAATCTAGCAGTCATGCCATCCTCCCCTGGAGACTTGTCAGGCTCAAGACTGAACAAAGCACCTCTAATTTTTGCCTCATCCACTTGTCTGAGAAGAGATTGATTCATATCATCTGTGATACATGGAGTAATGAGAGGGAGTAAAGTGTCACCTCCCCAGCTGCCCTCAGTAGAAAATAGGGATCTGTAGAAATCAGATATATGAGTTTCAATTTCCTTCTGAGATGAAAACACAGTACCCTGAGAGGAGACTAATCTTGTAATGGCATTGAGCTTTCTTCTTTGTAGGGTATATGCATGAAAAAAATGGGTGTTAGCATCTCCTTCCCTTAGCCACTTGTGCTTAGCCTTTTGTTGCCAGTAGAGCTCCTCCTGGAAATGAGCTTTATTCAACTCCCTCCTAGTATTGATCCATTCTTCCCACTTGTCTCCAGTTTTAACTTCATTCAGAGTCTCCAACTTATTAGTAAGTTCTGCCATTTGTTGTTGGTGCTGAGATTGAAATGTGGAACTCCAAATGAGCAAAGCTATCCTGGTATTTTTTATTTTCTCCTTAATTTGGAAGAAAGGAGTGCCTTCCACAGGAATTTGCCAAGCTCTTGTCACCACCTCAGAAAAGCCCTCTTTATGTAACCATCTTTTGTCAAAATGGAAAGAAGATTTCCTTCTTTGTCTTTTAAGCCCCATATCAAGAAGAAGAACTGAGTGGTCTGAAGAACTTCGGATGACATTGTGCACAGTTACAATAGGGAAAAGCTGAGACCAATCAAAAGAGCAAAAAGCTCTGTCCATCTTCTCCTCCACCAGGTTAGGAGCTGCTCGGTTGTTGCACCAAGTGAAAGGATATCCTTCAAATTTAATCTCTGACATCTCCATGGCATTGATGAAGTTCCGGAAGCCAAGAAAGCTATTTTCATTTCTGGAGAGGCCTCCTTCCTTTTCACTAGCAGAAATAATATCATTCCAATCCCCCAGAGAGAACCAAATGTGACCCCAAGATTGCTTGTCAATAATTAACTCCTCCCATTGGTTCCCTCTGATTACTCTACAAGGGTTACAATAAACAAAAACTCCCCATTGAGGGGCATCTGAGTTAATCTGAAAGAGAACAACTATATAGAAATCCCTACACTTGATATTATGAATAATAACATTAGAATCCCAACAAAGAACCAATCCACCACTAAGACCAACTGGATCTACCAAAGCTAATCTATTATCAAAACCCAACTTATTACAAACAGATTTAACAAATGCTTTTGGTTTTTTTTTTTTTGTTTCAGACAAGAACGGAAAATTTGGGTGGTGAGTTCTTAACAACTCTCTGATTTGGGAAATTGTAGAGGGCCTACCCAGCCCTCTACAATTCTACACCATAGCTAACATTTATCAGGTTGGTGCCACTCCAGGCTGACAGCCCCTACCATTTCAGACATGGACTTGACTTTTTTAGATTGCACCTGAGTAATTGGAAGAGCATCAGTTGATGGTTCTTCTGTGATACTGTCCTCTCTAGCTCTGTTCCCCTTCCATAAATTATCATTATGAGTTATTGGCTTAGAAGCTCTCTGCAATCTTCCCTTGCTACTACCCACTCTTTTCCATGTTTTAAGAGGAGGGATATAGGGGGCCATTTGCAATTCCTGCAGAGGAGCGGATGCTACAATTGAGGTAACTTTCTCTACTTCCATACCTATAGACTCAACAATTTGAAGGTTGTTCTCTATGATGTCAGCTTTCTTATGCAGTGATTGAGTAGCTGAGATGAGAGAAGTAGCTACAACTGATTTAGCTAGAGAGATTGTGACATTATGGCTTTGAGCAATCTGATTACTGCTAGAAGGGATGCTTGATGAGATATCTTGAGCTGCAGTGGTATTTTCAGCCATTGAAGGAGACTCTCTTGGAGGAGAGGATCTTGTATCCGAGAAATTTCCAGCCGACCACCTTTGACCATCAGCCGCCTTCAACCAATCACCATATTGTCTGTCCTTCATAGAACTGTTAGCAACATCCTCCATTTTCCTAGCACAATTACGGTCTAAATGGCCTATCTTCCCACAGTAATGGCAGAGATTCAACAGCTTTTCATATTTGAACATAACATTAGCTATTTGGTCCCCCAATCGGATGTGCAGAACTCTGGGAATGGGCTCATCAATATCCAAAGTAACCAGTAACCGCAGCAGTTTCCCTCCATGATTGCCAATAGACGCAACTACAACATTCTTGAGGCTCTTAAAAGCTCTACCAATCTTGAACCCCACCTCCGAGCTAACCCAATTTAAGGGAATATTATGAATTTGCACCCATAGAGTTAGCTCTCTGAAACTTTGATGTTTACTGGAGATACCATTAGACCATTCCCTAAGGATCAGGTATTGGTTTTCGAAGCTCCAATTGTTACCAGCAGAGACACGCTTTTTGTCTTCAACATCTTGAAATATGAATTGGAAATAGTTAGGACTGAGATCCTTAACCTCCATGGGTTGATTTAGCTTCCATATTTGTGACATTGCACGTCTAATTCCAATCCAGCTAGCTGGACGATCCCCAATTACCTTTCCAAATAGACTCCTTCGACATTCATCATCGCTGAGTTTAATATCATCTTGCGCAATATCAACTACTTTCGCTTCCCAATCAGACAGGGAGAAGGCCTGTAATCGGTCTGATAACTCATCACCATGGCTATTACAAGTGTCGTCGGCCATTATCAGAAACCCTAAGAACGGATTACGGAAAAGCAAAAAAGAAAAGGAACAAACAGAAAACTTAAATTAATAAATGGAGTGTATATGAGGAAATCACGGCACCGAGAAACACAACAACGAAGATCGGAAATTGAATCGCTCTCATAGGAGAGAATTGAGTCGCTCTCATGGGAGAGAATCTTGCGTGGTTCTTTTTTCACATTAACTTTACAACTTTTCAATACTACCTACATATTTCAGATTCTTACAAATTAGACCTGTAATATTTTATATTCCATTGAAAAATAAAATTGATTGCAAATTAATAATATATATTAATAAATAATACTGAATAAATATTTTTTTTTTCAGTAAGTAAATAATTACATTATCCTTTATTTTATATTTGATTAATATTTTAAATAGGTTATATTTTTGAATTTATTATCAATATTTTCTTATACTATGTACAAATTAACTAGTGAAAATCCCGTGCGATGCACGGGAATTTCGTAATGTAAAGTATTTTTGCAAAACTTTTTTTTAACAATGTATTAGCCCGTTGATCCGTTTATATATATTAATATAAATAACATTTTAACATATATATTTATTTTTAATACCAAAAATAATATTTTTACATATTTTGGTTCATCATAATACTCAAATATTATTTTATTCAAACATTTATTGCCGTATAATGTCAGTATTATTTATAACGTTTATAGAAGTAATATTTCTTTTTTATAATGATAAATATTAATATTAATATTAATATTATTTATTTATGTGATTGATTTAAAAATATATAAGTAAATCTATTGTTTGTTAGAAATGTGATAGATCTCGATATTTTAGGTACAAATATAGGATATATATGTACAAATATATGATATGAATATCCTGAAATTCAAAAGAAATTTTTATGTGATTTATTACCTTAATAAATTTGCCGCAATTACCTAAATTGTATCTTTAAAACATACCATAAAATGTCTAAATAATTTCCAGATTTAGTAAACAATATTTTTTTGGCGGAAAATAGTTACTATTTAAATAATAATCAAATCTTTTTATATATACTAGTACGAATCTCGTGCGATGCACGAGTAAGAGATATTTATTGATACTTATAAAAAATACTTATTAAATAATAATAATAATAAATTAATTATAATATGAAATCAATATGTAATGCTCCCTCCTCCCTATATTAATTTATTTGAAATGTTACATGAAAGATAATTTTTGTAAAATTACATAAAACATGCCTATTTAAATTAGTACACAACTCGTACAGTGCACATAATTTATAATAAATTACGTCATATTCATTGCAAAATAAGTGTCAATTAATTTTTTTTTTCTTGGATACTAAATTAAAATTAAGATGTCTGAAATTTTTTGATTAAATGATTTGCAAAGTGAAACGTTATATTTTTCAAAATTTATGTAAAACTAAGATAATATATATAGTCATGTACAAATTCGATTACCAAATAGACAAATGGAGAACATTAAATTGAATTTTATCTATCTTAATCATTTATCTAGAAATAAAATTATAATTTATATTAACCATGACCTAAAATGACAAATTTTTATTATTTATAATAATTTTGTTGTTCACTTTAAAATTGCAATTATATTTGGATAGATTTTTTTTTAATAATATAAAGAAATTAAGCAGATTTAATTTCTCTTATCCCCTCTATATATAATTTCAGAACGTGTTGAGTTTAAGTGGCAAGTTCGCACGCTCCGGATGTTGTCATATTAAAATAATGTGCTTCGTAATTCATTTTTTATAAATAATATTGCTTTGATATGTTTGGTACCTCACATAATTAGTTTATTTCCAATTTTGGTAATTATGCATTTATATTTGTCATTTTTTTCTCTTTCTCAAAATCAACTTTCACCATGTAAAATTCATATTATTTATTCTCGTTTATTTCATTTATTAACTATCATAATTTATTATATTCATACTTTAAATGATAATAATTTTTTTTATATATGTAGCCCTTTTTTCGGATATGATTTATCAAATTAATTATTTTTTGACGATGTTTTATTTTACATCTATCATATATAGAAATTTAAAATTAATTCCAACTATCTTTATAAATAAAAATTAAATATTTTTATCAATCCAAATTAAAAAAGACATAGACAAATGGAATTATATATTATCTTAGTAAAAAATATTTATATAAATATACCCAAAAATATTTTTTATATTCTTAAGAAAAAAATATGCAAACTTAAGTATAACTATAGAATGAAAAAAGTCTAAAGTTTTAAAACAAAGTCACTGAAGAGAAATGACAATCTAGTTGTACTTAACAATTATTTATTAATATTTTCCCATATATTTATATTTAAATATATGGAATAAATAATTCGCTCATGTAGTAGCCTAGTTATACTTAACAATTTGTAACATTTGCCCATATAGTTCACATCAGTTGCATTTTTATTGTGTAAAAGTCATATTAAATAAACAATTTAGAAAAAAGTTATAAGAGTAATTTAATTCAAAAATATACCCAAAAATATTAAATTTATTAATTATATCGATAAATTTGGATATATTTTTTATATAAATATACCCAAAAATATTTTTTTTATAGTCTTAAGAAAAAAACATGAAAATATTTAGTATAACTATAGAATGAAAAAAAAAAAGTCTACAATTTAGGGGGAAAAAAATCACTAAGGAAAAATCACAATTTAGGTATACTTAACAATTATTTATTAACATTTTCCCATATAGATATACTTATATATATTGAATAAATAATTTACTCATGTAGTAGCCTAGTTATACTTAACAATTTGTAACATTTGCCCATATAGAATTCACATCAGTTGCATTTTTATTGTGTAAAAAGTCATAATAAATAAACAATTTAGAAAATAATTTAAGATAAATTTAGTTCATAATTTTTTTAACTAAAGATTATACAATATAGAATAAATATTTCGAATTACATAAGTTAAATAGCTTAAAAGTTTATTTTTTTTTATTGTGGATATTTATTATTTTTCTTTAAATATATGATTATGCAAATCAAATGATACACTTTATTCTTAAAGTTATGATTTTAGGAAATGTGTATCTTGAGATATTAGAGACTTATATATGTGATTAGTATTACTATAATAAGTCAATCAACAATTACCTAAATTGTACCTTTAAAACATAACGGTCTTGTTTGGTGATCAGCGGATAGCGGATAGCGGATAGCGGATTATATTAGCGGATAGTGGATTATATTAGCTGATTTGACTAGCGGATTGCATTAGCGGTTTTTAAATAAGTGTTTGGTAAATAGCTGAAAGCTTATAGCTGTTTGACATTGCAAATTACCAATAAGAACATTTGATTATTTATGGTGTATTCTTTTAATAATAATATGTTAAAACATTTAATATTTTTTAGTTGGTAATTTATAAATATATATATATTTTAATTTTACTAACACTTGATTAAGAAGTTATGAATTTTACATTTTTCTAGATAAATTAAACATATGGATGACATATTATTATTTGTTAGAATCATAAACCAATGTAGATTGTAAAATAAATGATACAAATTAAAAAATTCTAAATTAAAATTGTAGATTGTGAATCCTCTATCCTCAAAAAGCTCCTCTAATGAGCTTTTTCTAAATTAGAGTTTTGGGCCTAAAAAGCTTATCAAATAAGCTATTTACCAAACAAGCTCAATAGCGGATTTGACGGGTCAAACCTCTCAATTAAGTCCAATCCGCTAATTTATCCTCCATCCGCTATCTTCCAAACGGGGCCAACATGAAATATTTAAATAATTTCAAAATTTTGTAAACAACATATAGGCAATTTACAAAAGATCAAATGCATTTTTTTGCGTCAAACGCAAATATGCGTTTGGTTGAGGAGAGACAGGCCCAAAATTGCAATTTGAGTTTACGTTTGCAGCTCGATTGGGGTGAATGTGCTCCATTTTATGCGTTTTGCGTGTCATTGTGAGTTGGTCAATAAATAGTACAACTGTTTGTTATGTTTTTGTGGTACTTTATTGTGTTTTATGTGCTTGAGTCGAGTCATTTTTAGGTTCGTTTGAGTGTCGATCGGTTCATTTTGTCGTATTTTATGTGTTTTCATTTTTGTTATGTGTTCTTGTATTTTTTGATGTTTTTGCGTCTCGTTGGTGTGTTGTGTAGGTCCATATCACGATTTCGGGAAGACGAGGTATTCACGCTATTTTCGAGCTATTTCCAAGCCACTCGAATCCACATCGAGCC
>CACSLK010009942.1:918903-947070 GCA_902706635.1 Striga hermonthica
AACCGGTGAGGAAGTAGTCGGATCCGAAGGTGGATTTCCTAGGCGAGCCTAGCATCTTGACGGATGCTAATGTGGTCCTATTGCGAGAACAGGTTTGGATCCCATCTTCGGTGAAGATCTTTGCACCCTATCTGGGGGAAAGAATAACTAGCCCCCCTCCAAAATGTGTTGGTGTTTTTGCAGAGAGTTTGAGGTCGGGACTACTATTCTCGTTGCCGAATTTGATTATAGAGTACCATCGTAGTTGGGGGTTACCTCTGTGTCAAATAACACCAAACAGCCTGAAGAAGATCATTGGGCTAATGGTCCTACTGAATAAAAGGGGTGAGAGTCTTCTGTCGTGTGACGTCATTAGGAGCATTTATGCTTTTAAAAGGAGTCCAAACTGAAGGGTTGCGGAGACGTCATGCTGCTTTTTTGCCGGGGCGAAACCTCAACACAGCCTTAAGGTTGGGGAAATAATTACTGACATACCGGAGACCCTCCATGGTTTTCAGGAGGAATGGTTGTGGTTCGGCGGTGACTGGCAGTCCGAGAACTTTTTCCATGAGCCTCAGATTTACGGGATGATGATTCCGATGAATATTCATTCCGGAACTAGTGAGTTTTTTTATCTTATGTTTTTCGCGTAGCTTTCTGATATTGGTTTGTTTTGTGTACTAACAGGTTGGATCCTTTCCCCTTTGTAGAGAAAGAAACGAAACAGAAAGAACCAAAGATTAGTCCGGAGTTCGGTGGTAAGTTGATTGTGCTTGCGGATCTTGGCGAGGACCTCCGTAATTATAAGAAGCTGGTGGTCGACTCGAAGCTTGAAGCTGCTGGTTTATCTCCTGGAGTTTCCTCTTCTGCGTTTGATCCCGGTAAGAAGAGTTAGCTTGTTAAGCTTGACTCTACCTCGGGATATTTAGGATAATTGTATTTGACGTCGTAATTTCGTCTATTCGTGCAGTGTACTATCCGTTGCTCGGATTTTCTGGCTACCGAACTATCAAGGACGCCAAAGACTTTAGGCGTCGTTATCACAATAAAGATCTCCAATTGAAATTTGGTAAGAGTCGAGATTTGAGGTTAACAGACGCTATGAGGAGAGATCTGGTCAGAGCGTTAGTAAAAAGGACCGCGGGATGGAAGTCAACCGACGTCGGAGTCAGTGCGACGTTGACCTAGAAAGTCCGAGGTCTCAGCAGGAAGTGGAGTCTTTGGGGGTGCCACTTGTCACAAATGCTGCGGCGATTAATCAAGTCGAGCCAGAAGTAAATCTGGCGGGAAGTGAGTTGGCTCTGGCAGAACAAGTTCATACCGAGGTGCCGGTGGAAGAGCCGGAGAGACAGCAATCACCTCTGAAGTCACTGGAGACTCCACAACCGCAAAAGAAGAAGAAGAGGAAGTTGGTGAAAATTTCTGCAAGAGAGGCCTTTACTGCTGTGGAGAAGAGGTCGAAAATGAAACATGACTCCGGTAGGCGCGATGAGGGAAAGAGCGCCGGTGATTCTCATTTGTTCGACGAGGAGAGAGTAGCAAACTTGAATATTCCGAAAGGAGTTGTCGAAGATTGGTTTACCACCTTTCGGTCGGTTAGGGTCCCTCATATGTCTTCCCGTATCGGGATGCCGAAAAATGCCAAGAACGTCGCCCGAGTTCCTTTAATGGCGTGGGACCCAAAGTCCAAAGTCTGGGTATCAGCTCTATCGAGTGTGGACAAGCTCAGTTATGCTAAGGCTTGCATGGGCCGAGCCTTAGTGAGTTTAGTTGCTGCTGAGGATGACCACAGTCGAATTGCTGCTCAATTGGAAGAGAAGAGAAACACGGTGGCTCTACGAGATGGGACCATCGAGTCGTTGCAGGAGGAGGCTGCGAAGTCGGAGGCCGACTTAAAAGCAAAAATTGCTGACCAAGGTGCGCAGATTGAGGCAGCGCAAAACGAAATTACTGCCTTAACTGAGGAGAAAAAGTCCTCTCAAACCGAGGTCGAAGAGCTTAAAGCGCGCCTTGCTTTTGTCGAACAACACGTCAAATCTCTTGAAGCTAAGGCCGAGGAGGCCAATGAAGAGCTGCTGAAGGTAAGGGCCGAGCATGATGGAACCCTTAAGAAGTGCGTTGAAGTCCAAGAGCTAATGGCTCGTGCCCGTGATGCCCATCAAGCCGAGATGGCCAAGCTGGAGAAGGAGAAATCATCTTATGGCGAGTTCATGTCTGATAATGGATTTCAGGCGGGGAAGGATTCGGTTGCAGTGGACGTAAGTCAAGTCGGTGGAGAGGATGCCGAGGCTACTGCCAACACCGGAGTTGAAGGTGAAGTCGGTCCTGATCTGGAAATGAAAATGAATACGTGCGTCAACCTCCGTTGGGTGATCGAACGTTGCAGTGCCGGATTTTATGACGTCGATGAGCTGCGCATCTTTCTATTCCACAAGTTGGAGAAATACGGCTTCGACATGGAGATCAAAGGTATGCACGTCGAGGCTGACACGACGGGCGGGAATTTTGCGCCTTGATGCTCAACCGCGCTGAAGACTTTACGAAGAAGACTAATCTTCCACCTCTGACCAAAGAACGTGAAGATCTTCTCCGTCGTGCCTATGTGAACATGATCCTTGAGGGAGAAAAGGAGAAGGGAAAGCAGCTGGCGGATATTCATATTGAAACTCTTACCAACATTGTCATCGAGCAAAATTTCGATGACATGACGCCGGAACAGATCCGGAAGGCAGTTGAAGCCTACGCCAAGGAGAAGGCTAAATCGGTAGATGGAGAAGTTGAAAAGATCGAGGTCGTGCTTGTACTGGAGGAGATTTGAACTGACGCTTCAGATCCACGTCATGAGTTTGTTTCAGTCGTCGATGCTGCGATTGATGTTGCGGCAAAAGCGAAGGAGGCCGCCATGCTGGAACAACTTTAGGAGCAGATGATGAAGACAACCGAGATGGAGGTTGGTGAAGGGAGTGGCGTTGGCCGGGATGGAGAAGACAAGGATGATGCTGCTTGAAGTCCATAGCTTTTATATCTTAGTATTTTAATATTTCGTTTTTAATCGGGGAATCAATGTGATGATGCCCTTAGTAGGATAATATGATGTATTTCTTAGTCGGTTTAATGCAATGAACAACTGTGTTTTGAATTATTATAAGTTGTCCATGTTACTATTTTGATGTAGCAATTTCCAGATCAAGTGTAATGAACTCGGAAAATATATGAGATTGATATTTCAACTCAAATTTTTTCTTGTGAAAAATAATTATAACAAGTCAAACTTAAGACCGAGTTGTGAGCTTTTAATGAAAATGGTTTCCGAGTTCCACGTTGAACTTTCGATAAATTCGGCTATAGTGTAAGCTGATGTGCAAGCTGTTAGGAACTCGCAAAACTTAACATCGTTCATGCTGTACGTGAGTTAAAAGGGTGTTCACCGAACTTCGTCACGGTTCGATTATGGAACGGCCCTAACCGAGTTGTATGATGTATATTCGGTTATCAATAGGACCCGTCAAATCATGTTGGCTGAAGTAACGTGGACGAGCTTTAGCTCAACCAAACCATACGTGGGATTTGGATGTATTACAAGGTGTCAGCAAAACCAAGTGTCATAATGTTTACATCGATACAAGATATTGATAAAACCGAGTGTCAAAATGTTTACATCGGTACCGAGTTGTTGCTCAGATTTATAAGTGGAAGTCTTCAAACTTCGTTACATCAAAAGAAAAACTTCTTTCCCTCGTAGGAACAAAAAGAGGGTTCGTCAAAAGGAAAGTCTGCTGCATGACTTCTAGTGTTACACTGATAAAACATTTTCAGGAATACGACATTCCAGGGATATTGATGAGAAGTTCCATCTGGATGTTCAATTCGATAAGCTCCATGGGGAAACGCTTAAATGATCTTAAAAGGTCCTTCCCACTTCGGTTTAAGTGGGCTGGGGTCAGGCCCCATGATTCTCTTGAGAACAAGATCTCCAACTCGGAACATGCGAGGTTTGAACTTGAAATTGACGTACCTCTCGCTTCTGTATTTGTAAGCAACATTTTTTAGTTCAGCCCGAGTACGAAGTTCTTCAAGTAGGTCTAGATTTGCTTTTATGTTGTCCGAGTTTGATTCTTCGGTGTAATTTTGAATTCGGTAAGTTGGCGTACCGAGTTCAACTGGAACGACAGCCTCTGAACCGTATGTTAGCGAGAAAGGTGTTTCTCCCGTGGAAGTTCTCGGGGTTGTCCGATATGCCCATAAAACATGTGGCAATTGTTCTGGCCAGGCCCCTTTTGCAGCGTCAAGGCGGACTTTGAGACCATTTTTAATGAGCTTGTTGATGGCTTCGACCTGACCGTTCGACTGTGGGTGGTACGACGAGGAGAAAAAGTGTTTGATTCCGTATTCTTCGCAAAGGGAGTCGAGCTTATTTCCTTCGAATTGTCTGCCGTTGTCGGTTATGATAGAGTTCGGTACTCCGAAGTGGCAGATGATTGACTTCCATATGAAGTCGACAACTTTTTGCTCGGTTATCTTAGCCAGCGGTTCTGCTTCAGCCCATTTTGTAAAGTAGTCGACAACAACAATGGCAAATCGGACACCTCCTTTCCTAGTAGGTAAGGGACCGATGAGATCAATTCTGCATTTAGCAAAGGCCTAGGGACTGTAAACCGACTTGAGCACTTCGAGAAATTGATGCGTGTTTGGTGCGAAAACCTGACACTTTGGGCATTTGCGGACCCAGGTTGCGGCATCAGCTTTTAATGTGGGCCAATAGTATCCTTGTCGCAGAATTTTATATGACAAAGCTTGGGCACCGGGGTGAGTTCCACAAATTCCTTCATGCACCTCTTTAAGAACATAACGAGATTCGGACTCGGTCAAGCATTTCAGAAGGGGAATCGAATATCCTCTTTTAAAGAGAGTTCCGTTGTCCAGAGTATACCGAGCAGCTCGAATTCGGAGCGCCCGGGCTTCTTTGGGATCTAGGGGTAAGGCCTCGGTTTCCAAGTATTGAATGATGGGATCCGTCCAAGTCGGAGGATTTTGAGATGAAGTTGAGTCGACAGCCAGGACCTCGTGAGAATGTGTCGACAGTTGTTCCTGTTGACCAACTTGAACGTACTTTGTACTTTCAATCCCAGTGCTTGAAGCTAGTCGGGACATAGCATCCGCCTGCACGTTAAGAGTCTGAGGGATATGTTCGACTTCGACGGAGAATTTCGACAACTTCTGTTTCGTTAAGGACAAGTATGGTATCAACCGAGGTTCCTTGACTTCGTATGATCCATTGATTTGGTTTACCAAGAACTGCGAGTCGGAAAAAACTTTAAGATACTTGATGTTCATCGACTCGGCTAAGTTGAGTCCGGACAGCAAAGCCTCGTATTCAACTTCATTGTTGGTGGCGGGAAAGAGAAACTTGACCGAATGGCAAAATAATCTGTTTTTGGGATCGGCCAAAATTATTCCCGCGCCTGCTCGGTTTGCCGTGGAAGACCCATCGATATAGAGAACCCACGGTTGGTCGTCACTGTGTGCCTCTACAGCCGGTGGGAATTCGGCGATGAAGTCGGATAAAACTTGAGCCTTGATCACGGTCCTCGGTTGATAGTGGATATCAAACTGACCGAGTTCCACGGCCTATTTTACCTTCCTCCCCGAAGTGTCGGGTCGATGCAAGATTTGTCGTAATGGATACGAGGTGCGAACAATTACGGAGTGTTCTTGAAAATAAGGCCGTATTTTCCGAGCAACAGTGACAAGTGCGAAAGCGAGCTTCTCCATAGGAGGATAGCGAAGTTCAGCATCATGTAGGGTCTTGCTAATGTAATAGATAGGTGCTTGTTGTACCCCTTCTTCTCGTACCGGGACGACACTAATCGCCGTATCGTTGACTCCGAGGTACAAAAACAACATCTCCTCCGGACTCAGTTTCTGCAACGTTGGAGGGCATGCGAGAGTCTCTTTGATGCTGATTAGAGCTTTCTGACATTCCTCAGTCCATTCGAAACGTTTTCCTTTCTTGATGGCTTCGAAAAAAGGTTTACAACGATCGTAGACTTGGAGATAAACCGATTAAGCGCAGCAAGTCAGTCGGTTAGAGCCTGGAGGCCTTTTACTGACGTCGGAGGAGTTAAATCTTGAATAGCCTTGATCTTGGCAGGATTAGCTTCAATTCCTCGTTGGCTGACCATATATCCGAGGAACTTTTCGGATCCAACTCCGAAAGTGCATTTTTTGGGATTTAAGACCATGGAATATTACCGAAGAATGTTAAACATTTCTTGAAGATGCATTACATAGTCCGAGGCGTTCACCGATTTGATGAGCATGTCGTCTACATATACCTCCATGGTGTGCCCGATTAGAGTGGTGAACATTTTGTTGACCAGATGTTGGTACGTGGCTCCGACATTTTTTTAATCCGAAGGGCATCATGGTATAACAGTACAGACCTCGGGCAGAATAGAACGAAGTGTGTTCTGAATCTTCAAGATCCATGGGAATTTGATTGTAGCCCGAGTAGGCATCCATAAAACTCATCAACTCGTGGCCCGAGGTGGCATCAACCATATAATCAATGTGCGAAAGTGGATACCTGTCTTTCGGGCATGCTTTATTCAAATCTGAAAAATCTATGCACAATCGCCACAAGCCGTTGCTCTTTTTCACGAGGACGGGATTAGACACCCAAGTCAGATACTTGGCCTCTTTAATGAACTTATTGTCTACGAGCTTTTTGACTTATTCCTCCAGAGCTTTTTGACGATTTGGCCCTAGCTTTCTTCATTTCTGAACGGTGGGTTTGACGGTACGATCAAGATTCAGCTTGTGGATGGCAACACCGGGGTCAATTCCTTTCATATCTTCGTGTTTCCATGCAAAGACATCGGGATTATTCTTGAGAAATGAAATGATTTCTGATCGAATGGGATCCTGGAGGTGACTCCCAATACGTAATGGCTTTTGACACGCCGGTTCGTCGATGAAGATTAGCTCTATTTCTTCTCCAGGTTCAGCTTGATCACTTCGGATCTTTTCCTTGAACTGAGTTCGGGGTTCTAATTCGTCTTCCTCTCGAACTGGTTCCTTCCCGGGTCGTCTTCCTCGGTCCTCTATTAAGGGATCCGAAGTGAAGGGGACTTCGGTTTCGGGATTTGGCACCTCATAAATCATGTTTTCCGAAGTGGTTGATGGCTGGGGATTTTCTTTGTTGACCGAAGCAGTCGAGTGAATGCTGGTGGGTGACATGAACGTGATAAGCTCCCGAGCTTCCCTTTGATCACCATAATGAGTGCCTTCTCTGCGCGTCGTAGGGAATTTGAGTGCGTAATGGAAAATAGAAACGGCAGCTTAGAGTTTATACAAAGTGGTTCTCCCAATAATGGCGTTATATTCGTTGTTGATGTCGAGAACTTTAAAGGTTTCCATGACAAGTTTCGTGACGTGTTCCGACATACCGAATCTAACGGGTAAAGTAATCTCGTCAATAGGTCGTGAGGTACTCCCATTAAATCCCTGTATTTGGTCGTTGCAGGGTCGGATGTCCGCGGGGTCAAGGCCCATTTTATCAAAGGCTTTCAACATCAAAATGCTTGAGTAGGCCCCAGTATCAACCATTACGCGATGCACTGGAATCCCGCATATCGGAACAGTAATGACAAGGGCGTCGGAATGTGGATGTGCAAAGTGATTTGTGTCCTCCATATTGAAAGTAATGGGACAATTCCGAGCATTAATCATATTTCGTAGATCGGTAGTGAAAACTTGCTTACCCGAATTGTAGGTTTGTCGAGCATAGGCTTTGATTTGACGACGCGATGATACGATTCTTGAATTATTGGTGCTTATTCGGTGAATGGTGATCTGCGTTGGGCTCGGGGAGCAGGCCCTTTTAGGTCTTCGAGGATTTTCAGCTATGTCGACGTTAAACGCATTCGAGGTTAACATAAACACTTCTTTTTCTCCTTGTCGGATTTGTTTCGACATGGTACCTTGGTCTCCATCCTCGTCATCATAATAGGGCTCGATTTGATGTCCTGGCCTCTGTTTCTGAGCATCGGAGTTTCGATAGAACTTCCTGAGTTGTGGGTGACCGATTAAGCGTAATAAGGCAGCTAACAAGCTCAGGCACTCATCGGTGTTATGCCCTGGTGACTTATGGTAGTCACAATATCGCGACTTATCTAACTTGTCCTCCGGCATACAAAGTGGTTTCGGTTCAGGCAGGATGCCTTTCCCCTTAAGCTCTTCGTAAATTGTAGCGGCCCCGGCAGAGTACACCGTTTGGTATCCCAATTTTACATCATTAGCGTATTGCTTCTGAGTTGCTCTGACTTCGAGTTCATTGGCCTCTCCTCGAGGATAACCTCGGAATTGAGGTTTGTTTGGTTTCTCGGTGAAAGACTTGTTTTTCTTCTTATCGTTGGATCCCGACCTAGATGACTTCGGATTGAAATTAAAATCGGGGACTGACATTGCTTCTTTAGCGATAATGTGTTGTTGAGCTCGGGCAAGAAATTTCTGGAAAGTGTTTGGTTTATTCTGGCACAACGTCCATCGGAAAATGGAATTTGGTTTCAATCCGACAATTGCCATAACAAACAAGGTTTCAGGATGACAAGGTTCCATGTTTTCAACTCGGTCATTGAATCGGGCGATATAGTCTTTGACACTTTCATCATCTTTCTGAGTTATGTTGGCGAGGGATTCTTTCGGAACTAAACAAACTTGGGCCCCGATGAAATGAGATCAGAAAGCCGACCTCAATTGCTGCCACTTCCAAATAGAATGAGGAGGTAAAGAGTGGTACCATTTTTTAGCTCGGGGCCCCAAGGTAAGAGAGAACATGCAGCACCGAAGTGCATCCGAAGCTCCATGGACATCCATCCACGAAGTGTAGTGACCGAGGTGGGAATCAAGATCCGACGTCCCATCGTACAGTCCGATTTGAGGGACTTTGACTTTCCCGGGTACAGATTCCGAGGTGAGCTCGGGCGTTAAAGGAGAATCAGCTTCCAGATATACTTGCACTGAAATGGACGCCCGTCAAAGGGGGTCTTCTTGCATTCTCTGCCGACATTCCAATTTGGTGATTCTTCGTCGTAAGGCTTCTAGTTTGGATGATTCTTCGTCGTAAGGCTTCTAGTTCGGATGATTCTTGCTGGGCTGACCGATTTCTTTCTATTTGTTGATGCAGATCCTCTCGTACCAGATTTGAATGGGCTCGAGGCTGCGCAGGCGGTGGAGAACGCCGAGGTTGCCCAGAGTGGCTTTCAGTCCCTTCGCGGGGAATCACCAGAGGAGTACGTGGTACTTCCGTGTGGTGAGGGGTTCTCGCTCTATGCGGTTGACAAGTATGACTTCGTGGTTGAGATGTCGCATGTTAGGTGGCCCCGTCGCCGCCTCGTCGCGCCGGTTGGATTTGCGGATTTGCTGGGGTCATAAGGATTAATTGATTATTTGAAGGAGTTTGGACGTAAAACATATATTAAAAACACAAGCAAAGGCCTCAGTCCGAGGTGAACCGATGTGAAAGGTGTTGGTCTCTTTTTTATATATGTTGAATGTTCAGAGAGCGATCCTTTTACAAGTATACAAATCTCCTATTTATAGTATCTTTTGGTACCTGTATTTCGAGGTGTACGGTCACTTTTACGTAAAGTGGCTTTTTGACGGGCGGCCATGCGAGTGGGTCCCGCATAAATGATGAGATTTCTCATGGTGTGAGGATGCGTCGCGTATGTGCCTTGTCACCTGCTTTGGGGATGGTGACCTCGATTCGTGGTGACTTCGATTTTCATGGGACAAGTCGGTTTTCTTCACGTCGGTCAAAGTTTGGTTTGTAATATAAACCGGAATGATTAGAGTTCAGGTCGGTGCTAATAATGATCCTTTTAACGTGTGATTTCGGGTGTTTAATCTCAGATTACCGGGTCGGGTGATAGCAGTTTCAATTGAATAAAATCTTGTCTGCAGCACCAAACTCTAGTGATGAGCGAAAACCCTAGGACAGCGTCTGACAACTCTCAACGGCCACAGGAGGGCCCGAACGCGGACCCCCCTGACAAAGCTCAATCAGACACTATTGGATTATTCAAGTTCGCCTCCCCACCACTTGAGAGCGCCCGATCGCTTAAGCGCACTCGAGTGCAGGAGGGCCCGGTCGAAGAGAATCCCCGTCCGGATTCATCGGTGAGGTCGCCGGTCGAGGAGAATTCCCGTCTAGATTCTTCGGTGAGGGCGCCAGTTGTGCCCAACAAAGGACCCCATTTTCGTGACATGCTCATGAGCAACCAACAGCATATCGATTTACTTGCGGATGAAGACAACAGTTTGGAACCGGATGATGATGATGTTGTCGACCGTCAAGGACCTGTTCCCAATATCCGTTTGAAAGATAGTTTCTATGAGACATTGTTGAGCTCGTGGAGGAATGTGGTGATCGTTAAGGTGATGGGCGCGATACTTTCACACCATTTGCTCTACACAAAAACTGGTCACGTTGTGGCCGTTCATGAACGGGTGTACTATTATTAACCTTAAAAATGGTTATTTCCAGATTCGCTTTTCTACTCAAGAAGATACGGTTCGGGCCCTGGTGGGTGGTCCATGGGTTGTTTCTAAAAAGTATCAGAAGTTTTATCTCCATGTCCAGCCGTGGAGTGCGGATTTTGATTCCACGTGCAATCGGGTTAAATCCTTAGTGTCGCGGGTCAGACTCCCAGGGATGCTGGTTCATTTGTACCACAAAAAGGTATTCTGGATGATTGGTGATGTTCTTGGAAAGGTGGTGAAGATTGACCACCAAACGGCCGCCCAATCTCGTGGCAAGTATGCTCGCCTAGCTGCGGTGCTCGATTTGGACAAGCCGCTTTGCGCCGGTTTCGCTATCCAAGGGAAATTTCAATGTGTTGAGTATGAATTCCTACCGGAGATGTGTTTCACATGTGGGTTTTATGGCCATTCGGCGACGTTATGTCCTAATCGCCAACAGGATAAACCCGATAATGCGGCCCCGAAGCATACAGAGGGGGTGGTCAATGACGAGGATCCCAGGAAGGAGAATGGCCAGGTCAAGACTAACCAGGCGCCTTGGCCTGGGAGTGCTGACAGTGATGCGTATGGGCCTTGGTTAATCGCCAGGACTAATGGGAGACGTCTTAATCGGAAAAGCAAGAAGCCTTCGGTGACTAGAGTGCCAACGGCCGGGTCCACACCACCTTCTGGGTCACGATTCCACATTCTACGTGAGACCGGTCTAGAGGATCACCCACGATATTCCCTCGCTAGCCCTGTGCTTGGCCGCCAGGGGCTGGTGGCGGGTGTTTGTAGTTATTTTGGGCAATTGGTAACCGATTTACCTGGACTCGGGTCGTTCTCACAGGAAGGCTCTTTGGAGTTTCGTTCACTATCTTGTCGCTAAATCGCACAACCGAAAAGGAGGTCCTACACATTCTACTCGCTTGATGGGATTGAATTAAACACTACTTGCAATTGGAAATCGAAAGCAAATAAAAACTTAAAGACAAAGATGAGAGCTTTAGGTCAACCGGGGTCTCTATCACTCGAATAAACACAAAAAGAACCGAGGGACATCAACATTGTCAAGTGATCCTAGTTGATTAAATCGAGGTCTCTATCTCTATCACTCGAATAAACACAAAAAGAACCGTGGGAGAGGGCCGGAGTCAAGGAGAGACTCGACCGCGCTCTCTCTCAGAGGCGTGGACAAGGGTGTTTGCGACCACAGTTGTAACGCACCTTCCTCGAATTGGATCCGACCATGCCCCCCTTCTGATTCATTGTCGGTTCTCTATTTCCCCGCGGCGTGCGTCCTTCCGTTTCCAGAACATGTGGGTCCGCCACCATTCTTACTACGATACTGTTAGAGCCTCCTGGCAGCAGGCTACGCACCTCTATGGGATGCGCAACCTGGAGGAAAGCTCAAGAGACTCCGCCGCGTTTTGAAGCAGTGGAACTGGATAATTTTTGGTGATATTTCTCAGCGCCTTACTACTACTCAGACTGCATATGCGAAAGCGGAACGGACCTATGATTTGGATTCTTCGCCAGAGAATAGGTCCGAGATGCACCGCTGCCATGCTGAGTACCAGTTGCGCCTCCTCATGGAGGAAGATTTCTGGAAGCAGAAGGCTTTTGTGCGCTGGGTGGCTGAGGGGGAGCGTAATACCAAGTTCTTCCAGGGATTTGTGAGGCAGAAGCGAGTCAAGTCGTATATCTATAGTGTCGAGGATAACGGGTCTTCTGTTACCCAGGAGTCCCAGATACGGGAGTCGGCTAGGGCTTACTTCCACTCTTTCTTTTCCTCTGAGCGGGATTTGCTTACGTACCCCGACCCGGCCCTCTTTCCGACCATCCCGCAGTCGGTCGACCTTGTTGACCTCTGTGACCTCCCGAGTAAGGAGGAAGTCAGGGAGGCTATGTTTGGGATAGATCCCAACAGCGTCTCCAGACCGGATGGTTTTTCGTCCCTCTTCTTCCAGTCTTGCTGGGAGATCGTGGGTACTGACATAGAGGAAGCTGTGAGGGATTTTTTCTCTGGCCACCAGATGCCAGAGTCCTTCACGGAGACCTCCATCATTTTGATCCTGAAGAGATCGGGACCTAGTACTTGGTCTGACTATAGACCTATTAGCTTATGCAACGTGACTAACAAGATCATTTCTAGAATCCTCAACAGTCGCCTCGCCCCTCTCCTCCCCCACCTTGTCTCTCTGAACCAGAGTGGATTCATCAAGGATCGAGTCATTAGTGATAATATCCTACTGGCTCAGGAGATGATACACGACATCTCTCATGCGAATCGAACACGAACCCCGAACCTTGTGCTGAAGCTAGACATGGCCAAAGCATATGATAGGGTCGAGTGGTCGTTTCTCAGAGAGGTACTGTCTCGGATGAAATTCCCTAACCGTTGGATTAGCTTTGTGGAGGCGTGTGTAGAACACTACACATTCTCCGTTTTGATTAATGGTAGCCCCACGACCTTTTTCCCTTCTACCCGCGGCTTGTGTCAGGAGGACCCCTTATCCCCCTCCCTTTTTGTTCTAGTGGCTGACTATATCTCTCGATGTCTTGACGGCTTCATTCGCGATTTTCTGAGGATGACCTACAGCACGCGTGGCTGTGGGCCTTCCATTTCCCACCTTTCTTACGCGGATGAAATTATCATTTTCACTCGTGCGAATGATAATGGGCTAGTTGCTCTCATGAGTCTTTTGGACCACTACAGTAAGACATCTGGTCAGCTTGTCAATGTTAGCAAGAGTACCTTTATCATGGACCACCACGTTGCAGACCATTGGGCTCACCAGATTCACGAGCGTACTGGATTTGCTCGTGGGGACTTACCCATCCCTTACCTTGGGGCCCCCTTGTACAAAGGCCATCTTTCCCATGAGCTTTTTATTGACGTCCGTCACAGGATGATTGACCGGATTTCTGGCTGGTCACATAGACACCTATCCTTCGGAGGCCGACTTGCTCTGATCAAGAGCACCCTCTGTGCCCTTCCTCTTCACCTTCTCGCGGTGTTTGACCCCCACCAGTCTACGATTCATGAGTTAGATCAGATTTTAGCCCGCTATTTTAGGAGCTATGGCGAGGGCCCGCGAGGCCGGCGGCAGACCCACTGGGTGAAGTAGGACTCCATCTATCGTCCCCACTCTGAGGATGGGCTCGGGGATCGGCGTTTCTCTGATATGGTTACTGCGTTTTCCTACATATTAGAATGTTACATTATTTGTAATTTGGGCCTTTGTATTTGTATTTGTATTTTTCATTTTAGCATATTGGGCCTGTACTGTTTTTATTATTGGCCCTTAGTATAAATAGGCTTACCTAGGGTTTTTGTACTTCACTTTTCGTCTCTACAGTTTTCTGCTCTCTCTCTCTAAGAACAGAAGCTTTCCTTTCAACTTCTCTCTGTAAATCGTTTCTCAAACTAGAAATGAAGATTTGATGTTGTTTTTACTGTTTTTCCATTCTATTATGGTATCAGTTTTCGGGATCTATTCTCGATTCGTCTTACTTTCCGCTGCTCATACATGATTCTCGCTTATTCTCGATTTTTCGTTTGATTTTTTGTTCCGATTTTCGTTCGATCTCTTTACTATTGTTTGATTTTTTCTCCAATTCGAGATTTATCTGTTGCTAATCTATGTCGATCTGTTCCTTACCTTACGGATCTGCTCCGATTAGTTTCGAATTCCTTGAATCGCTCCTTTTTTCTGTCAAAATCCGATCAGATCTCGTCATACTTTGAATGCCGCGATGACTCATCTAACAGACGATCCGATGTCACCATACTACTTGCATGCCAGCGACAATCCCGACGCCGTCATTGTTGCCGACATGTTCACCGGAGACAACTATGTGGCCTGGTCCAGGGCTGTCACCATGGCATTAAGTGAAAAACAAAGTTGCTTTCATTGACGGTACTCTGGTAACCCCTAACCCTACCACTCATCCTACTGATCATATTGCCTGGATTCGTGCAAATAACTTGGTACTGTCTTGGATTTTGAACTCTGTTTCTAAGGATATCCGTTCATCTCTCTTATTTTTCTCTAATGCTCAGCATGTTTGGGATGAACTTAAATCTCGCTACGCTCTTAGTAGTGGTCCTAGGGTTTTTCAGCTTGAAAAATCATTAAGTAACATGGATCAGGGTTCACAGTCCATAACTCAATACTATACTGCCTTTAAATCTATTTGGGATGAGTACATCACATATAGACCTGTTTTTAAATGTGTTTGTGGTGCCATGACTTGCTGTACTTGTGATATCTTTGATTCCATGACTCTTGCTCAACAAACTGATGTTGTTATGAAATTCCTTGTTGGTCTTAATGACTCATATGCTCAATTGAGAAGTCATTTCCTGCTTTCATCCCTTTTACCATCCCTGTCAAAAGTTTACTCCTTGCTTTTACAAGAAGAGAGTCAGAGATCACTTCATCACAATATTTCTAAACCATTTGAACCTGCTGCAATGATTGTCAAATCTTCAAAGTATTTTAAACCTGCTGATTCAAAGGATAAAAATAAATTCAAATGCAATCATTGTGGTTACAATCATCCCACTGAGAAATGTTACCAAGTTATTGGCTATCCATCCAATTGGATCGGTCCAAAAGGCCCCAGAATCCATCCAGACCTTCAGAAACCAAACACCAAACCTTCTGTTAACTCTGTAATCACAACCAATCCCAATACTCTGGTTCCTACTAACTCTTCTATGACTGATAAACTGTTTGCTGAGTTTCTAGAGTATAAAAATGCATGTGAGACTAACAAGAGAAAGGCTCAGGCTGAGTCCAACCCTATAGTTGCCACTGTTCACATAGAACAGACAGGTACAATCTCATTAAACTGTCAGTCTATTTCATCTTTTACTAAAAATACTTGGATACTTGATACCGGTGCAACTGATCATATGGTCTGTGATCTATCTTTTTTTTCAAAACCTCCCACCCCTACTTCTATTAAAATCAATCTTCCAAATGGTCAAAACACATTTGCCAGCCATGTGGGACAGATATATTTGGGACCTAATCTTGTGCTGACAGATTTTCTCTACGTTCCTAACTTTACCTTTAACCTGATTTCTATATCAAAACTAACAGCCTCTAACAATTGTTATGTGAAATTTGCTTCTTCTTACTGCACTTTGCAGGAGCTGCAAACCAAAAAAATGATTGGTTCTGCTGAAGCTCAAAATGGTCTTTATCATTTTACTTTTACAACTTGCCACCCTGTTTTGGCTGCTAATTCTCATGTATCAGACTATGTTACTTCTGACTTACCTCATGTACTGTCCAATACTGAATTGTGGCATTTTAGACTAGGACATCTTTCATTTCATAAACTTTCTTGTATTCCTGAATGTTCTTCTATGAACTGTAAAGAATTTGCTACTATGCCTTGTGATTCTTGTCATTATGCCAGACAGAAAAGACTTCCATATACTGTTAGTACTTCTATAGCTTCTGAACCATTTGACCTTGTGCATTGTGATTTATGGGGGCCATTTTCCATTGCATCTCATTCTGGTCATAAATTCTTCTTAACTCTTGTTGATGATCATAGCAGAGTTACATGGATTTATCCTCTCATAAACAAATCAGATACAAAACATTATTTACCACATTTCTACAAAATGATCCTTACTCAGTTTAATAAAAAGATCAAATGCATTAGATCAGATAATGGATCTGAATTCTTTCTGCATGATTTCTTTCACACTCATGGCATCATTCATCAAACTTCATGCATTGAAACACCCCAACAAAATGGTAGAGTAGAAAGGAAACATCAACACTTACTTCAAGTAGCTAGAGCCATTCTCTTTAATGCTCATCTTTCTCTGCATTTCTGGGTTGACTGTGTTACTGCTGCAGCTCACATCATCAATAGAATTCCATCGACTGTGCATAAAAATATTTCACCATTTGAAAAACTTTATAACAAAGCACCCACACTCAATCATTTAAAAGTCATTGGTTGCTTATGTTATGCATCTACCATCACTGCACATAGAAGTAAATTTGATCATAGAACATCTAAATGCATACTTCTTGGGTATCCTCTTGGTTGTAAAGGGTATAAACTGTACAATCTAGATACCAAGAAGATAGAAATTTCCAGAAACGTTTCATTTTATGAGCATGTGTTACCTTTCAAACACAAATCTATACTCCCATCCAATTCTGAAAACCACTTTCCCAAACCACCAGACTTTCCATACCCAGATCTCACTACTACTTCACCATCACCTCCAACATCTCCTCTGCAAAATCATTCACCTACAACTTCTTTACAGTCTCAAAATTCACCTACTACTCACAACACCCCTCTCACCAACATTCAAACCTCTAATCCTAACCCCACATCTCCACAACCCATACTCAGAAGATCCTCTAGGATCAGAAAACCTCCATCTTACCTCCAAATATATAATCACTCCTTACCACAATCCTCAAGTTCCAATTCTGCTGCTCATATTGACAAATCTGGAACACCATATCCACTGCTAAATTACTTATCTACTGCATCATTATCTCATGCTCATGAATGCTTTACTGCTGCTATCACTGTCAACAATGAACCCAAAACATATAAAAAAGCTGTATTAGATCCAATTTGGCAAGATGCTATGCATAAAGAAATATCTGCTCTTGAAAAGACCAATACTTGGAAACTAGTTACTTTACCCCCTAACCATCACTGCATAGGTTGCAAGTGGGTCTACAGAATCAAGTACAAATCAGATGGTACTATAGAAAGGTATAAGGCTAGATTAGTAGCCAAAGGCTACACACAGGAGGAAGGTATTGATTACTTTGACACTTTTTCTCCTGCTGCTAAAATTACAACTGTTAGAGTTCTTCTATGCATTGCTTCAATCAACAAGTGGCATATTCATCAGTTAGATGTTAATAATGTATTTTTACACGGTGACTTGGATGAAACTGTTTACATGACCCCACCCCTTGGATACTTGCCTGCTAATGATAACAGGGTTTGTCAATTAACCAAAAGTTTATATGGCTTAAAACAAGCCTCTAGACAATGGTTTCAGAAGCTCACCTCTTGTTTAATTAACTATGGTTTCAATCAATCCACTTCTGATAGTTCTCTATTTGTGTATTCCAAACATGACTGTACTTTAATTCTCCTTGTTTATGTTGATGATATCATAGTCACTGGTGACAATTTATCTGCAATTTCAGCAATTAAACAACACCTTGATTCATGTTTTACAATAAAGGATCTGGGCACTTTGAAATATATCCTTGGTTTGGAAATTGCACAATCAGATAAAGGTATTCATCTATGCCAGAGAAAATATGCACTAGACATTTTAAAAGACACTGGCTATTTAGATTGCAAACCTGCTAAAACACCTATGGATGCCAATTTAAAGTTATCTGCTACTTGTTCTGATATGGATTCTATCTCTGTTGATGCCTCTGAATATAGAAGGCTAGTAGGCAGATTGCTTTATTTAACAATAACCAGACCTGATTTGACTCACAGTCTTCATTGTTTAAGTCAGTTTGTTTCTTGTCCCACACATCAACACATGACTGCTGCAAACAGGATACTCAGGTATGTTAAGGGCACTGTTGGACAAGGTATTCTCTATCCCAGAACTTCTGATTTGATTTTAAAGGGCTACAGTGACAGTGATTGGGCTGGTTGCCCTGATACCAGAAGAAGCATAACTGGTTATGCTTTCTTTATTGGTGATTCTTTGGTTTCTTGGAAATCAAAGAAACAACCTACTGTCAGCAGGTCATCTGCAGAAGCAGAATACAGAGCCTTGGCTCTCACAACATGTGAAGCTCAATGGCTTCTATATCTGCTTAAAGATTTGAACATTACTTATACTGCTCCTGTCTCTTTACTTTCAGATAGTAAATTAGCCATAGCCCTTGCCAAAAATCCTGTCCACCATGAGAGGACAAAGCACATTGAAATAGATTGCCATTTGATAAGAGAGAAGCTGTCCACAGGAGTCATTTCACTGCATTTTGTCCCTTCCCAAAACCAACTTGCAGACATCCTTACAAAGCCACTCCTTCCTCAACTCTTTGCCAATTGCCTCTCCAAGATGAACATTGTAAACATACATGTTCCTCTTGCCGGGGGATATTAGAATGTTACATTATTTGTAATTTGGGCCTTTGTATTTGTATTTGTATTTTTCATTTTAGCATATTGGGCCTGTACTGTTTTTATTATTGGCCCTTAGTATAAATAGGCTTAGCTAGGGTTTTTGTACTTCACTTTTCGTCTCTACAGTTTTCTGCTCTCTCTCTCTAAGAACAGAATCTTTCCTTTCAACTTCTCTCTGTAAATCGTTTCTCAAACTAGTAATGAAGATTTGATGTTGTTTTTACTGTTTTTCCGTTCTATTACTGCAGGATGTGGTGGCGCCTTAGGGAGGGCAAGTCCCTTTGGGCCCAATACCTCCTGAGGAAATATTGTCCTGGTGGTGCTGCTCATCCTTACAAGGTGACGGCCACCGCTCGAGATAGTCGACATTGGAGACTTCTCACCACTGTTGCACATCTTTTGGACCTTGGGTTCTGGGGAGGTTAGCTTCTGGGATGAGTGGTGATTCGGCGAGGACCCTCTCTCGAGTACTAGGCCAGTCACTCACCTGCCTTTCATGCAGGTGAAGGACCTTTGGACGGGAGGTTTTTGTGATAGAGATAAGATGGAGGAAATTATTGGTGAGGGTGGGGGTTTTAGTAGTCTAGAGATTGACCAGATCCGAAAGATTCCAATTCTGGAGGGAGGTTTGGATGGCATGAGGTGGAGACTTACATCGTCGGGTGCATTCTCTATGTCATCAGCCTGGGGAGACGTGAGGCTGGGCAACCGGCCAAATCGCCTCTTCGGGGCCATATGGACCGACCTTCTCACCCCGACCATTTCCGTTTTTTTGTGGCGCCTCCTCTTACGGCGCATTCCCATTGACACTGTGATGCAGACGAGAGGGTTCTCCTTCCCCTCCCGCTGCCATTGTTGTGCTGAGACCGGTACCTTTGAGATCGAGACTTTCACCCATCTTTTCCTTGAGAGTGAGACTGTGAGGAGAGTGTGGGAGCACTATGCCAGATATACTCATATACCCCTACCCACTACAGATAGTTTTTTTGAGCTTCTGAGTTTTTTCGCTCACCGCACACACAGTAGACACGTGGGCTTCCTTATTCCTTGTCTGATCTTATGGGCCATCTGGACAGAAAGGAATAATGCGAAGCATATGAATATTATATTTTCTTGTGTTCACATTTTTTTGCAGGTTGACAGACACCTCTCTTTCCTTACTGCCCTGGGTAGACTTACGACGAGAGACTGGACAGGGTGTACACCACCCCATCATTTGAGGCCACCGCCTCCTTTACCTGTCCAGCATCCACGACCCAAGGCCCCTTGGGTTAAGCTAAACACTGATGGCGCTTTCGACAGACATACCGGAGCTGCTGGAGGAGGGGGCCTGATTAGGGATCATGGTGGGGCACTCATCTCTGCCTTCCATGGGCCACTCCAGGCCTCCTCGAGTTATGATGCAGAGATTCAGGCGCTCCAGATTGGTCTCGAGATTGCCGCCTCGATCTCCTCTCATGTTTGGATAGAGATGGATGCTGCGGCTGTCATCACACTTTTGACATCTGGCCATCAAAGCTCATGGCAGATCCAACATCCTCTTATGCGTATCGAAGACACCCTCCACTCGATCCATTACCAGGTCTCACATATATTCCAGGAGAGGAACCGGCCTGCCGATTTCCTTGCTAGCACGGGGGCATCTATACCCCAGAGACGCACCCTTCTCCTTGAGGACATTCCCCCCCGGCTTCGGACGCTCATTCGGATGGACCAGTTAGAGTACCCATCCTTCAGATTCAGTCGACTGCCACCTCCTGCCCTGACTAGATTTGATTTTTTGGACCCCATGTCAGGTCACTTTGACCAGGATGACCTTCTATGAGGATTTGATTTTAGACCCTCAGTGGATATTTTTGTGATCCTTGTATTTTTATTTTATTTTTTATTTTTTATTTTCTCTGCTTTTGATGTTGCTCTATGTATTTACGACTTGGATGTAGACCATTGACTTTTTTAGCCCTAGTTGGGCCATTATATTCACAGGTCGGGGGTGTAGCCTCAACCCATCATCCCAAGCTGGGATGTTTATATAAAAAAAATCGAGCTTTCTACTAATGACTACACTTTTAAATAAAGTCGCAACCATTAAACAAGATAAGCCCTGACATACGTCGACAAGCAACAAGAATCGAACATTCCTCCAATCAACAAGGAAAACCACATTCACCTTGAAACACATCATAAGCAAAAGAGGGCAAAATCGAAGTAATGAGGATTAAAGCTAATTACCCACTCTTCTAATGCATGCGAGAAGAACATCGGATGGAAAAATTCGAAACTTGAAATAAAATGATGTCGCCATAAACTTGCTGGAAAATACGAGTAATAGAGCTCCTTTTCAAAGCATAAAAAAAGGGAAAAAGGAAATAGAGAGGATTTTTCCCAACTTAAAAGTTGGGAAATGAGGGTTGTTCCTAAAAATACAAAGCAAGATGTCTATTTATAGCTACACCACAAACACACACTAAAAATGGCCATAAAATGATACACTCTCGATCACGCGAGGCCTCCGGCGAGCTCGCGAACGTGCAATGGTGACTGCAGGATACACTCTCGACCTCGAGGAAGCACCGTCGGGCTCGCGAGTGGTGCTGGGAACTTTGGAGTGCACTCTCGACCTCGAGGAAGTAATGGCGGGCTCGCGAGTATGCAAAGGAGGCTTTAGCTCGGACTCTCGACCTCAAGGAAACACCGGCGAGCTCGCGGCATGGCTAGGTGACATCTCGGTGGGGGATCGACTAGGGCTCCAACATCTCGGTTCAATCAACAACTCGCACGGAATGGCTTGGAACTACTCAGAAACTCAACTTCTTTGGAAAATGCTCTATCTCAGAAAGTGACTCGACTTCGTCTCTCTCTCTCTCCATCCCCAGAACAAACCTGAAATTTATACCCAAAAGCACGAAAAAGTACGCCAAAATATAAAATAAAACGAAAGACACAAAAACATAAGAAAAATGATAAAATTGACTAGTCGACACTAAAACGAACCTAAAACCGACTCGATAACACACAAAAACACATAAAAATAAGCACAAAAACATAACAAACAGCGGTATCATCTGTGGTTATGAACCGAGGGTCGGCGGCTGGAGGAAAGTCTATGACGGGGAAGCAGTCACGGGATAAAGGGAAGATGACCATGGTTGATGGTCGGTTACCTCATGGGGAGTCGTCCAAGGCCAGGGCGGCAGATGTCGATAAAGCCGTGTCTGGCCTTACGGGGGAGCAGGTTTGGAATGCGGGAAGGGTTCCTTTGGGTCACGCTTATCATCGCCTACCATGGCTCTAAACAAGGCATTTTCTCTCTCGACTGTTGTCAACTCGGTGGCCTCGACACTGGACCCAAAAAATCACCAGGTGGTCCGTATCGAGAAGACTCCTCCTCTTCCTCAGCGGGGTGATGAAGTGGAGATCGTGGACCCTGGAGACCCGCGTATGGCCGTTGAGGCGTACCACATCGACCGAGAGCAGCACATGGTGATTGACCCTTTGGACAAGGTTTTCTCAGGTAGCCTTGAGAGCCAGGTTGAAGAAGAAGAGATGGAGGAGGTGGCGGGGACCCAAGTTCCCTCTTCCTTTTGATTGTGGACGGTTGCGGTCCTTAGCCTCTTTCGGTGTTGTCCTTATGAATATAGTTTCTTGGAACGTGAGGGGGGCTGCTTCTGATGGGTTCAGAAGGGCCTTTAAGACTTTACAACAACAATACAATCCTTCGGTTTTTGCTTTGCTAGAACCAAGAACTAGTGGGTTGGGGGCCAAGAATTTCATACGTAGGAGTGGTTTTGATCGTTTTTTCTAGGTTGAGGCGGTCGGTTTTTCCGGTGGTATTTGGGTGCTATGGAAATCTGAGGTAGAACTCTAGGTGGTGGAGTGTAGTCGTCAACACATTCATGCTCGAGTCAGGATGGGGAACTCTTTTGCGGGGGTGACCTCCATTTATGCGAGTCCGAACCCGAGTATTAGACGATCTCTTTGGAGCAGTCTGCGGGACCTTGCCCAACGTGTTCAGGAGCCATGGATTATCGGTGGTGACTTCAACTGCCTACTACGAGTGTCTGAGACGCAGGGTGGCTCTATCCGGAATTACAACATTAGCTCCGACTTTAGTGAGTAGATTTTTAATAATGATCTCCATGAACTGCTCATTGATGGGGACCAAGCAACGTGGTTTCGAAACGGTTTGGCGAAGAAACTTGATTGGTGGATTGTCAATGAGGCTTGGCTGGATATGTTTCCTGTCAGTTTGGTGTGCTATCTCCCACGGGTTCATTCAGACCATACCCCCCTATTAGTCCGGGTCTTCTGGGCAGGCGACCAAGAGGACTGAAACCGTTTCGCTTTCTTGCTGTCTGGCTAACTCATGATGGATTTGACGGTTTGGTCGCGTAAACATGGGCTCGTGGGACCTCTTATGAACGGTCGATGGAGGATTTTTCATCGTCGGCGAGGGCATGGAATTTCTAAGTATTTGGCAATATTTTTCAAAAGAAACGATGCCTTCTAAGCCGCATTGGGGGCATTCAACAACAGAGGGACTTTATGAGGAACCCGTTTTTATGGGGCTTGGAGCAACAGTTAAAGAAGGAGCTTGATGATGTTCTTCTACATGAGGAATTACTTATGCTCCAGAAATCCCAACGGGACTGGATTTTGTTTGGGGACCGCACACCTTCTATTATCATCGACTAGTCAAACATCGAAGATAGAAAAACAAGATTGTCTTGCTATGTAATGAGGCCGGTGAGGTTGTTGAGGACCTGGATGTGTTACAGAGTATGGCCGTGGGCTTTTTTAGAGATATCTACATAGCTCCGACTGGGGTTTCCCCTGCCTGCCAGCTCCCGGACTCTTTCCCGTCAGTTGAGCGTGGCCGGTTGGAGGCGATGGGTCGTGCAATTTTAGAGACAGAGATTTATCGAGCCTTGCAGAAAATGGCCCCACTTAAAGCTCCGGGCATTGAAGGATTACATGCTTTGTTTTTCAACAAAAGTGGTATCTTATTGGCCCGTCAGTTTGTGAGATTATGGATATATGGCGTGGTGTTGGGGTTTGTTTGTAGTATTTTTAGGCATGTGGTAACCGAGCTATCCAACTTGGGTCGTTCTCAAAGGAAGGCTCTTCGGAGCTTCGTTCACTACCTAGTCGTCAAAGTCACACAACCATAAAGATCCTAAACATGCTAATCACTTGAATTGAGGGGTTCGATTTAAGCTAAACTAATCATTGAAATTAAGAGCATTGAAAGCAATTAACTAAGCACGCAAGAAGATGAGAGAAATCAAGGGGGAAAGAGAGATTTTGGTTTGCCGGAGTCTCCATGATCAATCACACGCAAATAACCGAACATTGCCATGCTAGCTAAAACCCTAGGAAGCTAAACCAAGCTCTAGTACAAAACGAGCAAGCATTTAACTCCTAATCACACTTAGTCAAGCATTCTCAATCCAAAGATTCAATCTTTTCCTCCAACCAACACAAGCACAATATCAATTTTCACGAAAGCAAACAAAGATATACGAAGTAATGAGGCTTAAGACTAAGTACCCACTCTTACACGCACTTGGAAGAAGAAACGGAGTCAAAAGCTCGAAACTTTACTCGAAACAATGTCGCCGTAAATTCGCCGGAAAACTTGATTCATAAGCTCCAAACCAAAATATATAAAAAAAAAAAGAAAATAGAGAGGAATTCCCAACGTAAAAGTTGGGAAAATGAGGGTTGTTCTCAAAAATACAAAGCATAATGTCTACTTATAGCTACACCACAAACACACACTAAAAATATGCACATTTAGTAAGACACTCTCGAGCTCTCCGCAAAGTTCGCGAGCTCGCCGATGGTGCAGTGCATGGGCGCGGGCACTCTCGAGCACGCCGGGACTTCCGCGGGCACGCGGCATAGGCGCTGGGACACTCTCGAGCTCGGCGGTTTCTCTGCGGGCACGCGGGCGTAGGTGTGTGCTAAGGAAACACTCTCGAGCTCGCCAGGAATGCCGCAAGGTCACGGTGCAGCACTCTCGAGCTCGCCATGGCGTCCGCGGGCGTGCGCTGCAGGCGTGCGGGCATGTGCGACTTCGTTTACCTCTAACTTTTCGCACACAACTCCGATTCGCACGAAACTTGGACCAAAATTCTCCTCATTGAATTCTCTTCGTCCCGGTATGACTTGGTCGTATTTTCCGGGTTGGACGGCTTGTCTCCTTGTTCTCGACATAGTGGACCTATTCAAAACCAAAGCAAAAGAGAAAACGCACAAAAATACGAAAACACTATATAACAACAAAAATACACAAAAAACGATAAAATGGACTGGTCGACACTTAAACGAGCCTAAAACAAATAAAATAAAATACACAAAACACACAAAAATAACGACAAAAGCACAATAAACAGAGTTCCGCCTTCTTTGAATAAGACCCTGATTGTCCTGATCCACAAGGTGGCAGACCCGATGTGTTTGAAACAATTCCAGCCTATCAGCCTTCTTAATATGGTCTATAAGTTGATGACCAAGGTGTTGGTTGAACGGATGAAGTTGGTGCTTCCGCTTGTTATAAACCCGACACAGACTAGTTTTATTCCTGACCGTCATATCATCGATAACATAGTTATTGCTCAGGAGCTTGTCCACTCTTTGAGGAAGACGAAAGGAAAGCGAGGCTACATGATTATTAAGGTAGACCTTGGGAAAGGCTATGACTACCTTCGATGGGACTTCCTTCGGGACACATTAGAATGCGTGGGGTTTTCAAGGGTTTTTGTGAATGCTATTATGTCATGTGTCACGTCGGCTACCATGCAGTTGCAATGGAATGGAGGATTTAGTGAGGAATTCATGCCGTCTCGAGGGGTATGCCAAAGTGACCCTATATCCCCTTATTTATTTTCTTGTGCATAGAACGGTTAGCCCATATGATTGATAGCTCGGTAGCCCAAGGGAGATGGCGACCGCTTTCGGTATGCCAAGGCCGAGTTGTTGTTCTGTATCTTATGTTTGCAGATGATTTATTTTTGTTCTTTTCACCCAACACCATTAAGGCAGATCGGGCGTCGATAGAACGGGCCTTGGGGTTTTGCATTGCTGACAATCTAGAAAAAAATCTGGATATGCCCCTCATTCATAGCCGGGTGACCAAAAAACATACCTCGATATTTTGGAGAAAGCAGAAAAGCGCCTTGCGGGCTGGAAGGCGTCGTCCTTGTCTATGGTCGGCCGTGTGGCACTTGTCCAGTCGACGTTGTGTTCGTTACCATATTAATTTATGCAAACGACGTCGTTACAGTATGGGGTGTGTGACAGCCTGGAACGGAAGGTTCGGAACTTTATTTGGGGCAGTACGAAATCTTCTCGGAAGGTTTGTTTCTTGGTCAGAGGTGTGTAGGCCTAAGACGGATGGTGGGCTGGGGATGAAAGACCAACGCCTCACGAATCGGGCTCTACTAATGAAGATGGCTTGGCGTTTTTTAAAGGATCCCACCTCGCTTTGGAGAAGAATTCTTCGTGAGAAATACCATATGGACCCTAGTTTCATGGATGCGGGATATGAGTTCCCTCGAGGCTCAACGATCATTAAGGCTCTCCGCGACGCATGGCCAGCTCTTATCGCGGGCTGTCGATGGACTATCGGGAATGGCTTACGGGCCCGCTTTTGGTGGGACTGTTGGCTCAGTTGTGCAACCCCTTTGATTCAGGTCGAGGTTGGACCGGTGCCGGAAACTCTGCTGCATAGCCCGGTCTCGGCGTCTGTAGCGACTGATGGTGGCTGGGACTGGCGGCTCTTTCAACACCTGCTACCCGCAACCTTCTTGCTTCGTATTTCGGCTCGCCGCCACCACAGGCCCAACGAGGTGAGAATTCCTGCTATTGGGGACTGTCTTCGGATGGACGGTTCACCACTAAGTCGGCTTATTCAACTTTATTGCCGGATGACGACAATCGCACGACGTCCTGCTGGAAACTAATTTGGCGTTGGAATGGGCCGCAGCGTGTTCATCATTTTCTGTGGCTCGTGACTCGAGATGGGTTACTCACCAATGTGAACCGCTTTCGTCGTAGCATGACCATGAATCAGATGTGCTCCATATGCTCGGAGGGGTCGGAGTCCATTATACATGCCCTTCGGGACTGTCGTGAGGCAAGAATTACATGGGAAAGTTTAATTCATTGCACGTCCTGGGCCGCTTTCTTCTCGATGGATCTTCGTAGTTGGTGTCTAACCTCTCAGGCGGCTTCGCTTCGGATGTGGATGATTGGGTGTCACGATTTGGGCTCACTGCGTGGCGGTTATGGAGATGGAGAAATTTGAAAATATTTCAGGGACGTGACACCACGTTGTCCAACAGGTCGGGTGAGATATTCTCCTTTGTGGATAAAATGCGTGGAGTACATTCTACTAGCCGTAAGATCGGCTTTCCCGGGGGACGAGTGGAACGTTGGATTTCGTAGTCCTGTCCGTCGGAAGGCGAGCTCAAGGTCAACACGGATGGGAGTTTCTTGACCACGACGGGTATGGCGAGTGCGGGGGGAGTCATTCGGGACCATCGCGGGTTATGGATCAGTGGCTTTCTGATGAACATTGGTTTATGTTCGGTTGTTGGAGCCGAACTTTGGGGTTTATTCCACGGGCTACACCTGGCCTGGGAGGTGGGAGGTAGAGCGATTGTTGTTGAAGTGGATAATAAAAGTATTATTGCTCTGGTCCATGATGTGGCTTATGATGGACCACATCTGAGTTTGGTAAAGGGGATCCGTGAGTTGTTGCATAGGCCCTGGGTGGTGAGGCTTACCCATGGCTACAGAGAGGTGAACTTTGTGGCGGATTATTTGGCTTCCCAGACAGCGAGAGGCCCGGGTGGTTATCGTCGGTTGGATTGTCCCCCGCTGGGGGTCGAAGTATGGTTAAATCATTATTTAATGGGAGTGGCTCACTCCCGGCTGGTGGCCACATAGTTCCTTTTTAGGCTTTGCCTCCTTTCCTGTACCAAAAAAAAATCTTGTCTACTCAATGATAAATTACAATGCACATTGAACCGAATCAATTAATATATAAGAGCAATGGGGATTTATTAAAAATCGCATGTAAATTCCCATCTAAATATTTAGATTTTACTATTACTAGTACAACACCCGTGTATTACATGGGTGCTTGCTAATTTTTTTCTTAAAATCTAAAATTAATAAGAAAAGTAGTTGAAAATTTAAATACCTTTTTATAAAAATATATATTATTATATAGGGTTGGGTTCAAGTGAGAATGATGTTCCATGAAAGAAATAAGAATGAATGGTAGCCATAAGATGAGATGATCTAATGGTCATAAAAAATACATAATTTGTTATTCATTAAGGGTAATTTAGACAATATACCAATACATTAAGTGGGACCCACCACCAACAAACCCATCAACTCCCTAATTTATCTCTATCGCACGCATACACACAAACCAAACACACACTTTCTTCTCTCCTCTCTCTCTCTCTCTCTCTCTCT
>CACSLK010009942.1:1034792-1045544 GCA_902706635.1 Striga hermonthica
GTATAGGAAGTCCTTCAGTTGGTGCACTCTTGTCAGTTTTTAAAGGACAACATCTGATGTTGTGGGTGTCTTTCTTGCAGAGAGAACATCTCATTAATCTCCCTTTTCTAATCAGCCTTACTTGAACTTGTTTCTTGGATTTTCCTGCCAAAACCTCTTCATGGGGCTGTTTTTTCCTAGCATTTTCTTTTGGCCTTCCAGGTAGTCTGCCAATAGTTGGTGGTTGCAGTGGTAATGCTTCTACATTTGGCCAACATTTGAGAGGTTGAAGAGTGCCCAACAACATCTCATAATAAGCCTTCAAAAATGTGCCTTTGTGGTACCACTCAACAACATAATCCTCTGGTTGAGTACCCAACAAGAACATACCACTTATTGCATGCTCACAAGGGATACCTGTGAGGTCCCACTTCCTACATGTGCATGACTTCTCCCCCATATGAACTCTGAATCTCCCTGAGCTTCCATCCACATCAAACTGGTCTTCCCCATTCCAGTGACATATAAAACCCATAAACTTCTTTTTCAATTCCTTCAACAGCTTCATGATTTTTGGGCACAAGTTCCCATGCAAGTATTTCCTCATTTGATCCCTTCTCATATAGGTCATCTTCATCAATATAAGTCTTATTGTTTCCAACATCGTAAGAATTGGTTTACTCCTTGCTCTCAGAATGAGTGAGTTAAAACACTCAGACATGTTATTCAGCTGCATATCTCATTTTGAGTGGCAACTATAGTGTGACCTTGACCACTGATTTGCTGGCTTTTTAGCCAACCATTCAAAAGCTTCTTTGTCTCTTCTTTGCAATTCTTACATTGCAGCATTAAAGTTAACAACTCTAGTTGACCTGGCTGCTCTCCACAACAAGTTTTTCAGGGCTAATCCCTTAAATGAATCCCTAAAGTTTTCATACAAGTGTTGGACATAGAACCTGTGCTCAGAATCTGGCAGTAGAGTTTCAATGGCATCTACAAGCCCTTTTTGTTTGTCTGACATTATTGTCCAAAGAAATGAATTCTCAATCCCCAAATCTGCTTTCAACAGTTCAACAAACCAATGCCAAGTTTTTTTTGTTTCCTTTTCAACAACAACATATGAAAAAGGATACATACAGTTGTTCCCATCAACCCCAACTGCAGTCAATAGAACACCACCACAAGTGGTTTTCAAATGGCAACCACCTAAGCATATAACTTTCCTATAACCCTTAAGCAAACCTCTTTCCAAAGATCCCCAACAAATATAAATTCTTTTAAACAGTGGCTCCCCATTTACAAGTTTGCTTTTAATTTGAATAGTGGTCTCAGGGTTGTTCTTTTTAATCTCTTCAGCATAAGAGCAAAGCATAGCATATTGCTCACAATCAGACCCCACACCAATCTGAGACACATATTGTTTAGCCTGATACATTTGCCATCTATTGAAAACAATCCCTACTTCCCTTTGCATCTCTGTCATCATTGCCTCTACTGGCCATTTAGGATTATCTAAAATCTTATTTTTGTAAGTTTCAGCTATCCATTTTGGAGTAGCATGACTCACCTTTTGCTTTCTAGGATACTTATGCTTACCATTGAATGTCTTAACCTGCACAGTGTCTTCATTCTGAACTTTGGATGCATAAATGAGCCAAGGACATGACTTGTTTTTTGCATCTTGCTTGCACCTTATAGCTCAAGTTAATTGTAAAAGACACTTCACTACCTTGTGTAATTGCAAAATTCCTAACGGCCTTTCTAAAAATGGCCAGATCAGGAAATTTCATGCCCAATTCAGACTGTGGATTTTGCATGTCTTTTTTATTATCAAAAATGGGATGGGCACTTCTAGTTCTCTTCTTACCCTTGCTAGTTGCAAATTCAACCCTATCAGGTTCCTCTCTATTTATCCCTCCCCATTTAATATCTGCATCTACATTACCCTCAAACATCATATCATCTTCATCATACAAATTGTTGGAGTAGGATACCCGGCGTTCCAATCGGATTGGACGTATTCTCCTTGTAAATACAATCTATTGGAATTATATTAAAAAATAAGGTATTACTTTATTTTAAGAGTAAGCATTTATCATATATTTGCACTTAAGATAAAATCCCTAGATCACTTATAGCTATAAGATATGGTTGCGCATAGAGATGGTGATCATGGAACATATCTTGAAAGCTGTGATCTTAAATACAGTTCCAAGTCATTGGATGTTTCGAGATGGGATATCGAATAAATCCGGAAAAGACTTGCACATAGTATGTATGCTTATTAGATAAGAATGTTGCATTCCATCAACATTAGCGTGGGACGCAAATACATATATGTGGGTGCTTGTTAGAGAACAAGTTCACTGAACATGACCGTATGAAAACTCTTAATGAAAGTTTATCATGTCGAATAAGAATTTTCATGTTACAATAGTACATGATTAATCCTTAGACTTGAGGCACGATGGTAACTTTGTGCATATTATATTTTACTTTGATTTATCCTTTTGATTGCTAGCACAATCGTATAAAGGTATATTTTGGGTATTATATTAATATGTATGGAAGTTTGTCAGTGGCCAACAAAGGATTCGACACTTATGAAGATAAGTTAATTTCCTATGTGTTTCATAGTTAGTAATTCAAATTCCTTGGCCAAGGCAGGATGAATAGAGATTCATAAACGAATTACTAAACTTGAAATGGAATCATAGTTATTAAATCAATTTGGGTTTCGACAAAATCATACCCAAAGATTTATTTGGGAAATTGGATGTCGAAAGGATTTTATATGTATGGAATTGTAATCAAAATAGGTTTACTCGCTATTCACTTAATACTAGATTCATGCTACTTGCTAGATGTTCCCATGATATGAGGGTTCTTGAATTAAAGAGTTAATTAAAGAATAAGAGTTAATATGAATAACTCAAATTACAAAGAGTTGTAAACCCACTACTAGTATTAATTGTGAACCTAAAAGGTCACACCAATTTTTGAATGAAGGTAAAATTCAAATAGTATTTTTAAAGAGTTAGAACTAATTGACAAATCTAATTTGATTAGATATCACCTAAAGGAATATATTAAATTAATCAATTAGATTTATTAATTGAATTTTGAATATAAATTTAGTAATTAATAGAATTACTAATTAATAGTTAGAATTTAAAATTGGATTTTAAATTTCAAATCTAAATAATAATAAGATTATTAAATAAGGAAATAGAAGAGTAGATTAAAATAATAAAGTCTTGAAAAATGTTTTCAAGAATTATTATTTTATTATTTATCTTTAATATGATTGAACATTAAATATTAATAAGAATAAATTAATTATGGTGGTTTGGAGTTGTTAACCAATCCACATAATTAATCTTATTTTTATTAATACAATAATGGTGGTTGATGGTGGTTATAAACGACTCCACATTATTAATTAAAAGTCAATATTTGGTATGATTATTTAAATAAAATCTAATTTTATTTAAAATAAAATATATCAAATATTGATTATTTTATGCTAAAATGTTTAGTATAAATAGGTGCTAAATGTTTGCACATTAATAGCTAAGTTTTTGGCTATATTCTTCCAAGAAAAAAAAAAAACAATCAAAGAGTTGAGTGATAAAACAAGAAAGAGTTCTTGTAAAATTTCCTTATAAATATATATTCTATACTTCTTGAAAAACCGAGTAGTTTCTACTAGCGAAGAAACTATAGTCGGAACCAAAGTTCAAAAGGTGGATACGATTAGAGGGAAGACATTTGGATTTCTAAAGTGAGTAACCACAAGAAGTGATCGTTACCAAACCGGGAATTGATTTCCTCATACATCGTCGGTTTTGAATGAGTTTAAGAACAAAGGTAATTTTTATAAATTACATATCAAATCAAAATTAGTAAAAGTTACTATATTTTAAATGATGCTTATTTGTTATCTCGTTATACTTATGTACGGAATAAGTATTTATAAGATAAATACTTATAAAATTTAAAATTTTGCTGTAAACTCTGTTCCGTACAGTATATCGAACCCAACATTGGTATCAGCGCCACGCTACAATTTGCATCTTTAAAATCAGATTTTGATTTGAAAAATTGTTAAAAACACGAACTGTAATAAAAATCGAATAGAGTATTCAAAAGCACGAGTCATGATGGATGACACGACTCGTGAGACTGGTCTTGTGGGGTCACACGACCCGTGTGAGAAGGTCACACGAGTCGTGTGACTGGTTGTCTCACCTCACACGAGTCGTGTGATGTGTGACACGAGTCGTGTGACATAAAATTTTTCCAATTTATACAATATCACTCTTGCATTTTTCACACGAGTCGTATGAGTATGCCACACGAGTCGTGTGACTAGTCACACGAGTCGTGTGACTTGTCACACGAGTCGTGTGATTGATCATTGATCAGAAAAGAGCTGTTTTGACTTAATATGAGTCATTACTACATCAACATATTAAATTAGTGAATTTATATGGTTGATTTAGGGATGATCATGAGCCTTTTATTCATAATGATGAATGATTGCATTTTTATTCAATATGATTGATGGTTGCATTTTTTTTTGAATGTGATTAAACGAATGTAATTTATCGAGACCTGCGAGTCTCTTGATTTATTATTTGTAAAATTTTAAATTTTTGTATCGTTAAAATATTAGATCAAGGTGGAGACCGTTTGATGAAAAAGGCCCACGCATGTGTGGGTAATTTTACAAGTTGTAAATTTTGAAGGTCTGTGTATGTACGAGTAGATAAAATAAATTGTAATAGAAGTAGTTCTATTTATTTTATCACGTACATAGGCATAGACCCATTATGGCTCGAATGGGTCGTATAGGCAAGGTCATGATCATCCCACCGTATGCATGCATTAGATGTATGTTAGGTTTATTTATGCTTGTGATTCATGCGATGAATAATGCGGTAAATAAACACACGTAAAGATAGTAATTGATGAGATCTAAGGAACCCTAAAGAATTAATTTGATTAATTTTATATCAAATCAATAATGGATAAAAATAAGTTGGAACTTATTAATCCAGGGCTTCCATCAAAAGTAGACGACATCAGATGCTAAGATGCTTTATTACTGACCATGAGTCGTGGGGTGGTTTTGTGTCGAAAGCTGTGATCCCTACTAAGTATTGTGATACTCGTGAGGTGGATTCCTCTTTATGTTGACCATGATTCGTGGGACATTCTGATGGGCCACTATCATGAATGTTTGATGGGTTTGATTTGACACTTAGTAATATATATACAGTCATAAAATTGAGGTATATAAGGAAAAGTGAGGCAAAACATCTTGAAGGTTGTATAATGATACAATTGTCAAAAGTTAACTACCGATATAAATGTTTCATGCGTACTCATAAAATTGGGATATGGAATATTTTTATTGGACTTCAAGCCCACTAAGAAAATTAGATTTTGATAATTAAAATAGGGTTTTAATTAAAATAGTGGGAGACATTTAATGTTAAAGACCTAATATTAAATGAATATAAATTCCATAGTCTGATTATTTTCTGCTTCGTTTGTTTTTGTAGATCACTCTACTAAAATGGCTAAGAATCCAATTGCAAGTATCCTTGAACAAAACAAATTAACTGGACCCAGTTTTAATGATTGACTGAGGAACCTGAAAATTGTTCTACAGTCTGAAAAGAGGGACTATGTATTGGACAAAGCCCCTCTTCCTCCACCCGAGGATCAGACTTCTGATGAGTATGGAGAATACTTACGTCATACTGATGACAATCTCCAAGATTGTTGCTACATGTTAGCATCAATGTCAAATGAGTTACAGAGACAGAACGAATTGTTGAAATATGCTTCTGAAATCCTCCTTCATCTACAAGAGTTGTATGGTGATAGGACGCGACAAATTAGATATCAGATATCTAAGGAGCTTTTCAGGTGTCGTATGACTGAGGGATCTTCAGTTCATGATCATGGGCTGAAGATGATAGCTCTTGTTGAAAGGCTTTCGTCCCTGGGAGTCATTATGGATAATGAACTCTATGTGGATCTCATGCTGCAATCTCTGCCATCATTTGATAGCTTTGTTGTTAACTTTAACATGCATAATATGGAGACTTCTCTGCCAGAATTAGTGAACATGTTAAAGACGGCTAAATCCACAATCAAAAAGGATAAGTCGGTACTTCTTGTTGGATCCACTTCTGGATCAAAGGCTTTAAAATCTAAGAAAAGGAAGGGGAAGGGAAAGGTTCCCAATAAACCCAACAAGAAGGCAAATAACAACAAAGGGAAGAACAAAGAGAAGGTTAATTCTCAGTCTAATCATGAATGTTATCATTGTGGTAAAACTGGGCATTGGAAGAGGAACTGCAAGGAGTATCTCGCTAGCCTGAAAAGTTCAGGTATTTATTTTGTTAAAGTTAACTTATCAGTTAACGATTCTTCTTGGGTATTGGATATCGGCTGTGGCTCACATATTTGCAATGATTTGCAGATGATGGCAAGAAGTAATAAGCTAGAAGATGGAGAAACAATCCTAAGGATGGGCAATGGAGCAAAAATTGCTGCCAAAGCAATTGGGACTGTTTATCTAGCTTTAAATAATGATGTAAAAATTTGTCTTACAAATTGTTTGTATGTTTCGGATGTTATAAGAAACATTATTTCTATTCCAATAATGGATAGAGAATGTTTTAAGTTTGTTATTGAGAATGGAAGATGTTCCATTTTCAAAGATACAACTTTTATATATTCCGGAAATTTGACAAATGGGTTATATACCATTACACCACAAAGTCCCATCCTAACTATTCAACAAAATAAAAGAAAATTAGATAATCATAGTTCATTCACACTTTGGCATGCTCGATTAGGTCATATATCTGAAAAGAGGATTAACAAATTGGGACCAAAACTCGACCTTAGGGGAGAGGAAAGGTTGCCTACTTGTGAGTCATGTCTTAAAGGTAAAATGACAAAATCACCATTTGTTGGACAAGTGGAGCGAGCTAAAGGTCTGTTGGATTTGATCCATACAGATGTTTGTGGACCACTAAATGTTAGTGCCAAGGGGAACTACTACTATTTCATAACTTTTACTGATGATTATTCACAGTATGGTTATGTATACCTATTAAGGTACAAATCTGAAGTATTTGAAAAGTTCAAAGAATTCAAAAATGAAGTAGAGAAACAAATTGGTCGTAGTATAAAAGTTCTTCAATCAGATCGAGGAGGTGAATATTTTACCAATGAGTTTCTTGATTATTTAAGCGATATAGGGATTATTTCACAGTGGACACCTCTTGGAACTCCATAACTCAATGGGGTTTTAGAAAGAAGGAATCGAACATTGTTGGACATGGTTCGATCAATGATGAGTTTCACTAGTTTACCTCTTTCATTCTTGGGCTATGCCTTAGAAACAACAGCACATATTTTGAATAGAGTGCCGAGTAAAGCTGTACCCGGCACACCTTATGAGATATGGTGTTGTAAAACACCCTCGTACAAGTATATGAAAGTATGGGGTTGTACTGCTTATGTGAAGCAGTTAGTGGGAGGTAAGTTGGATATGAGATCCAACTTATGTAAATTTGTGGGGTATCCAAAAGAGTCTGTTAGATACTATTTCTATGACCCTTCTGAACAAAAGGTGTTTGTTTCGAGGAATGCTGTTTTCTTAGAGGAAGAGTTTCTCTCAAAGAATAGCAGTCATAGAACTTAATGAAGAACCACATGAAATTCCACAAAATGCCACAAATAACATAACAGTAGAGACTGGACCATCAGTAACACAACCTCTTCGGAGATCTGAAAGGATTTCTAGGGCGCCTGAGAGGCTATACCTATTGTTAGAGAACAATGAAGAGGGACTCCTTTTGGATAATGATCCAATAAGCTATGATGAGGCAATGTCGGACATTGACTCAGATAAATGGCAAGAAGCTATGCAATCTGAGATAGATTCCATGTATTCAAACAAAGTATGGACTTTGGTTGAACCACCACAGGGTATTGTACCCATAGGTTGTAAATGGGTTTACAAACGAAAACGTGGTGTATATGGAGAAGTTAATACTTTTAAAGCAAGACTGGTTGCTAAAGGTTATACTACAAAACAAGGTGTTGATTATGAGGAAACTTTTTCACCAGTAGCAATGCTTAAATCTATTCGATATTGCTAGCCATACCTGCGTATTATGACTACGAGATATGGCAAATGGATGTGAAAACTGCTTTTCTTAATGGAAACATTAGGGAAGACATTTATATGAAACAGCCGCAGGGTTTCATATCCAGTGGGAGTGAACAAATGGTTTGTAAGCTTCAAAGGTCCATTTATGGACTTAAACAAGCTTCGAGGAGTTGGAACATTCGGTTTGATGAAACGATCAAAACGTTTGATTTTCATAAGAATCCGGATGAACCATGTGTTTATAAGAAGGTTAGTGGGAATGCAGTTGCATTTGTTGTTCTCTATGTTGATGACATTCTACTCATTGGGAATGATATAGGAATGTTACAATCAACACGTGCATGGTTGTCTAAACAGTTCTCCATGAAAGATTTGGGAGAAGCATCTTTTATCCTAGGGATAAAAATCTATAGAGTTAGATTTAAAAAGATGATCGGACTATCCCAGTCTACGTACATAAATAAGGTACTAAAAAGGTTTAGTATGGAAGAATCCAAATGTGGATATATTCCAATGAGTCATGGGGTTTCACTTTCTAAGACGATGTCTCCAAAGACACCTGAAGAAAGAGAACGGATGAGTCATATACCTTATGCATCAGCTATTGGTAGCATTATGTATGCAATGTTATGTACAAGACCTGATGTTGCTCATGCACTTAGTGTAACGAGCATATATCAGTCTAATCCAGGTGAAGAACATTGGAAAGTCGTTAAGATGATTCTTAAGTACTTGAGAAGGACTAAGGATATCTTTATGGTATATGACAATGGAGAATTGAAACTAGAAGGCTTTACTGATTCTGGTTTTCAGTCTGATAAAGATGACTTTAAATCCATGTCTGGTTACTTGTTTACTCTGAATGGAGCAGCAGTTAGTTGGAAAAATTCCAAACAAGAAACGATTGCTGACTCTACAACAGAGGCTGGATATATTGCTGCATCTGATGCTGCAAAGGAAGCTGTTTAAATAAGGAACTTCATCCAAGGGTTGGGTGTAGTACCATATGTTTTTGATCAAATAACGATTTATTGGGATAACAATGGGGCTACTGGGCAAGCAAAGGAACCAAGATCTCATCAAATATCCAAACACATTATGAGACGATACCATTTGATTAGAGAAATCATTGGTAGAGGAGATGTCATAATGGAGCGAGTCGACTCAGCAGAAAATATAGCAGACCCCTTAACTAAGCCTTTATCACATGAAGTGTTCTAAGGACATTTTGAGAAGATGGGTCTAAGATATATGAGTGACTGGAACTAGGGCAAGTGGGAGATTGTTGGAGTAGGATACCCGACGTTCCAATCGGATTGGACGTATTCTACTTGTAAATACAATCTATTGGAATTATATTAAAAAATAAGGTATTACTTTATTTAAGAGTAAGCATTTATAATATATTTGCACTTAAGATAAAATCCCTAGATCACTTATAGCTATTAGATATGGTTGCGCATAGATATGGTGATCATGGAACATATCTTGAAAGTTGTGATCTTAAATACAGTTCCAAGTCGTTGGATGTTTCGAGATGGGATATCGAATAAATCCGGATAAGACTTGCACATAGTATGTATGCTTATTAGATAATAATATTGCATTCCATCAACATTAGCGTGGGATGCAAATACATATATGTGGGTGCTTGTTAGAGAACAAGTTCACTGAACATGACCGTATGAAAATTCTTAATGAAAGTTTATCATGTCGAATAAGAATTTTCATGTTACAATAGTACATGATTAATCCTTAGACTTGAGGCACGATGGTAACTTTGTGCATATTATATTTTACTTTGATTTATCCTTTTGATTGCTAGCACAATCGTATAAAGGGATATTTTGGTTATTATATTAATATGTATGGAAGTTTGTCAGTGGCCAAGAAAGGATTCGACACTTATGAAGATAAGTGAATTACCTATGTGCTTCATAGTTAGTAATTCAAAGTCATTGGCCAAGGCAGGATGAATAAGGATTAATAAACGAATTACTAAACTTGAAATGGAATCATAGTTATTAAATCAATTTGGGTTTCCACAAAATCATACCCAATGATTTAATCGGGAAATTGGATTTCGAAAGGATTTTACATGTATGGAATTGTAATCGAAATAGGTTTTTTTCGCTATTCACTTAATACTAGATTCATGCTACTTGCTAGATGTTCCCATGATATGTGGGTTCTTGAATTAAAGAGTTAATTCAAGAATAAGAGTTAATATGAATAACTTAAATTACAAAGATTTGTAAACCCACTACTAGTATTAATTGTGAACCTAAAAGTGTTGGGACATATGAGAATCTCGATATGCACAAATCACGGACAAACAACCAACATAAACCTATGCGCAGCGGATGTAAAGGTTTGATGAAGAAAACTTACTGCTTAAAATTTATGTAGATCTGGCTGGCCCGAACAGTTGACCGCAAATCAAAACTTCTCGGAATCGAACAAACTTGACCAATCCAGAAAGCTGACGTCACGGCAAAGTCAACGGCGTTGACCGATTGGAAAACGGACGGTTCACGCGCTTTCACGCGCGCGAGTAAGCTCCGGCAGCT
>CACSLK010009942.1:1046780-1061013 GCA_902706635.1 Striga hermonthica
CCAAAAATTTGCAGAGAGAGAAGAACGATCTTTTTGTTTTTCGCAGAGAGAGAGAGATAGAACCCTAAAAATCGATTTTGTGATTTGAATTCCCAATTTGTGTGATATTTGGGGGAGTCCGATGGTCTCTCATCTAAAATGCCAATTTTACCCTCAAATATGGAGCGTGCGACTCGCACGCTCGCTTTTCCGGTGGAAAACAAGCAGAAAACGGTCGGAGATTGCGATACAGCTAAGCCGTGTATTAAAGGTTGTAATATAGTACAAAATATTCTTTAGGTTGCAAAATCCAAATTCGCGCATAGTGCATGTTGCATAAAATTATTTACCCAATATTTTATCATGTTATATTTTATCTATATATACATACACACACACACACACACACACACACATATATATATTAAAGTTAAATACTTTTAAGAATGTTTTCTTAAAAAAAAAAAGTTTAGAAAACATCTTTCATACAAAAGTGAAAGTTAATGTTTTTAGACACGTTTTCTTTCCAAAATAGTTTAGAAAAGTTGTTGGTTACTTCACATCTTTTATAATAATATAGAAAATATTAGATATTTTTACATATGTTAATATAATATTTTAGGTATTTGTAATATTATAAACATACAAATTTTATGTACTCATGTACAAGCTAATTTTAGATTGTTTATAATAAACAAATTATATCACATGTTAACCCTACATCTTTAATTTGAATAGCCTCGTCTTTAATTTATAATATTTTTTCTTGCTCTTTTAAGAAAGAATAGTTTCCCACTTATTTCATTGGTGACTCGAACTCGAAACCTATTTATAATTATTATTTAATATTGTTTACCCGTGCATCGCACGAAATACGCATTAGTATATGTAAATTGGCCTTAATAATACGAGTACCATGGATGTTAATATGGGTAATCCTCTCGGACTTGGAATAATCTTCCTTTTCATTCGCCTCATTGTCTTTATTTTTTTTCGAAACGTTAGATATGAATATAACTAAATAAAATGTACAAAGCTCGAGAGGTCAACTGACCCTTACAAATAGGAGCTCCACAGCAAGGGAGCTAAACTAATAATGAACCAAGATAAGTTTACTAAACGGCAGTAAGCATACTGAAACCTTTAGCTAACCTATCTAGGCTTAATAAAAAAGAATAACTAGCCACTGATCCAAGGAACCTAGCTAGGGAGACAAAACAGGGAGGGGGGGAAAGCATCCAGACAGAAAGCAAGGGGACTACAAGAACTAAAAATGCAAAATATGCCAAAAGGAAAGCAGACAACAAAGATTATGAACATAATCAGAGGAGCAGACAACAGAATATTCATGCCATTCCAAGAGGGCATATTTGATAGTCTCCTTCTCTGACAGCCAGGACCTTTTAAAGATTCACAAATTTCTGGATTTCCAGAGCTACCAAAAAATATATGTGGTGTGCTCTATTCTATCCACAACTTCATACCCTTTAGATAAGCAAATGTCTTTACACCAGAATTTTAAACAAAGGGTTTGAGGATGAGTGTTGTTCCAGCTGAGAGGGGCCATCTTCCAAGTTGTTTGAGCTCTGTGACAGTGAAAGAACATATGTTCAACTGATTCATCAGCCTCTCCACAGCAAGGGAAAGTTGTATCAATTTCCAGACCCCTTTTGGCTAGGTTGAGCCAGACATGGAGTGTGTTATTGATTCACTTCCAAACGAAGTGTTTAAGCTTCCTCTTCAGCTTCCACCTTTTTTATCTGACTTTGTTAATCAAAGAGCTCTGAGAGCTGGTCTCTGGAATATCCAGTTTGCTGATCTTGTTGTTGATGAGTTGTGCATAAGCAAAAGAAATAGTGAAGAGGCCTTTGCTATCAAGGCCCATGAGAACATGTCCCTCTTATCAATGCTCTGACCTGTGATGTCAAGAATAGCCTCAGTTTCCAGTGGAGAGAACACTTCTTTGATAAGCTCAATGTTCCAGCTACAGTTTATAGGGTTCATGAGTTGATTAACAGTGGTAAGGCTGAGTGGGCTGTGAGGATGACTCTTGGGTTTTAAGTCAGGGAGAGTGTGGAGCATGGATGCACCCAAATGCAGGTTGCTTTTCCATCCCCTATGACCATTATGAGTCTTTTGATAAATGAGTGGCAAACTCTCATCCAGCTTCTCCAAAGCCAAGAGCTGCTTTGAGGGTGCTTGCAGCAAAGAAGGAACCTCTGGGAAAGTATTTACTTTTTAAGATTTTGATCATGAGGAGGTTAGGCTTAGTGAGAATCCTCCATAGTTGTTTGAAGATTAGGGCTTAATTGAAAGTTTTGAGAACAGAGAATCCCAACCCTTCTTTTTCTAGAGGTAGAGATAGGAGTTTCCAGCTTTTCCAGTGCATCCCCTTACTACAGTTGTCACCTTTGCTCCACCAGAACTCAGCAATCACCCTGTTGATCTCATTATAAACTGAAACAGGCAATATAAAGCATGATATAACAAATATAGGTAGTGCACTGAGAACTGATTTAATGAGAATCTCTTTCCCAGCAGGATAGAGAAGCTTGTTCTTCCAACTTAAAATCTTGGATTTAACAACATCAGTGATAATACAAGTCTCGCACCCCGACCGGCTGGAAATCGCCTCGAGCTTGTTCTCCTCGCCGGTTGAACGTGGAACCTGCACGAAACTCCCACACCGTAGGTGTTATCCGGTGAAGATCCTCCAACGCTCAAGTCAGATCTTGAGAGATAATATTTTTGTATGAAAATATATGATAGTATATGAGATTGTTTCTAAAATGAGGATTCTCGCCCCTATTTATAGGGGCGAGCTACCTGTTCTACACGCGCGAGCAGGGCGAGTTCGGCCAACTGTCCTCTGCTCGTCCGTACAATCGCGCGCCTCCACTATCTCTGGTGTCAAGAAACGTGTCCCATTTTTCAGAGAATGTTAGAGTTCGTTACAGCCACAACCACTCATAGCATGCCACGTGTCCTCCTTTTCACGTGCTGGGATTCCCTTATGCGCTTCAGTATTCGACCAATCCTACACGACCACGCCCTGTCCGACCACCCTACCTTGACCACTTCTGCTCTCATTGGTCTCTGCTAGCTGCTCTCTGCCCCTTCATTGCAAGTGTCTGGTCCTGCAGGACCGTATCATTCGACCTGTTCTTATTTAGGTGATCTTACGAACTGACCTGTTTCCGGTTAGTCAAGCAAACCGGTCTGGTATATAGTATCCCATATCATCTAGTCCCCCCACTCTGGTCGAGTCTAAACTACTCGATCTAAGAGTAGGCTTCGGTCTATGTCGAGGAGGCTCTGCTTCTTTGTTTTCGACCATCGGACCCCTTTCCTTCTTTCGCATATTTATTTCCTCTCCTAATCGCCACTTTGTGTTTTTTGAATTTCGAATTTCGTCACTTGTCCGCCTCTTTGGGATGCGTCTTATCGGCTGCTCAGAAATAATGATAACCTCGTGGCCCACGCTGCCTCGAGCCTCACACCCACTTATGCGCCCCTTTTCTTTCTACCGTTAGATTTTCTACTTTAGTCCTACGGTTTGAGGTAAGTGTCCGTTCGCCTGCTCTCTGATCGCAGCCCCTCATTACTTGCGATCCTACGGTCGGCAATTCCTCCCCCTCACTCTTTGCCCTTATAAATACCAATACTTGGGAGAATTTTTCCCTTTTCTCCACTGTCGTATTCCATCTCACTAGAGCTTTCTGCAATCGTCGAGCATCCAGCAATCTTGAATTCTCCATTTTCTCATCAAATTCTCCGCCGCCCACCATGAGTAAGTTTTCTTTAACTTTTAATTTGTGTTTATTAGCTTTTAATTTTTGAGTTTTTCATCTTCTCCTCAAATTTTTCGTTTTATCTATCTCTCTCTCCTTTCGCTTCCCCTCGCGTCTTGTTCCTCCGATTTCTGTCCTTCCGCTGTGCCGTGTTTCGCCCTTCTTCTTCTTCTCTCTTGTTTTCTTATTAATTGAAATTTTCCCTTTTTCTTTCTCTCCCTTTTTCTTTCTCTCTCTTTTTCTTTTTCAGATTCCGCTACTTCGAGTGAAAATGATCGGTACAGTGGCAAGGACATGACCTCTCCTTCCTCTTCCGCAACTCTCAGTTTATCGAGCGATTCTGTACAAGAAATTCTTCAGCCTGAGCCCATTTCCATCCTTCTCCCTGCGACGACCAGCGATAGCCCTACAGCCACTGTTATCCCATCGACCTAAGGCGTCCGGACGGTCCAAGCCATCTAAACCGTCTTCGAGCGCTTCTCGTCTCGACTTTGGTGCAATTGGTCATCCCGAGACTGCTCGTACCCCTGAAGATGATGATACCTATGGTAACCCTCCAGATGGCTATTATACCTTCTTCCGCGCCCATTTCGATCTAGGCCTCTGTTTCCCTATCTGCCCGGCCTTGCTCGACCTCTGCGGTTTGTATGGCCTGCCTCTCAACCAAATCACCCCCAACGCTTTCAGGACCTTAGCGTCCTTTGTTATTTTGTCCATAGTTCGCATGGGTAGGGTAGATTTAGACTTTTTTGTATACTGCTATTTTGCTTCCAAACAAGCGGACGGCCTCTATTTAAAAAGCCGGAATAAAGCTTTTTTTTATTACTGATCGACCATCCAATGTTCCGAGATGGAAAGACCAGTTTGTGTATGTTCGTCCTCCGCATCCTTACTCTTAGGCGCCCATACCTTGGCTCACAGAGGTGCCCCTAAAACCTGCTCGTCCTGCTGCTAACCCAATCTTCGACCGTCGCATACAAGTGTGGAACTCCAATCCTGTTGCTTCTACTCCTTTACTTGAAAATGATAACCTTCTCCACTATTGTGGAATTTTGACCCATAAGGCGCTTTCTCCTCCTCTCGCCGAGACCAATTTTCAAATTCACATCGACTCTAAACTTGCCGATGTTAATAAAACGGCCCGGGAAGGTGCTCGAACCATCCTTGTTATATGCTTTGAATTTATTATCTTATGTTTTTTACTAACTCTCTTTGACTTGCGATCTGTTGGTACAGAGGATATTTTTGCACAAGCCCGACCTTAAAAAATCTGGTCATAGGAGGTCCGCTCATAAGGATACTCCAGCCAACGTCGAGATGGCCAAGGGGCAATCCTCGACCAAAGATGTGGCCTCTCGATCGAAGAAGTCTGGTGTCGGTGCCTCTTCTCACTCGAGCAAACAACGGGCTCCTCCTTCTCCGCCCAGGAAAGTTGAGCGCCACCCCACTCACCCGACCAGAGAGGGCGACGCTTCCAAGAAACGTCCCCGGACCGAGGTGACTGGTCTGCATTCCGCCAATCCTCCGCCCTCCCCCAAGCGGTCACAACTTGAAGCGGATTCTTCCGGGAATCCTCCTTCCTCGTATTCTTCTCTTTCTTTCGTGTCCGCCGGACCTCGAGAGACTGTGTCTCGGCTGATGAGCTTCGTTTCGTTTGACGATACGCATCGGTGGATAGTGAATCGTCGCAATCAGGCCGAATATGGCATTCGTGCCGTGACGGAGGTATATTTTCTTCCTAACACTATCTTCGAGCATCCTGCCTTGTGTCCTTCTCACTCTTCTCCTTATTTTAGACCCTGGTCTCCATCGTACCTCTCCCCGAGGAGGCGATGAATGCCACTAGTCGCCCAATTCCAGTGCTCGAGGGCGACAACCAACGCCTTGAGGAAGCAAATAGGCAGTTGAAGGCAGAGAACGAAGACCTGCTGAAAACACGCCATGCGCTCACCGAGCAATTGAAGAAGGATGAGCAGCGCTACAAGGACGCGCTAAAGGGAAAGGACAAGGCTCTCGAAGTGGAGCGGGCTGGTCGAAAAAAGGAAGTCGAAGCCGCTGCTATTACTGCGATCGAGCAGTCCCGACGGGCTTTGTGGAGGACCCAAGTTGGTCAAACTTTCCTCCAGGCCTATTGGGAGCAGCTTATCAAAGACTACTTGTGCTCGACGGCGTTCTTCAAAGAGGCTGCTGAGATGGGGATGGACTTCTACACATACAGCATGGAGGAGGTAGAGCGCCAACTGAAGGAGATGGGATTCACCGGTGAGCTCGATCAGGACAAAACATGGGAGGTGATTCCCTCTGCTCCCTCTAACTTTGCCGGCGACCCCAATTTGCCTGCTGAGCATCCTAGGTGGACTAGTCTTTAGAGCGGGCTTTGGCAGGGGATCCCTCCTTGAAGAGTTCTTTCACCCTACCTAGGCCCGGTGAGGCGCTCTTAGTTCGTCTCTCAGTATCCATCCTTCCTCCTCAGCCCTTGACTACCCATGCTCCGTCGTCCATCTCCAATCCCTCTGCCTCGGCCATCGTTCATTCCACTACCGCTTCCCTTCCTTCAAATGCCACCTCGCATTCCACCATCGTTGTTTCCACCTCCTACGCAGCTGACCTGTCGACCATGGCGGCTAAGTTGGGATTTGCCGCTTTTGCTTCGTCAGCTGCTAGCATTCCGTCGACTGTTGCTGCCATGTCCTCAGCCACAGCTGCCCAGTCGACGTCTGCTGCGCAGGCTTCTGCTGCTGCGTCATCATCCTCTACCACCGCTGCTCAGTCGACTGGCGCTGCTCCATCTACCACCGCTCCTCCGAAGTAGTTTAGGCGTTTCACGATGTATTTTCATATTTTATTTTAGTGCAGTTTGTAATCTTGTACTCGTTGTGGAATGAAAGCTTTAATTTCGTTTTCCCTGTGCCTTGTGACGCTTTTACTTTCCTCCTCTTTGTGTTGTTTTGTATCATGACTTCTTATGAATATGTTGATTGTGCGCTTTGTCATGTGTGTGATCTTCCCCTATCCGCGACCATTTGCTCATCTGTTTAGGTAGAATGATTATCTGTACACTCGACGTCCTTCGTGGCATGCAATTAATCGTCGCCCGATAACGTGATAAACCATAGTAACCACTCGCTGCTTCTAAATGAGTATTAACATTGTGGTCGTCCAGCCCGGAGGCGTGGACGTTGTCGACCACATGCCCACCCCTTGGAATGTTCCGAAAACAAGCGACCTTCGCCCACCCCTTGATCGGGATGTTCCAAAAACGAAGGACTTTGGTCTTGTTACTTACCCACCCAAAGGATGTTCCGAAAACATTGTGGTCGTCCAGCCCGGAGGCGTGGACATTGTCGACCACATGCCCACCCCTTGGAATGTTCCGAAAACAAGCGACCTTCGCCCACCCCTTTATCGGGATGTTCCAAAAACGAAGGACTTTGGTCTTGTTACTTACCCACCCAAGGGATGTTCCGAAAACATTGTGGCCGTCCAGCCCGAAGGCGTGGACGTTGTCGACCACATGCCCACCCCTTGGAATGTTCCGAAAACAAGCGACCTTCGCCCACCCCTTGATCGGGATGTTCCGAAAACGAAGGACTTTGGCCTTGTCACTTGCCCACCCCAAGGGATGTTCCGAAAACATTGTGGTCCTCCAGCCCAGAGGCGTGGACGTTGTCTACCACATGCCCACCCCTTGTATTGTTCTGAAAATAAGCGACCTTCGCCCACCCCTTGATCGGGATGTTCCGAAAATGAAGGACTTTGGTCTTGCCTCCAATGATGGAGAGTAGGGGTTACGCCCGTGGTTCCGCATGTACCCAACAAGAAATTCCAAATAAATTGTATAAGTGATCGGTTTGTACCATTCATGCTGAAGTTAAGATCCATGTAACCACTTATAAAGATTGATGAATCTTGCTTTAATCATTTCCAAGTAAATTGTGACTATGCCGTCAAATAGATCAAGCCGAACTTGTAAATAATATGTTATGGGGAATCAATGGTAAATATGAACATAATACAGTAACCATAGAAATCGATAATTTTGACCATTCTTGAACAAAACTTGCTTCGAAATTACACTAACCCGATTTGCTCGAACATAAAAGAGGGGTCACGACTTGTAAACAACACGTTTATACATAATATTTTTTAAGATTAGCTACGTTCCACGACCTGGCTAGCGATCTGCCTTCCGCATCCTTCAGGGAATATGCTCCTCCTGCGTGAACTTTCTCGACCACGTATTGTCCTTCCCAATTAGGCTCCAGCTTCCCTACATGTTTTAGCACGTCCACCCTTTTCCAGACTAGATCGCCCACCTGAAATCGACGGATTTTCACTTTTCTGTCATGGGCTGCTCTCATGCGTTGTTTGTACACCTCCACTCTGGTCGAGGCTGTTCCCTGAGTTCTTCAATCGTGTCTAAGGCGGCCAGCATGAGTGCTTCATTCTGACCCTGGTCATACGCGTTCACCCATTGCAATTGCAGTTCTAGTTCGACCGGTAATAGTGCCTCCATCCCGTAGACCAGGCTGAAAGGTGTTTCCCCAGTGGTCGACCTCGGAGTAGTTCTGTAGGCCCAGAGTACGGATGTCAACTCGTCAACCCATGCCCCCGAGGCTTTTTCTAGTCTTGTCTTCAGCCCGTTCAATATAATCTTGTTGGTCACTTCCACTTGCCCATTGTCTTGCGGGTGGGTGACGGAGGCGAAGTGCTGCTCGATTCCCATCTCCTCGCACCACGTTCTAACCCGCTTGCCATTGTATTGCGTTACATTATCAGATATCAAGACTTTGGGCACCCCGAAACGACAACAAATGTTGTTATACAGAAATTGGATTACTTTCTCCTCGGTGATCTTGGCCAACGGCTTAGCTTCCACACACTTCGTAAAGTAATCGACTGCCACAATCAAAAATTTTCGTTGCCCCGTCGCTTGCGGCATTGGCCCTACAAGGTCGATTCCCCACTGCGCGAACGGAATGGGCGCACTCATAGTGGTCATCGTCTCGGAAGGTTGGTGGATAAGCAGGTCGTGTTTCTAACACTGCAAGCACTTTTTGGCCACCTCCTTGGCGTCCGCCTTCATTGTCGGCCAAAAATATCCTGCTCTCAAGATTTTTGCCACCATGGCCCCAGCTTTGTTGTGGTCGCTGCAATACCCTTCGTGTACCTCCTTGAGGACATACCGACCTTCTTCCTTGGTCACACATCGCAAATGCAGTCCGGTATATGATCGCTTGTAAAGAATCCCCCCTTGTTCGAAAAACCTTCTCACCACTTTGATTGCTCCCTCTTTCAAATCTTTTAGGATCAAAGCTCTCCAGTCTTCCACTTCCTCAATCTCTACCACTTCCGCCTCGACCACACTCTTGTCCATGTGGAGTAGGGTCACGCTTTTGCTCTTACAGTCTACGAGATTCTGCGCAATTTTAGACAACAAATCGGCTCGACCATTCTCTCCTCTTGGTATTTGCATCAACTCGAAAGATCCGAATTTCTCCTTCAGCCTCTGCATATTACTCACATAACGCTGCAGCCTGTCCTCCTTGATCTCAAAACCCTCTTGGAACTGTCCGACCACCAGCTGGGAATCAGAGTGGACTTGGATTCGTCGAGCACCTCCGGCCAGGGCTAACTGCAGTCCCTTAATCACCGCTTCATACTCTGCCTCATTGTTTGATATTCGAAATCCCATTTTAACAGAAAACTCTAAGTAATCTCCTTTGGGCGACATCAGTACTATGCCCAAGCCCGCTCCTCTCATTGAGACTGAGCCATCCGCGAACAATTGCCACATTCCCTCCATCTGCTCTTATGGGTCTGAAGTTAGAGACAGTGGTGGGTTCCTAACACTTTGGAATGAGGGTGATGGATGTGTGATTCCAACTTTTCGTAATTTGGCTAGACTCAAAAAAACTTTGAATAGCTAAACAGAGATCAAATTTAATAGTATGCCAAAATTTTTTATATTAGAGAGGGGACATACCATCGAGGCCATGTTCCTTATTGGGATTCATGCTATCAAGTACTCTCTTGATCTTTCCCTCTCCTACATGTGCAAACAGAGATCTGGTGGTTGAATTGCTGATGGAGGTAGAAATGCATTCAAGAAGCCCTTCAGGTTCCCAGGTGTCCTCTGTGCAAAACAAATGGGAGTATAAGTCAGAGATGCATGCCGAAATGTCTCATTTTGATTCACAAACAAAGTTGTCTTCTCTAATTATCCTGGTAATGTGATTAGTTTTCTTTCTCTGTAAGGTGTAGGCATGGAAGAAATGAGTATTTTTGTCTTCAGATTTGAGCCATTGAATTTCGGATTTTTTATGCCAGAAATCTTCTTCCTCCTTGTAAGCTTTTTCCAACTGGGATTTTAGGTAGTGCCATCTTTGCCAGTCTCTGTCCCCACCATGTGTTCTGAGGATGTCCAGCTCTTTGGTGAAGTCAGTGATTTTCTTAGAATTTTCAGTTTTGAATGTTTTGCTCCATTTCAGAAGGGAGATTCTGGTGTCCTTGTTTTTGCTTTGAACTTGAAACATTGTGGTACCAGTTGCTGAGTGCTCCAAGCTTGAGTGATAATGTCTTGAATCCCCTCTTTACCAAGCCACCGTCTGTCAAAGTGAAATCTTTATTTATGAGCAGGTGGATCAGAAGAAGCAGAGAACAAGATCAGGTTGTGATCAGAGGAGCTCCTGCATATGCTGGCAGATGTTGAAAGAGGGTACTGGGATATCCAGCCAAAAGAGGTGAAGAACCTATCCAACTTCTCTTTAACAAAGAGAAGGCCCATTCTGTTATTGCTCTATGTATAGAGGTGACCTGTCACTGGGACTTCAAACATGTTCATCCTTGCTATGAAGTTCCTGAAACCCAAGAAACTTATTTCAGGTCTCTCTCTACCACCATGCTTATCTTGTCTATTGCAAATATCATTCCATTCGCCTACAATAATCCATGAGTCACACCAATTAAGTCTTGCATTCAACAGATAATCTCTTGGCTGCTCTATTACACTAGCAATTGGACTCATGTATACAAAAATGGCCGAGTGTTTTGTTGAGGATGAGGAATGCTGAAATTGAACTTCAATACAAAAATAATGAATAAACAACTTGAATAATGGCAGTGTCCCTGCTCCAAAGAAAAAGCAGGCCCCCACTCTGGCCAGTGGGGTCAATGGCAAGGCAGTGGCCAGCAAAACCTGATTTATTGTACACAGTATTTACAAAGCTAAAGACTTCCTGGTTTCTGATAAGAAGGTTAACCATGGGAGGTGGAATTTGATTGATTCCTTGAGTTGGAGAATTGTAGAGGGCCTTCCCAGTCCTCTATAGTTTCACACCATGACTCTCATTTATCAGTTGGGAGCCACTCTAGGCTGGCTGCCTCCACCTTATCTGAAGATTTCTTGGATTTCTTGGGGACTTGGGTATTCAGATCATTAGTATCAGTGGGTAGCGGGGTATTGAGGTTATTGTGGTCATTTATAACAGTGGTTTAGGGATCAGGGGTGTAAGCCCCGGCCCAAAAATTATATTAGTAGCTCGACTTTATTTATCGAAATTAGTATTATTTTAATTATGCAGAGAATTATTAATATTAATTACATAATTTATTTATTTTCAAGTCTAAGCCATAAAGAGAGCATCCAATTAATTAAATATCTGAGCCCAAGTCGTTAAAAATCGAGCCCAATATTATTTTTCGATCTAAGTCGAGATTATTATATCAAGCCCGTCATATTTTATTAGACCGAGCATTCAAATTTCTAAGTCGAGTATTAATTTAAGCCCGTTTTTAAAAGCCCAAGAGCAAGCCCAATAAGAGCATAAAATCCTAGTCTCTTCCTCTTGTATAAATAGAGCACTTAGCCTCATTTCTCCTACACAAGAAACTCTAGCCCCAAGAGCATTATTCATTGTCTTCTACTCTCATTTCTAGATCTAGCCAAGAACACACCCATTTTTCCAAGATCTTGTACAAAAATCTACATTACGTCTTAACTCAAGTCAAGATCTAGCCTTGAATTCTCAAGATCCACCTTCAAGACAAAAGAACATAAGCTTTTCTTCATCCTCCAATCATGGTTTGAACATTTTCCAGCGAGCCCTCCCGTTTTCCGGCTAAAGTTGTGCCGGCGACGAGCCACCCTTCACGAGCCGCACCTCACCAGCTCAAGCTCGCGACCAAGCCCTCAGTCCACCCCGGTGTAGCTTCTACACTCCGGCCATAGCTTCTGTGGTTCCTCATTTCCTGTCGACACGTAAGTCTTTGCCCTACATTCAGTTTACTCTCCACTAATCCGAGCCTATTTTCCACTCTCGCTTGAAGACTTTAAATTTATAATTAAAGTTTCGTGAGGTTTAGACGAAATTTCGTGGTAGAGTAGTCTTTGTTATTATGTACTAAGCTAAAATCTAGAATCAAAATTAGTGTTCTCTTTATTCCACATGCCATTTTATTTATTTATTTTGCTTATAATAGTTTTAAAGAGGGATGATAAAAGAAATAATAATTAAAATGTAAAGTGGAAAAATATTGAAGCAAACTTTGCACTATCAGATTTGTTCTTACTATTGAAAAACAAATGTTGCCCTCTACAATTGTTACTTTAAATTCTTGAATAGTTCGTTTTCTTGAAAGAGCAATAGTCACGGTTTCAGGCCCTCAAACGTGAGATCCGAACCGGTTTGCTCCATTTCTCCTCTCCTTAGCCCGATCCGTTTTTTTTATCCGCCGTTTTCGAACACTTTAGGGTATAATAGCTAAAAACTCGTCTTAAATGGCTTGGACATGATAATATTTATGAGATAAAATAAAATGAGATGTTGATTTGAGTTGATTTTAAAAAAATCGGTGCATACGGGCTTAAAGCAAATAAACCGGGATTTTTCGATAAACGAGTTAAAATGTCGGAATAAATATAATAAAATTCATCCCGTTGACTTGAGGCTTAAGATGTAATCGGATTAAATTTTGGAGACTGTTTGATATGCCTAATAATTTGGGGCTTTAGCTGCTTTTATTAAAAATAGTGATACAATACCGGTTTGAGCCTGAACCGAGATTCAGCATTTTTCCAAACCCAGTCAAATAAATAAGATCAGTCAAATAAGTTAGATCAGATAAATCAGATAAGCAGACCAGACTTAGAAACATTTCGAAGAACTCTAGAATGCCTCAAAGTCAACAAATCTTTTCAGAATAGCTCAAAGCATCTAAATCCAGATTAAATGATATTTTAATCGAGCGAGAGAACCGAGTAAGATCAATTAATAATAAGAATCATGTTTTTATTTGATCTTAGTACTTAGTAAATTTTGCTCAAATATTTATGTAGCTTAAGGAGAGTCGAGCCTCCGACAGCTACCAGTCAGTCAGCACTTGCCTAGCAGTAGCAGCTTATCAGGTGGGCGTCACGTACTGGTTGTACATCATCTTTAATTTCCGTACCATGTCTGAGGTATGTATGAGAAATAGTTAGTTCACCATGAGGGAGGCCGTGGCGGGCCTTAATGATCCCTCGTGGTTCTGAGGGAGGCCTTAATTGGCCTTAATGATCCCTCGGAGTGTATTATGAGATTATCAGACTTATGCATGTATAATGCTTTTATCTCCGTGGTACCTTTATATAACGGATTTGATTAGGTTGCATGTATTTATTTACGTCTGCATGAGAAAGAGTTTAAGTTAGTAGCATCCCGCGAGTTAGTATGAGTATTTTCGAAAATAAAGTTTAAGAGTTTTTCGAAAATAAAAAGCAAAAATTTTACTCTGATTTATAAATTCTAGAATAATTAGGCGGGGTGTTACAGTTGGTATCAGAGCCACTTAGTGGTTCTGTATACTTAGAAGAGTTTAGAAAAGCATGACCACGCCACGCTCACGCCGCGCTGACTCCGAGGTAAGTCACCTAAGTTATAAATTCTGCAAGTGCATGAAAACATAGTAAGAAACCTTAGGTGCCATCTATCCTCCGACTAGAAAGAGAACTTTAGACGGAATTATAGAAAGTTTATCTAAGTCCAACTCTAGACTATATCAGAATTCGAGCTAGAATCAGTAGAGTTAAGCAGAAACTGGAACTCTAGCCAAGCTAGGTGTTTTCGGTAAATTACTTAAATTCGTCAAGTAGTGTAGCTATTTATTAATTAGCTATACTAATCAAGTTGTTATTTGGCTATTCAGAATGCCGCCCCGTAGAGCCCCACCCGCTGAGCGGGATCAGTCAGTAGTCGCAGCCCAGTTCCGGACTTACACCCCTCCGGTCTTCACTGGAGAGGAGGGCCCGTTGGCCATAGGAGACTGGATCCGCAAGATGGATCGTATTTTCTGGATGATGGGCATATTCGACCAGCACATGGTCGCTTGTGCCAAGTTTCAGATAGAGGGTGCGGCCGGAGACTGGTGGTGTAACACCCCACCTTACTGTAAAATCAGAGTTGCGCAATAATTCGCAAAGTCTT
>CACSLK010009942.1:1105087-1128164 GCA_902706635.1 Striga hermonthica
AGAGGAGAGCTCGAGGACATCCCTTTTCGAGGGAGATTCTCGCTGCTCCTTTGCCAAATAATTTCAAGGAGACCAACCTGGTGTATGATGGGTCATCTGACCCGTCGAGGCATGTGCGGACCTTCGAAAATATGGCTGTGTTGCATGGATATTCTGATTCTGTTTGTTGTAGGGCCTTTTTATCGACCCTACGTGGAGGAGCACTCGATTGGTTTCATCAACTTCCCCTTGGGTCGGTCGCGAGCTTTGAGGACTTTACTGGCAAGCTTATCAATCAATATTCGAGCGCGGTGGTGCAGGAGAAAACATATCTGACTTTGATGGCGATGAGGCAGGGGGAGAAGGAGTCATTGAGGAAGTATGTCGCTCGATATAACCAAACGTGTTTAGAGGTGCACTCGGCTTCGGACGAGGTGAAGGTGGGTGAATTGATAAGGAGTCTTCGAGCGGGGCCTTGTCGAACTTCCCTATCCAAGACCCCTGCTCGATCATATGACGATGTTCTGAAGCGGTGCAAGAAGTATATTAATTTGGAAGAAATGAAGATGGAGTTTGAAAAACTGGAGGGAGTAGCTCGACCAGAGCCAAAAAAAAGAGAAAAGCCGGCAACGGGGGAGATCGCCGAGGAGAAATTCGCCTAAGCGGAGTGGGCAGAAGAGGGCGTCACCCCGGAGAGAGAGTCGAGATTCGAAAAGGGAGAAGAGAGATGAATGGCAGAGGAGGCCGATGTTGTTCGAGAGGCAGAGATACCACACCTTCACGCCCCTGAGAAAAGACATGACAGAGGTCCTCGAGGCCATGGAGCAAAAGATGTCGAGCGAGGATGTGACTTGGCCGAAGACGAGGTTTACGGGCCCAATTTGACCTAGGTCGGATATTTACTGTCGATTTCACCGAGATTATGGTCACACCATGGAGAACTGCAGGCATTTGAAAGATGAGATCGAAAGGCTGATTCGAGCAGGATATTTGAAGGAGTTTTTGTATCATGATAGGGTGAAAGGGAAAGGGAGGAGAAGGTGTAGGGAGGACTCGGAGGAAAGGAGTGATAGAGATGAGGATGGAGATGGTCGAGGCGGTCGAGGAAAGAAGCCAAGGAGGGATGATGATAAAGGAGGGCATGGAGGAGAAGCCCCGATGAAGAGAGGGACGATTTACATGATTTCTGGTGGCCCAACGAATAGCGAATCGAATAGGGCAAGGAAGGATCATGCTCGAGCTGTGAAGAGGAAGAGAGAGGAGGTGGGGATTACGGCCCGCATGCCAGTAATAAGTTTTAAGGCGGAGGATGCCGAAGGGGTGGTCCTGCTGCACAATGATGCTTTGGTGATAACAGCAGAGGTCGCGGGTTTCGATGTGAAAAGGGTGTTCATTGATACTGGGAGCTCGGTGGATGTGATGTTCTACGATTGCTTCGTACAAATTAACAAGGAGTTGAATACGGAGTTGAAACCAGTAACCACAACACTCTATGGCTTTAATGGAGGAGAGGTGATGCCGATGGGCGAGGTGAGTTTGCCGGTAGCGCTAGGAGTGGGAGAACTGAGGAAGGTACGCATGGTGAGGTTTGTGGTCGTAGGAGCTGAGTCATCCTATAACATCATTATGGGGCGGACAAGCTTTAACGCGTTCCAGGCGGTCGTATCCACGCACTACATGACGATCAAATATCCAGTGGGCGAAAACGTAGGAGAGATTGCCGGGGACCATCTTACTTCGAGGAGCTGTTACCAAACGACAGTGAGTAACAATAGGCAGATGGCAAAGAAGCAGGCCAAGTCAGAGGAAGAGGGGCATAATCGACCAGGGGGGTTAAGGTCGAAAGAGGACAAACAGATGGTCGAGAAGGGTAAGGAGAAGATGGATATTCAGCCAGGAGGGGAGGTTGAGGAGATTCAGATGATCGAGGGATGCGAGGAGAGAATGTTCAGGATTGGGAAAGACTTGGAGGAGCCTATCCCGTCGAGGCTTATTGTTTTAGTCAGGGAGTTCGCTGACATTTTTGCTTACACAGCGGAAGAGCTGACGGGCATAAGTGCGGAAGTGATCGAACATCGGCTGAATATCGACCTCAGTGTGAGGCCGGTGAAGCAGAAAAGAAGGCACCATGGGGCGGAGATGGACATGATCATTGAGAAGGAGGTCGAGAAACTATTGGGGGCAGGGCATATCAAGGAAATCCAGTTCACCGAATGGTTGTCAAATACTGTGATGGTGTCAAAGTCGGGGGGGAAGTGGAGGATGTGCATTGATTTCCGTGATCTGAACAAAGCATGCCCAAAGGATCTTTACCCACTGCCCCAAATCGACCAGCTGGTCGACTCAACGGCAGGGTCTGCATTGCTGAGCTTGATGGATGCCTCTCAAGGATATCATCAGATTCCCTTGGCGAGGGAATACAGGAAGTGAGTGAGTTTTGTGACAAACCGAGGAACCTATTGTTACGTGGTCATGTCGTTCGGTCTAAAGAATGCGGGTGCCACATATCAAAGGTTGGTCGATAAGATTTTTAAGGAGCAACTAGGGAGGAACATGGAGGTATACGTGGATGACATGCTGGTGAAAAGCAAGGAGGAGTTGGATCATGTGCGAGACTTGAGAGAAACATTCCAAACGTTGCGGAGGTATGGGATGAGATTGAATCCGGCTAAGTGCTCTTTTGGGGTGAGATCGGGGAAATTCTTGGGTTACTTGGTGACCAAGAGAGGCATCGAGGTGAATCCCGAGAAGGTTCGAGCTGTAATGGAGATGAAGTCGCCGACGAATTTGAAGGAGGTGCAGATCTTAGTTGGTCGAATTGCGGGGCTAAGTCGTTTCATATCGAAGGTGGCGGAGAAGAGTGGCCCATTATTCAAAACATTGAAGAAGAGTGCAAAGTTCCAGTGGACAGAGGAGGCGCAGGGGGCCTTCGAGAAGTTGCAAGAAGTATTGGCCAACCTTCCCCTATTAGCTAAACCCGTACAGGGCGAGGAGCTGGTACTATATGTTTCTATAGGAGAGAGGGCGGTGAGCTCGGTGTTGTTACGGGAGGAAGCAGTAGCACAATTTCCCATCTATTATGTGAGCAGGGTGATGCAAGGGGCGGAGATGAGGTACTCGAAGATCGAGAAGTGTGCGTTGGCAGTGGTCGTAACGGCTCGAAAATTGAGACCCTATTTTCTGAATCATAAGGTGAAGGTGCGGACAAACATGCCACTGGGAGAAACACTCGGCCGACCATCGGTCTCTGGTCGGTTGGTGAAATGGGCGGTCGAGTTGAACGAATATTCTCTGTTGTACGAGCCGAGGAGGGCCATAAAGGCCCAGATGTTGGCCGATTTTATCCAGGAGGGCACGAAAGTGGAAGAAGAGTCGAGAGGATTATGGCAGTTATTTGTGGATGGATCTGTGGCCCGAAGCGGAGCAGAATTGGGAATTGTCTTGATTTCCCCTAAGGGCGATTACTTGGAATTTGCAGCCAAAGTGGGCTTCAAGATATCCAATAATGAGGCTGAGTACGAAGCTGTGATCAAAGGCCTGAGTTTAGCCAAGGCGGGAGGAGCTCGAAAAGTACAAGTGCATTCCGATTCCTAACTGGTTGTTGGGCAATTTCAGGAAGGGTTTGAAGTCAAGGAGGATCGAGAGCAAAAGTATGTAGACGAGATAAGGAGGCTGAAGGAGGAGTTCGATTCATTTGAGCTAATACGAATTCCTCGAAGAGAAAATGGTCGGGCAGACCTGTTATCAAAGATCGCTCAGAGCTTGGTGGATTGTAAGAGCAGGAGTGTCACTTTATTGCATCTCGAAAAGAGTACGGTCGAGGCAGAAGTGGCCGAAATTGAAGAAGTGGAGGATTGGAGGGCCCCAATTTTGGAGGAGCTGAAAGAATGAACGCTAAAAGTGGTGAGGAGGTTTTTTAAACAAGGAGATATCCTCTACAAATGGTCGTACGGGGGACCACATCTGCGGTGTGTTACTAAGGAAGAGGGTCGATATGTACTGAGAGAGATGCATGAAGGGTGCAGTGGTGACCACAGTAAGTCAGGGGCCTTGGTCGCAAGGATTTTGAGGGCAGGATATTTTCGGCCGACTATGAGGGAAGATGCGAAAGCAATGGTGAAGAAGTGCCTGCAATGCCAAAAACACGGTCCTCTCATTCACCAACCAGCAGAGGCGATGACAACGATGAGTGCCCCTATACCATTCGCTCAGTGGGGCATCGACCTGGTGGGGCCGATGCCTTAGGGAATGGGGCAGAGAAAGTTCTAAATAGTGGCGGTCGACTATTTCACAAAATGGGTGGAAGCCGAGCCTTTAGCAAAGATTACGGAGGAAAAAGCAATTAAATTTCTATACAACAACATTTGTTGTCGGTTTGGTGTACCTAAAGTCTTGATCTCTGACAACGGCACCGAATTCAATGGTAAGCGGATTCGAGCATGGTGTGAAGACATGAAAATCGAGCAACACTTTGCCTCCGTCGCTCATCCGCAAGCCAATGGGCAGGTCGAGGTAACCAACTATATCATACTGAATGGGCTGAAAACGAAACTGGCAAAGGCCTCGGGCGCATGGGTCGATGAGCTGAGCTCGGTACATTGGGCATACCGTACCACCCCGAGGTCGACAACATGAGAAACCCCTTTCGGTTTGACTTATGGAATGGAAGCACTGCTGCGGGTCGAGGTCGAGCTATCATCTCAGAGGTCAAGCGCGTATAATATCGAGCAGAACGAAGATCTAATGATGGTCGCTCTGGACACTATCGAGGAGCTGCGGGGGAGAGCAGCAATCAGGGTCGAGGCATACAAACAGAGGATGCGAGCTGCTCACGACAAAAGAGTGAAAATTCGCAAGCTCCAAGTGGGAGACCTGGTCTGGAAGCGTGTCGACGTGCTCAAACATGTGGGAAAGATGGAGCCGAACTGGGAAGGACCATACTTGGTCGAGTGAGTGCACGCAAGAGGAGCGTACTCGCTGAAGGATGCTGAAGGCCGATCACTCGCCAGGTCATGGAACATAGCTAATTTGAAAAAATATTATGTGTGAAAATTTTTATTTCTTTTGAAAAGAAAGTTGAGAAATTCAAACGGAGATGTAAATTGCAAAGTTTGCTCAAAAGACAATGAAGTTAAATGATTTTTCCGATTTTATTCGCTTTATTGTACATCTTCTTATGCTTGGAACGTTGGTATGATTTGAAAAACAGGATATGTATGGTATGGTTTGACTCGAGAATCGCTTGTTTAGAACATTCCTTGGGGTGGGCAGGTTGGTCGAAAAACCTCCTGTTTAGAACATTCCTCGGAGTGGGCAAGTGTGAAAGCCAAAACCCACCATAAATAAGGCCCTCGGGCTGGGTGGGCGCTTGTTTAGAACATTCTTTGGGGTGGGCAGGTTGGTCGACGACCTCCTGTTTAGAACATTCCTCGGGGTGGGCAAGTGTGGAGATCAAAACCCACCAGGAATAAGGCCCTCGGGCTGGGTGGTCGCTTGTTTAGAACATTCCTTGGGGTGGGCAGGTTGGTCGAAAAACCTCCTGTTTAGAACATTCCTCGGGGTGGGCAAGTGTGGAGACCAAAACCCACCATGAATAAGGCCCTTGGGCTGGGTGGTCGCTTGTTTAGAACATTCCTCGGGGTGGGTAGGTTGGTCGAAGACCTCCTGTTTAGAACATTTCTCGGGGTGGGCAAGTGTGGAGACCAACACCTACCATGAAGACCGTATAATCGGGTGAGGAAACATGGGGCAAAGAGCACCAGGATTTGCACAGTTACAAGACTAGTGGACGAGCACAAATCTTCAACCACACAAAAGAAGTTCAAGGGAGCAGAAAATCCGTCATGTTTAAGGCCATGAGGCTGGACGGTCGCATGCTTCGACCACCTCCAGGGGTGGGCATGTGTAATAAACACTACAAGAAATCTGTGAAAAAGTGACGAATTTCGTGTGACGAATAAATAATCGTCACCATATATGGCCTTTCAGTGACGACTTTTAAAAGTCGTCATTATACCATTGGCTACGGTGACAACTGTTCCATTCGTCATTGAAGAATGGTTTTTTCGTCACATAATCTAACTTTTTATGACGATTTATCTCAAACGTCATCTTACAAATAGAAAATCGTCACATTTATACAATTTATAACGAAATTCCATGTGACAAAAAAACGTTTGTCACTGTTGTACGTATTTACAATGACGATTACGACTAAATCGTCACTATTTGATTATTTAATTTGACGATACATTATAATACATGAAAAATTGTCACATTTCATACAAAAATGACCAACTTCCATGTGACAGAAAATAGTCGTCAATGTTGTAGGTATTTAAAATGACGCTTTCGATTAATTCGTCACGATATTATTATTTAATGTGACGAAACATTGTAATACATAAAAATCGTCTTATTTCATACGAAAAATTACGAAGTTCCATGTGACCAAAGGAGTCGTCATTGTTGTAGATATTTAATATGATGCTTACGATTAATTTGTCACTATATTATTATTTAATGTGACGAAGCATTATAATATATAAACATTCGTCCCAATTTATATAGAAAATGACGAAGATCCATGTGACAAATCAGTGTCGTCGCAAGTGGAGGTATTTCAAATGACGCTTATGATTAATTCGTCACTATATTATAAGTTACTATGACAAAACATTATAATCCATAAAAATTCGTCACATTTCATACGAAACATGACGAAGTTCTATGTGACTAAACGAGTCGTCATAGTTGCAGGTAATTAATATGACGCTTACGATTAATTGGTCACTATATTATTATTTAATGTGACGAAAGATCATAATATATAAACATCCGTCACAATTTATATAAAAGATGACAAAGTTCCATGTGACAAAACAATGTCGTCACTATTGTAGGTATTTCAAATGACGCTTACGATTAATTCGTCACTATATTTTTTTTAATGTGACGCAACATTATAATACATAAACATTCGTCACATTTATATTAAAAATGAGGAAATTCCATGTGACAAATAAGACTCGTCACTGTTTGTAGGTAATTAAAATTATGCTTACGATTAAATAACATTCAAACTACAAATTGGAACCCAAAATCGATTTCCTAAAACGAAGCCCCAACTACACAAACCATAAGAATTAAAAATAAAAATGAAATATGTTCAACAACCATCACATTCTTAACAGACCAAACTAAACCATATAGCTTTTTTTTTTTTTTTTCTGAAACAAGAAATTATATAAAAAGCAAAACAGTACTCAAAGAAGATACAAAGAAGGGGCACCTTAGGGGACATGCCTTGGCTATCAAAAAGTCAAGTTACAAGGGAATCTAATTCCCAAAACCAAAAGGCAACTAATTACAAAGGAAAAACAAAGAAAAAAAAGCAAGAAAACAGACAAACCAAATACATCAAAGCACAAAAGGAACTAGAAAAACAGTAATCTCTTTGAAGCAGCCACTGAATCTTGGGAGATCCCTAGCTGAGGCATCAAAGATTGAAATCTTCAAAAGCCTTGCTGAAGCACACCCTGCAAGCTCAAAAGAAACACAGACTCCCAGCAGAGTTTGTGTTTAACCAGCAAAAGCACAAAAACAGCAGCAAAATTAGCTAGTCAGCACAGGAGTTAGCCTCCATATATTCCATCCATTCCAAACCATATAGCTTAATCGCCTAAATGTGGTAGATTAAAATGAAATTCCAGCAGCAACCAAGAAAACACATTTCAAAATCAACTAAGCTTATTTTCAAATCTCAGCAGCTAAAAAGTTCTGAAATTTTCTTCAAGTCCCTTCCATTGAACTCAAGGGCCTCTTCCTAGGCCTCTTCCTCTGTTAAAACATAAAACACATTTCAAAACATATTCAAAGAAAATGGCTATTCTAACATCAACATGTACATGATGAAAACGGCTATTCTCATTTTTTCACAATCAGATCATACTCATATTTATTTACAATTAAAATTTTGAAAAAAAATAAAAAAAAAAGTAAAAATAAAAAACAAAATATTACCAGTCGATATCATTAAGCTCATCATTCTCATTGACGTCCTCTATGTTTGTAGCCTCATTCTCGGGTAACGTTTCAATGATCAACTCCATCAGATCCTCCTGATCCACATCGTATCTATTTAATGATGCAACTTCATCAATAGAAACTCGACAATCACCTCCGATGTCATTCTCTTGATATGCAACATCTGCTACTAACGTGTCACCAGTCACATGTTCTTCATCCATCTCATCGACATCATATACATGACGATGTTGAATAGGCTGCACAACTCGCCAATCTTTTCCGAGTTTAGGATCATTGAGATAGAAAACTTGTCTGGCTTGGTCAGCAAATATGTATGGATCATCTTGATACCATCTCCCCGCAACATTAACACTAATAATGTTTCTTTCCTTTTGTAGCCCATTCATTTTCCGTCCAAGATCAAACCAATCACATATAAATATAACCACTTTTCGATTTCTCACATATTCCAACTGAATAAGTTCAGATACAGTACCGTAAAAATCAATGGTATCATCACCATGATTCCCTTCTACCATAACACCGCTGTTTTGAGTTTGCCGACGACCATCACGTTCTATCGTCCGATATTTCACTCCATTAACAATGCAACCAGTATATTTTCTTGTACATCTATTAGGAGAACAAGCAAGAGAATACAACGACTCATGGACTTGTGAGGGCTCTTTCTGATACAATGCAATCATTTGTATGGTCATAAATAATTTCAATAAATATATCAATGTATTTTTTTTAAAGTATAATAAAAATCATACAAATATAACTCACATGACTCTTAAACCATCCAGGAAAGTGATATTTATGATCCTTTTCTAAATCTTGACAACCAGCTAAAACAAGCTCTTCCTTGTGTTTTCTATGTACAGATAAAAAATTAAGAGGTGAAACTTACATATAATAACTCTAATTATAATAACATTATAATTATGTACTTACCTGATATATGGCTCAACCTCCTCGCAATTTTGGAAAACAAACCACTGAATGACATCAAATTCTTCATCTGATAGCTCCACAAAGTTTGATGCACCAAAAGAGCGACATTTTTGTGCAAACATTGACAAACTATCACTGATAGAAATATCAACATTCCGCTCATCTCGATTAAATCTTGTTTCAATACCTCTTAAGTACATAGAGCAAAAGGTCAAAGACTCTTTCACAATGTATGCTTCTGCAATTGATCCTTCTGGATGTGCTTTATTACGCACAGTCTGCTTAAAATCACCCAGAGAACTACAAAAAGAAACATAGTCATATTTATATGTATCAAATAGCAAGTTATTGGAAAAATATTGACACTCTTTTTTTTACCAAGAACGATAAACTTTATTAAACTCTAAACAAATTTCACAAGCACGCTTACTCAACTGAGTACAAGGAACAGACACAACAATCAACAAAGAAAGCCGTGAGAGCCCAAGACTCACTCTCAAGAGCACCTATACTCAAACCAGCAAACAAAGTACCCAAACAAGAAGATAAATTATACCAGAACTGAGAACAAAGTGAAATAATAAGCATTAAACTGATCAGCTAGGCACCAGAATTTTTTCCCATATTGTCTCATCACAGCTCCCTCAATAACATAAATTATATACTCTTTATTAATTAAAATTGATATATTTTCATATTACCTTTCTATTGGGAACATCCATCTAAATTGAACAGGACCACCAAGTAAGGCTTCATTGGGTAAATGGATAGGCAAATGGAGCATCACATCGAAGAATGCAGGAGGAAATATTTTTTCAAGTTTGCATAATATCAAACAAATTTCCTCGTTCATCTTATTCAGTTCAGATTTATTCAACTTCTTGCAACACAGCCGTTGGAAAAAATGTCCAAGCTCTGACAACACAACACATATTTCTTTATTTAAAGATCCACGAACACCAATCAGAAGTATCCTTTGAAGGAGTACATGACAATCATGCCTTTTCATCCCAGATATTTTTTGATTAGTTGAACTAACACAACGAGAGATGTTCGAGGCGTAACCATCAGGGAATTTAACAGACTTTAAGAAGTTGCAGAACTCACGTCGCTCTGACTTCTTCATCACGTAGCAAGCAGGCGGCATAAAGTATTTCCCATCCCCTCTTTTAGTCAAATGCAACTCTTTTCGTATATTCATGTCCTCTAAATCTTGCCTTGCCTTGATTGTATCCTTTGATTTCCCCTCAATACTCATGAGCGTTCCCAGGATACTATCACCAATATTTTTCTCAATATGCATTACATCTAAATTATGCCTTAATTTCAACTTACTCCAATAAGGCAATTTAAAAAATATGCTACGTTTTGTCCAGTTCAACTCTTCAGGCTTTCTTTTTCGCTTCTTATTATTATGTTTTCCTGCCTTATTTCATCCACCTTTTTCAGTTGCTTTAACACATCATCACCTGTTATTAACTTGGGTGGATCCGCAAGTTCTCTTTTCCCGTTGAATAGTCTACTTCTTCTCCAAGCATGATCTTTTGGAAGATAACGACGATGTCCCATATAGCATAGCTTATTCCGCAGTCTACTCGCATCTGTGTTTTCATTACAAATGGGACAAGCCAAGTAACCTTTCGTACTCCATCCTGATAAATCGCCATATGCTGGAAAATCATTTATTGTCCACAACACAGCAGCATGCAGTTGGAATTTTTGTTTAGAACAGACATCAAATGTTTGTATCCCATGCAGCCACAATTCATTTAGCTCTTCTATTAAAGGTTGTAAGTAAGTATCAATGTCTTTTCCTGGTGAGTTCTTTCCAGGAATCAGCAAAGACAACATTAAAAAATGATTTTTCATGCAATCCCATGGGGGCAAATTTAAAGGGGCAAGAATGACAGACCACATGCTATAAGTGGTGCTCAAATTGCCAAAGGGATTAAAACCGTCTGATGCTAATGTTAGGCAAACATTTCTTGGATCTTTGGCAAAATCAGGATATTGACTATCTAAGTCTTTCCATTCTAAGGAATCAGCCGGATGTCTCATGTAATCATCATCAATACGCTTTTCTTTATGCCACAACATCTTTTTAGATGTCTTTTGGGACATGAATAAACGTTGGAGTCTTGGTTTAAGTGGAAAGTACCTTAGAATCTTATGAGGTATTTTCTTACCCTTCCCATCATTAATTTTCCACCGAGAAGTCCCACAAACTGGACAAGACTCTAGATTTTTATTCCCTTTCCAGAATAAAGCACAATCATACTTACATGCATGGATACATTCATAACCTAAACACAAATCCTTCAAAAACTTTTTTGCTTCATAACATGAACTTGGAAGTGTCTCCCCATAAGAAAGTGATGATTTAAAGAGCCTACATATCATATCCACAGCTTTATTACTCAACTTGTTATAAACTTTTAAATGAAGCAACTGTATAATGAAAGAAGTTCTTGACATCTTACATCCTGGGTATAGTTCGGTTTTGGCATTCATCAAGAGTGCCTCAAGATATTATGGTAGTCCTCCAGTATCAATCCCAACTCCATCCAACATTTCATCAGGTTTCTCCCCCCGGTACTCTTCGGCAAGGTCTGCAATCAATTCTTCCACACCATCACCGTCTGAATTTGGTTCGATTCTGTCATCCTCATCAAAATCTTGATTCCCATTATCATTAGAACTTGATGGTTCGGCATGGTGAAACCACGTAACATATCTTGGATCAATTCCTTTTTCCAGGAGATGAAATTTCACTGTCTTTTGATCTTGCATTGCTACATTCAGACACTGTATGCACGGGCACCTAACATTACAATCTCGACCCATGTGAGTTAAAACAAATTCCATAAATTTTTTTACGCCATCTACGTAAGCCTTAGACCACTTGATTTCTCTCATCCAAGTCTTATCCATTTTAATATGTACCTATTGAACAACTGCAAAAAACAAAAAAAAAAAGAAATAAATAAATAATCTGCAATCATAAAATAATTGTCATTTAAACTTAAAATGGAAACAAGCAGTGAAGCATAATCTCAGAAGCAGTCAATGTGTTCATAATCTCAGAACAAATCACACAGAAAACAACAGCCCCAGTTGTATAGTAAAAATGCACCTATCACCTTAATCTTAGAACAAATCACATAGAGAACCAGTGAATCATTTATATTTCACCAAATCACCAAATTCATATATTCGCGAGAACCAAAACACAAACTAAATCAAAGCCCCAATCACCAAATCATCAGACCAAATTATCAAATAAAAAAAATTCAATCCTCAAACAGCAAGAACCAATCAGTCATTCATATCTCATTCTATAATTCAATAAATTATCATCCAAATTAAACAAAAAATCTAAATCATCAAGTGAATGAAGAAAAGCCCCAATTTCAACTGATGTTCGGGTGAAGCTATTCATCATCTCCAATGAAAACAATATGTTACCTTTGAGTCGGGAGTCGGGAGTCGAGAGCCAAGGAGCGGGGGATGTAGGGTAGCGAGAGCCGAGGAGCAGAGAAATTGTGGGTGGCGAGAGTCGAAGAGCAGGTAATTGTTGTGGCGAGATGCAAGATGTTGTGAGAAGCAGGTTGGTTGAGAGATGATGAATTGAGTTCAAAACTGTTCAGATGATCAAAACCGGGCAGGATTTTCGTTTTTCTTGTTTTGGTGTTATTCTATATTTTAGGTTGTTGTGGGAGTTTTTTCATGTGTTTCTTTTTTAGAGGTTCTATGGAGATTTTTTTAGATGCTACCTCCTGGTAAGTTGTAAACTCAGTGGGATGTTTTTTTTGTTGGTCTGTACTCTTTTGGCTGTTTGTTAATAATATTTGGGGTTTTTGAATCGACTATAGTATGATTGACTTCGATTATATTAGTTTCACTTTAATTATACCATATTTGACTCTATTATACTAGATCTGACGCGATTATAGTATAATTGACTTCGATTATACATATTTGACTATGATTATGCTAGAATTGACTTCGATTATACTAGTTTTGACTCGATTATAGTATCATTGACTTCGAATATAAAGATTTGACTATAATCTGCAATCATAAGTTGTTGACTTTTATGGAAAAATATGAAATTCTTAACTCTTCTAAACTGATACTATCTAATCCAATGTGTAGGTATATTGATTAAATTATGAACAATCGCAACCACATAGATGTAAATTGGTTGTTCTATTCGAATTGATTTAACTATATTTTCCCATTATTTTTGTATTAGATCTTTTAATTCTTTTATTATCTTTTTTATTTTGTCTAATCTTCCGAATGTTTCAAATTGAGTCTTTTTATTATTTCTATAAGTGTTCTTGTTTGTTCTGACATTTTTTGTGGACTGTTCATAATTTTTATCTTTTTATTTTTTCTTATATGCCCATAATAGCATTTTCGTATATTGTTATTTTATGCAATTGTTACCCGACATGACACTTTTATATGCTAAAGACACTATTCCAACTATATGAAATAGAGAACACTACTCATGCGCTTGAATTGCTATAAAATAAAATGTTAACCCGACATGAAACTAAGACGGCCCAAAAAATAAGTACAAACACGCATTGTCATTTTGAAGATAAAAGTACCAACACCGTAGATGAAACAAACGGTTAAACAATTTTAATAAGTTACAATGACTTTGATCCAATGTTCACAGCAAAACTCCAAACACAAACATAAGCAAAATAGTCAAATACAACGACACCTCGTAGTCCACATTAAACGTTAGTATTAGATCCTAACAAAAGTAGTTTAAATCATCCATTGCACCAGTCATTTCATAATAACTCTGAAAGTTATCAAATCCTTGGGGATGAGCCTGAATATGGCCACAGATCCTTCTTCAAGTCCATTGTTGTCCACAAAGGCTCTCATTGTGCCATGTTGCATAAGCTTTTTCCCATGTCCATGATTAATGTTAGCCTCATATCTGGCACCAGAAATTAGTATGATGACTTTATTGTTGTTATTGTAATTCCCTTCGATATGAGTCCTCCAGAAATCCATTGGAATTGGCTGAATAAGAAAAACAACTTGCTCTTTAAAAATAAATTATACACTGTATGTGGATAATAATCTGAGCTTGTATTAATGCTTACCAGTCGTGCGCGTTCAATGTGAGAGCGTGCAATGTCAAATTTAAAGAGTTATTCAGGTTCCCTTGCAAGGGCAGTCTCGGTATGAATCCAAACATGAAATTCAAATAAGCTTTTGCGGTCGAAAACCAACATGTACCCACTGCGGATATCTTCGAACCTAACAAAATCAACCCATCCCTCTGCCAAGAATATGTAATCACCTATATGACTCATTGTTACATGATAGGTATGTCCTTCAACAGTTTTTAGAACGCAACGATGCAGTACAAAACGTTGGTATTCACTTTGCAACAGGGGGGGATTCGCTTAAAAAAATAGAAAAAAAACACTGTTTCGTTAGGTTTGTGTATTACTCGTGGATAAATGTAAGAGTGCATTATGATAATTTGTATTAAAAAAAATATGCGCTCACCAGGTAGGGTTGTTGTGCATCAAACATAATTTTAATGAATTTTGATAGTCGGCCAGCCATGAGATTGTACCTATGCATAATTCAACAAAGTGTAAATTCTTAAAAGAATTCTTCAAAAGATAGATTAAACTAATATAGGTTTACAATATGACCAACTGGTTAAACACCTACAAACCTGAAAATGCAACAATACATCACAGTCTACAGCTACTCGGGTGAAACATGAGACTGTTCACCCTCTAAACCAATTAATATGGATGATCATAACCAGGAAAAGAAGAACAAGAAGAAGCTAAAAAGATACATCATCAAATCAAGATACAAGTTGAAACAACATCTCCAACATAGCAACTGCAAAAGGTCTGACTCATACTCAAAAAAAAGAGATTCAAGTCAAAATCAACAAGACTTGTTCGGCTTTTCCATCAAAAATTTGAAGAATTATAATTGAACATAAGAGAGTAATAAATTCATAATAATGCTTATTACCCACAGACATTTCGAAATTAAATCTAGAATTAAAACATCCAACACAAACATTCATCCATAAATGAATAATACCAAAAAGAAAAATTTGATATTTAAGAACCCTAGCCAGATTTGTCAAGTACCCAAAATACAATATCTAAACACGAAAAAAAAAATCGAGGTTCTACCATATAACAATAACATGCAAACCTAGATTTAAAATTGAATGAGTAACCTATACGGATCAAGAGGATTGCTCGTTGCCTTGGAAAACTTACGAATTCACAAACAAAAACTTTCCCAATTACCTTTAAATGACTACAGTAAAATTACAAATTATATTTGCTGCTCTTTTTATACGCGCAACAGATGAGGAGCAAGGCGGACTGATAGAAGAAAAGAGGCGGACTGTTCGAAGAAAAAAGAAAAGATACGGCGGACTGATCGAAGAAAAGAGGCGGACTTCTTTACTCTTTTCTATTTCTTTTCCGTTCTTAGATTTACATTCCGCATAGACATTACATAAGCTTTTATGCCACATGTTATTAATATATTTTTTTATATTAACTTCTATTTTTTGAAAAATAACAAAATATATTAAATTACAATGGGTAAATACCATCAAACAATATACCAATACTTATTTACAAATTTAGATAAGAAATAATTACAAACTACAGTTAACAATTTACAATGTAGACAGATTAAATAATTATAAAGCGTATGGGCCGACTGTGTTTAACACAGCTGGAAATTTACTAGTAATTCAAAATAAATTAATAATGAGGGGAAAAAATAAAGGAAAAAAAATGTGTGGCAAAAAACAAACGGACATATACTCGGAATACATTTTTTTAATAAAAAAAAATATTTTCGACAAAATAAAAATAATAATTATACTATAATTGAAGTCAAATTTATTATAATCGAGTAAAATCTAGTATAATCGAGTCAAACCTGGTATAATCAAAGTCAAAATAGTATAATCGAGTTGAATCGAGTCGAATCTAGTATAATCGAGTCAAATCTAGTATAATCAAAGTCAAATCTAGTATAATCGAGTCGAATTTAGTATAACTGTAGTCAAATCTATATAATCGGCGTCAATTATACTATAGTCGAGTCAGATTTGGTGTGGATAACTATAATTTATTAGTGGAATATTCATGTAATTACAATACTTATATTATGTTCATTTTACTAATAACATTAGCTTTCAAATGTGACTAGTATTCATCCAGTGCACATGCACAAAGAAAAATAAAAATTTACAAATTATATTTATGAATACAATATATAGAAATTTTATATTAGATAATTGATGTATTACATTTTAAATTTTGACTACATGCAAATGTGTAATGTAAATATAATTTATTTAACTTACGTTTGAATCTTTATATTGATACCATAAATTTTAATGGCTAATATAATTTAGTAATTTAGAGGGGTCATACAATTAATTAGTTAGAAAAGTATTACAATTATTTTTATCATTGTTATAGCATTTGTTTATGTGATTTTAAGGTGTTTAATTATGACACTCATGCCAATTAACAAATATTAGATAAAAAATCACTTAAAAAGAACAAAAATATTTCATTTTAGAAAAAAATATTTTAAATAAAAAAGTTGCAATACAATTTTTTATAAGTATGTAACTTCAACATACTATTTAATGTACAGTTGCAATCAATTAGTGTTAGTAGTGATTAGTGAATAAATTATATTAAAATTATTATTATACTTTATTAATATAAAATGTAACAGTTAATTGTAAAATGAGCGGGAAAATCAATGGAGGTTTTATTAAATATTTTATTAAATGCTATATGTCAGTAATTATATATATATATAGATATTATTATTTAAATTATAAATTTATTATTATACAGAAACACATATTTTTTTGTTATATTCATTTAAATATTTGTACATATGCACAGGGTTAGGTACCAATATCCGTGTAATACACGGTATCGTACTAATCCATCCTAGGATTCCCGAATGCGTTGAGCCTACGTGGTTGCTTATGGTTCTTCAGAATCCTACTTGGCGAAGAATCATGCTTCCTAATTACATTTGGACAAATAATATAATTAGTAATGTAGGTTCGGACATTCTATAAATATTATTTAGCTTCCCGAATGCGCTGAGCCTACGTGACTGTTTCTGGTGCTTCGGAATCCTACTTGGCGAAAAATCATACTTCGTAATTAGGTTTGGACAAATAATATTTATATATTAATAATTAATAATCTAGGTTCGGACATTCCATAAAAATTATTTATCTAACTTAGGTATTTTATTATCACTATACTAATATAACCCTTTAATTCTTTGTAATTTTACATAGTGAGGCAATAAGTGACTAATATATCCCTGATTTTTGATTTGTTTCCTTCCATTAGCTATTGAATTGTAAATGTATTTTAAAAATTGATAACATTTTTATTTGTTATCGGTTTTACATATATAATATATCAAATTAATCACCTTTTTCATTATCTTCGATTTGTCATCCATATTGTATATATGAAATAAATAAATTATTTTTATATTTATAATAATAAAGATTAATAATATTTATTACATTTCATTAGAAAATAAAATTATTTCTCAATTATTATATTTATGTTTAATGTAGTTATATGTTGTAAGTTAAAAAGAATTATTATAATATAACACAAGTATGTCGCACAAATAGAAAGTGTCATACTAGATATAATATATATATATATATATATATATATAAGGTATTTAAATTTTCAACTATTTTTTCTTATTAATTTTAGATTTTAAGAAGAAGATTAGCAAGCACCCGTGTAATACACGGGCGTTGTACTAGTATTATATTTAATATAGTTACATGTTGTAAGTTAAAAAAATTGTTATAATATAACACATGTAAGTCACACAAATAAAAAGTGCCATACTAAATATATAATAATATATATTTAACAGAATGTATTTAAATTTTCAAGTACTTTTTATCATTATTTTTAGATATTAAGGAAAAATTTAGCAAACACCCGTGTAATACAGGGACGTTGTACTAGTTTATCAATATATATGAAATATATATATATATATATATATATATATGTGATGTATTCATAACTTGAGAATAAATGAAAATATATATATATATATACACATATGTTTATTGTACCAAATATATATACAAAATAAAGAAAATAAATAGCATTATACTATCATATACCCTTTCTTACTTTTTCTCCCTCACACACATCTCGTCTGTAGATTTTCTTCCTTCCTTTCACACATCAACAAAAATTCTTTCCGTTTCAAACACCCGATAATCTGGGAGATTTGAGTGTGATTCTCCATTCCTAAACAGAAAATGGTTTTGGAGCGATAAATGTTAATTTTTTGGTGAAAAAATGGTTGGCGGGCATCACAATTTTCACTTGCCGCTCCAAAATTTTCAGTACTATATATTTCTGTCATCCGAACTGATGATGCACAACAGAAAATCGAGGGTCTTGTTCTTCGATCAACAATTTGTACATCATCCTGAACTTTGGCCTGGTAAGCGAATTCGAATGTTGTTAGTTTTAACTAGGGTTTATCGTAGAATTTTAATACATGTTCTTTATATATAATTTTGGATTTTAATTTAATATCTGGAATGTAAATAACAAAAGTTGTTTAAGAGGTTCTGAAATATAGGATTTCGATTTTTTATAGGAGTTCGATTTTTTATGATTTTAAAGTGGTCTCCTGGATCTTATTATTGCTTGAATGCTTAATTTGTGTTGCCGTAAAAACATAGTGAAAAATCTGGTATACCAATTGTTTTGTATGAAAGTAAGCATCAACATTTTCCCTTTTTCGTTCTGTTTTCTAACCCAGCAGATTGACCATCGTAGTTTGGTGGTGAAATACTTGAGGCTCGATTGTTTAGCTGACTTAGTGACTTCTCCATGGAGTTTTTTAATAATCATTACATATATTGGTTGAATGCATAATCTTTACATATATAGGTTGAGTGCTGAATGATTTACTTGTTTTGACTAATGTCTATTATTGTATTTCCTGCTGCATATGAACATATATAGGAAGATGATATGCAATATGCATAAGTTTTTTCAAGATAGTGCTTGCCTTCTGCATAAGTTGCGCTCTTGTCGCCTGTTACGGGGTTCTTCAGTGTGTTCCTCATCCATTTTCGAGTTAAACAAAAATGATTTTCTTATTTTCCGCTATCCAAGTGTCCAACCTGATGATTTCCTCTGCTTTCTCTTTTGCTTTCGATATTCTTGTTGCAATTCCAAGTGATCTCTTTGCAGCTCGTTCATCTGTGTCTTTATTTGAAATAGTGATGTGATTAATTTATAGTTATAACATCATTTTTAATATAAATTCTAATACTATGAAGTTATTTTATTTTGCAGATTGAGGAAATGGCTCCTGGGATTAAGCATAACAAGACTACGAGATCCATTGCAAAGTCGAATCAAGTTCCCCCAGGATTTTTGTCCAAGCAGGTTCATTCATATCCAACAAGGGGAATCAAAGGACTACTACGTACTCCATCTAAAGGCAAAACAAATGAGAAGTCACCCAATCCAAATGAATCAGCTGTAGAAAATCAAGTTGCTCAAAGTGACTCTGTTCCTCATAACAATGTCATGTCATCTACTCAAGAGACAGTTGCTCCAAGTACACATAACACACTTGTTCCATCAACTCAAGAGACAGTTGTTCCACATACACAGGAAACACTTGTTCTAGCTACTCAAGATTCTATTAATTCAAACTCCGATAGTCTTCCTAACCAGTCAAATGAGAGCAATCAAAATTCAACACCTGATACAACTGATTCCCCAGGTAAACATTTCCATATTTTGACAATATGAATTTGCATGAATAATATTATGATAATTACAATTTGTTAGACAGTCAATGGTTATTCTAAGTTCTTTGTTTTTAAATGTTTGAGTAGAACAATGGGAATGTAGAATAATCCTTAATTAAAAGGAGTGGCTGTGTATGAGTATAAGTGTTATAATATGTGTTTTCTTGTGTGTTTTTTGAAGATGTTGAGATAGTTTTAATTTGTCAATCATAACTTCAAGTTCTTGACATGAAAAATGACATAATGATCGTGATTCAAATGTCTAATTTATGTATACATTATTGGTCATTTGGCTGAAATTGATATTTGTGTTTTTATTTTTGGTTGGATATACGTGATGTTGTTGTTCTTGTACAGGTTCAGGTACATCTTCAAAGAAAAGAAGTCGTGGTCCGACAATGGGGAAAGGGATATTGAAGAAATTTGCTTCTACGGGACATAAAATAAAAATTAATGTGGATCCTTTTGTAGGAAGACCGGTAAATGGTGAGCAGTCCGCAAAACTTTCAACTCAAATAGGCATAGTGACACGAGAAGTACTTCCAGTTCCCAAAAAGTGGAAAGACATTGATGAGGAAAAAGATTTGACACCAAGCTTTGATCATATGCAGGTTTGTAATTTTATAAATGCTTATAAAGATTAATCAAGTTTGATCACAATTTAACCCCATTTTTTTTTTTTTAAGATGCATCTAGATGTTAATATTGATGCCCCTGGAGTGAAACAATGCTTGATTTAAAGGATGAAATGTAGTAGCCGTCAGAAAAGGTACAAGTTGCATATGCATTACAAGAAGTTTTCTTCCACTCAAGAGGCTAAGGCAAACAAACCATCCTTCTGTCGGAGTCAGGAAACTTGGGAATAGTTGTGTGACCATTTTGCGAGGCCACGTTATAAGGTAATATGTCTTTTATCAATTAAAATAAAGGAAGAAATAATTTGGTATGCCATCATATGAGTTATTTCATTGCTGCAGTGCATAAGTTATGTGAATGGGGGAAATAGGAAAATGTCGCTAGCCCCACATATCTCTGGAAGAAAACCATTTACAGTCCGGCGAAATGAGATTGTAAGTTATCTGACACTTTGTTTTCAAATTAAATAATGTATAATCATATAATATATCAAACAAGTCTATAATTTTTATTTGTAAAATAACAAGTGTTTAATTTTCATGGAAACACTGTTGTCAGTCTGAGAAAGAGCTAAATGGAGATCCATGTGATTGCATTGAGTTGTATAAACGCACGCATTTTTCAGAAAAGAAAGGGTGGTCATCCACATAAGCTGAGCGGAATTGGGTAATTAAATACCTGTGCTATTCTTAAAAATTTTATATTTGCATTGTCTTCATTAATATATATTTTATTTTACATGTTTTAATAGGATTCTATGATAAAGACACAAGAAAAGTATGAAGGGGAAGGCACCTTAAAGAGCTCAGAAGAAATTGTCTTCAAGGTCCTTGGGCATGGAACATGTTATGCTAAAGGAATTGGGTATGGTCCAAAACCGCCAAGTAAACGCGTCAGAGCCTTTGACGTAGCTTCACAGCAAGTTCACAAGGATCTTCTTCAGACACAACAAAAGCTACAAGAGTCCGAGACTGAAGTGAGCAGTCTAAAGACACAAGTGTCTGACTACGTAGATGAGGTGAATGATTTACGAAGCCAAGTTGGCCAGCAGGGTGAAAGTCTCAACAAGCTGATGCAGCTAATGATTGTTCATGGAATAACTATGAATTCACAAACGTAAGTATACTGAAACAGAATCTTTATATTTTGTATATCTAAATGGAAAATTTGTTGAATGAATTCATAATTATACATTCTTGATTTATCATGAAATATTGATGAACTATATATGTTGACATTGTATCAAATTTGATGAAGTATTCTTTAATTCATAATTGAAGAAATTTGAAAATCGCTGAAGTGTGTTGAAACTGATGATTGAAAATCTTGTGTAATGATCCTTGAAGTATGTTATGTAATAGGATGCATGTATGATGTATTCTTCAATACATTCTTGAATGTTGATGCATGCTGTGGTGAGTAATACTTGAAGTATGTTGTGTTGAATCATGAAGATTGATATAGGCATTTATTGAATCTTTAAATATTTTACTAAATCATGAAGTGTGCCATTAGACAGGATGTGTGGGTTAGTTTATATAATATTAAAGTATGTTAAGTAACAGTTCTTCTATGAAACCAGATGGTTGGTTTCCTTATGGAACCAACCACCAATGAGACAGTGCCACATGGGGCTGTCCCACATGAAATCATGTGGGACAGCCCCATGTAGCACTGTCTCATTGGTGGTTGGTTCAATAAGGAAACCAACCATCTGGTTTTTCAGCAAAGTTGTGTTAAGTAAATGTTAGCATAATCTGAAATTATGTTGTGCTTGAAATCATATTAATGAGTTATCCATTTTTTTAGTTGAGGTGTGTCCTTTAGGCTTCAATTTTTTTTTTCTTTTGCAGGTGAAACCTTAACAGTTCTCAAGGGCTTGTTTATTGAAGTCCGTGGAGGTTTAGAGAATAAAGACTGTTTAGCATTGGTATTTCTTAGGTTATTTATAATATTTTATTAGAATTGATGGTATTTAGCATTGGTATTTTACTTTTATGCAATAAATTTTGTCAAACTCTCTACATTTTGCAATTAATTTGCATAATGAATATTGCATTATTTCAATTTGGGTGTGATCCTGTGGAAAGTTGTAGTGACAATGACTTCGTATCATATATTTCTCATTAATAATATTTCGTTTATGATTATAAAAATCGTAACTACTTGTATCTTTAACTTTACAAAAAATGTTGTCACAAACAAATACTTTAAAATGACGATAATTAAGTCGTCTCTCATTTGATCAATTGTAAGACGAATAATTTTGTCACAATATAATTTACTTTAATGACTAAACGTAAATCGTCTCGAATAAAAACATTTCACATGACGAAATGCTTTGTCGCATTTGCTATTCAAATAATGACAAATTAGATTCGTCGCTAAATGTTAATGCATTGGTGACGAAGTGTAAATGTGTCATTTATAAGTATAGTTGATATGGGATATTATACCCACAAGGCTGAACCGGTCTGTTGACCGGTCGAGGAGGTCATATTATGAGAAAGCCAAAGAAATCGAGCAATTAACTAGTCGACCAAGCAAGGTTGTCGACCGAACTATCCTTCGACCAGATACGCG
>CACSLK010009942.1:1137589-1151504 GCA_902706635.1 Striga hermonthica
TGTAGGAGAGGTTGGGACATGTTGTATTTATAGGCTCCATTAGGGACCTTAAGGAGGTGCTAAATATGAGCTTATTCCATTAGGCCTAGGAAACCTAATTCTACTCCAATACTAATTTAATGTTGGAAATAAATCTTCTACTAATCCTCTACTTCTAGAAGAGTCATAAGTCTTCTAACAATAGAGAAGATCCTTGTAGGAATATCTTTCCTAATTAAATTAATAACCATGGAATAAAACTAATTCCTAATTTAGGAAGCCTAATTTTACTCCAATTAATAATATAATGTAGGAAATATATTTCCTACTAATCTTCATCTTCTAGAAGACTCCCAAGTCTCCTAATCCCAAGAGAAGATTCTAGTAGGAATTTTATTCTCCTAATTAATTAATTAACATGGAACAAAATTAATTTCTATTTACTAGAATTAAATAATAAAACATCCTACTAGAGTAATATTATTGCTCCCCCCATTTAGCCACTATTTTACCAATAAAATCGAGCCTCCATGATTAAATAATATTAAACTGATTGATGGATGTACCTCCCTATGTTTAAGATATAACGTCTGTTGATTAATTAAATTACTGACAAAATAATTAATCAACTTCTTATTCATTTCCGAAATAAGTACCACGTTTAACCATTATGTCAAACAATCATCTACCTGCAGGGTTTAACATAATGTTCCTTTCTGAGCTCATTTCGGGGACGTCATCAATCCAGCGCACTGGAACATAGTGACTGTAAATAATTTGTAATAGCACATCATATAATTTTTCTTACTTACCAAAATACCTCGTATGTCATCCTATTAAAACAGGAATCACTTGGTAAATCAAATAATTAAGAAATAAAAATATATGCCTATTTTATATTATCTTACAGCTTAAGAGAACGCATCAATCACTAAACGTCTAGGTTACGACAACGGCCAGTGAGTCTAATATCATTATCCTTCCGCGGTCCTGTTCAACACTTAACATAAGTGCTAGTGTAATCCTTCAGTCAAAGACCAACTGAATCGAGAATACACTACAGTCTTTTTCTAAGTGGGCTCTCACTGCCAGTCTAGACTGTGAACAAATAGTTTAGTCTTATAAGGAACCGATAGGTGATCTTTCTATTCGAAACTCTTCGAACCACACTACCTCAATATAATACATGAAGTATGTATTGCATAATAAATAAACTGCAAACATATGTACTTTGACCGAAACATGATGGCCAGATCAAAATGGAATTGATAGAAACTGCAAAACATCGCTTTTACAGCATACCTCTAACATTCAATCCTCGACTTCTTCTATCTCGGCCACCTCCTTCTCGACTACACTCTGCTCCATATGCAGCAGGGTTACACTTCTGCTCTTGCAGTCGACCAGTCTCTGCGCTACTTTAGATAATAAGTTCGCTCGAGCATTTTCTCCTCGAGGTATCTGGATAAACTCGAAAGAATCGAACTCTTTCTGCAGCTTCTTCAGATCTTCTACATACTTCATCATCCTGTCCTCCTTGATCTCGAACCCTTCCTGAAACTGACCCACCACTAATTGTGAGTCTGAATGTATCTTTACCTCTCGAGCTCCTCCAGCTAGGGCCAACTCGAGCTCCTTAATGACTGCCTCATATTCTGCCTCATTATTTGATACCCGATACGCCACTTTTACTGCAAACTCAACGATATAACCCTTTGGCGACATAAGCACGATCCCTAGGCCACCTCCGACCCTGGACGCCGACCCGTCCACGAACACCTGCCAAACTCCTTTAGACTCCTCCTTTGTCCCTTCTTGTATGAAGTCGGCCAGCGCCTGGGCCTTAATCGCCCTTCTCGGCTCATAAAATATCGTGTATTCACTCAACTCGACCACCTACTTGACTAGTCGACCCGATACAGAGGGTCGACCCAACGTTTCTCCCAATGGCATATTCGTCCGAACTCTCACCTTATGACCCAAAAAATATGGCCTCTGCCTTTTGACAGTAATGACCACTGCCAAGGTGCCCTTTTCGATCCCCGAGTACCTCCTCTCCGCACCTTGCATCACCTTACTCACGTAATAAATCAGAAATTGGGCCCTTCCTCAACACCGAACTCACTGTCGTCTCTCCAATGGACACATACAACACCAAGTCCTCCCTTTGCACCGGTTTTGCTAGAAATGGCAAATCAACTAATACTCTCTGTAATTCCTCAAATGACTTATGGGCTTTTTCCGTCCACTGGAACTTCGAGCTCTTCCTTAGTGTTTTGAACAAGGTCCCACTCTTCTCGGCCGCCTTCGAGATGAAATGGCTTAAGCCCGCAATTCGACCGGTTAGGATCTGCACCTCCTTCACCTTCGTGGGGGGTTTCACCTAAACCACCACCCTCACTTTCTCCGGATTGACCTCAATGCCCCTTTTCGTTACCATGTAGCCTAGAAACGTCCCCAATTTAACCCAAAATGAGCACTTGGCGGGGTTCAGCTTCATCACATATTTCCGCAGGGTAAAAAATGTTTCCTTTAGGTCACTCACATGGTCAATCTTCTCTTTGCTTTTCACTATCATATCGTGCACATACACCTCTATGTTCCTTTCAATCTGCTCCTTAAAAATTTTATCCACCAATCTCTGTTACATTGCCCCTGCATTCTTTAGACCAAATGGCATCACTACATAACAGTAGGTTCCTCGGCTTGTCAAGAAACTGACCCTTTTCCAGTCTTTCCGCGCCAAAGGGATCTGGTGATACCCCTGCGACGCATCCTTCAGGCTGAGTAACTCTCACCCGGCTGTGGAGTCGACCAGCTAGTCGATTCTGGGCAATGGGTATAAATCCTTCAAGCACGCCTTATTCAAATCTCGGAAATCTATAAACATCAGCCACTTCCCTTCTGACTTCGAGAGCATCACCGTATTTGACAGCCATTCCGGGAATTGGATATTCTTTATGTAGCCCGCTGTCATGAACTTCTCCACTTCCAGTTCAATCACTTTACCCATCTCTGCACCGTGACGTCTCCTCTTTTGACTCACTGGCCTCACAGTGAGGTCGATATTTAGTCAGTACTCGATGATTTCAGCCTTGATACCGATCAGCTCCTCCGTTGAATATGCAAAGACATCTGCAAACTCCCTTCTCAGGCTAATCAACTTCGATCTCACGGGCTCCTCCAACTCCTTCCCAATTCAAATTTTTCTCTTCCCATTGCCTTCCACCATCTGGATTTCCTCAATCTCCCCTCCTGGTTGCATCTCCGCCCTCTCTTGGCCCTTATCCTTCGCCACCCTCACTTCCTTTGACCTCGAGCTCCCGGGTGTGCTCGGCATTTCATCTCCTCCATGTACTTATCTCTTAGACAACTGCCTGTTGTTTCTTACTGTAGTTTGATAGCAACTCCGAAATTTAAGCTGATCCCCTGCGACCTCAACGTGTTCGCCCATAGGATACTTGATCGTCATATGGTACGTTGATACGACCGCCTGGAATGCGTTCAAGCTCGTTATCCCCATGATAATATTATACGATGATTCAGCTCAGACCACCACAAATCTGACCATCCTAACCTTCCGGGTCATTCCTTATCGCAAAGCCACATACAGGCTTACGTCTCCCATTAGCATAACTTCCACTCCGTTAAAACCATACAGGGCCATGGCCACCGGCTTCAATTCTACATTCAATTCTCGGTTGATTTGCACAAAACAATCATAGAACATGATATCGACCGAACTTCCCGTGTCGATAAGTACCCTTTTCACATCAAACCCCGCAACCTCCGCCGTAATCACCAATAGGGGTGTTTACGGTCCAGATTGGTCAGGTTTTAGCCCAAACCATGACCAAACCGGACCTAACGATTAATTTTTTTCTTGTCCATAACTGGACCGGTTATATTTTTTTACCGGCCACAATCCGGACCGCATTGGATGGTCCGGTTTGGCGGTTAACCGGTTAAAACCAAAATCCTTGTTTTCGGTTTTTAATTTTTATTTTTTTTCATTTTGGGTTTAATTTTTATTTTTCAATTTTGGGTTCAAAAGAGATTATTTGGGCCTAAAATTAAGAAAAACAACAATAATGAAAAAAAAATACACAGTTCGTTCCATAAGCATAAAAATACACATTTCGTCCCAAAAAATTAGGAAGATGAGGTGAGAAAATTTGAAAATAAAAAAACGAAGGTGGGAAAAAGTGAAAAGGTATAGTGTCTTACAAAATTAAATCAACAAAAAGCCGAAAACTGAAAGTGAATGTATTGTATTTGTCGGTTATAGTGAATGACTGAATGTATATATATATATATATATATATATATATATATATATTTGTTATAATTTTTTAATATTTACCTATCCGGTCCGGTTAAACCGGTGGTTTGCAGCAGGTAATCCGTTAACCGGACCAGTTATTCCGAATTTTTAAAAAAAATTAACCACCGGATTTTTGAAGGCTTTTTTAACCGACCATTTTACCGATCCGCGGTCCGGATTGACGGTTTTTTCAGTTAAAACCGGACCGTGAACACCCCTAATCATCAAGGCATCATTATGGCGTATCACCACCCCCTCTGCATCCTCCGCCCGAACACTAATCTCTGGCACTCGGCCGTGATGCCCACTTCATCTCTCTTCCTCGTCATTGCTCGAACATGCCCTCTCCTAGCATTGTTCGAGTCCCTGTCCGTCGGTCCACCCGAGATCATATATATCGCGCCTCTTTTCACCAGGCCCCCATCTCCCCGCCTCTCTCGATCTGCACCTCCTCACCTCCTCTTCCCTTCATCTCTCCTTCGACCATCTCGACCTCCTCGAGCATCCTCCTCATCATCTTCATCGCTGTCACTCCTCTCCACTGACTCTTCACGGCACCTCGGTCGTTTCTTCCTCAGATCTGTAAGCGCTTGAATAGGCTGACCCTATAAAGTAAAACCGCTTGCCAGGTCCAATGGCATATTGAACAACCCGATTGGAAGACCCATGTAGCATTGGTATCTCTCCGGCTATTGACGAGTAGATTTTTTTTGTATACACCATGCATGCCACTACCCTGCCACAGGTTATAATATACCAGTCCTTGGGTCCTCTTCCCTTTTTCCCTCACCTTATCCTAGTAAACGAACTCCTTAAGATGTCATGCCCGAATAAGGCGTTCGATTTCGTCTTTTAGGTATCGACAATCCTCGATGATATGGCCATAGTCTTTGTGGAAGCGGCAATATCTCCTCGACTTAGGCTAAGTTGGCCCCTCGAACCTCGACCTAGGCCACGTCACATCTTTCCCATCGATCCCCTTTTCCATAGCCACCAAAACTTCAGCCACCTTTGCATTCAACGGGGTATGATCATGGAACCTCTTGCCTCCAGAGATAGGCCGATCCTTCCACCTGTCCTCACGCCCTCGATCCTGCTTAGCTCGCCCTTCCCTCTTGGACGAACCTCTCCTTTTAGGCGAAACTGCCTTCTCCTTCTTTGGCTCCGCACGACCCAATTTCTCCAGCTTGGCAAACTTAGCCTCAGTCTCCTCGAGGTTAATATATTTCCTGCACCTTTTTAACACCTCATCATAAGTACGAGTCGGGTTCTTGACCAAAGAAGTCCGACATGGCCCCGCTCGTAAACTTCTAATCAGTCCTCCCGCTTTAACCTCATCGACCGCTGACGGGATCTCTAGGCAAGCCTGGTTGTATTGGGCTACATATTTGCGCAGTGAGTCCTTCTCACCCTGCCTCATCGCCATCAGAGTTAAGTAAGTCTTCTTCTGGGCCACTGCACTCGAATATTGATTTATCAACTTCTCAACGAAATCCTCGAAACTGCAATCGAGCCTGGGGAGAGCTGCTGGAACCAATCAAGGGCTCCTCCCCTCAAAGTCGATAAGAATGCCCTGCAACTAACGGGGTTAGTATATCCATATAACACAACCATATTCTCGAATGTCCTCACATTCCTCGACGGGCCAAAAGTCCCATCGAACACCAAGTTAGTATCCTTGAAACTAGCTGACAAGGGTGCGGTTTGTATATTCTTTGAGAACGGGTGTCCTCGAGAACGTCTCTCCGTTCGACCATCCACCTTGGCCTGCAGTTGACGCAGCTGCTCAGCTATCCTCTCCATCTATCGAACCTACGGGGCTCAACCTCCCCCGTAACTAGATTCATCTTCCTCCGCATTCTGGCGTGTCCCTGCCACAGTGGTCGGTGCTATGGTTGCTCGAGGCTATTTGTGACATGTTGCACCACCTGCGCAATCGCGTCCGCCACCATTTGCTACATCTCCTGCCTGGTAATCACCACCTGCTGACCAGGGCGTTGCTTTCCTACTTGCAGTGGAACTATGCCCTGAACCACCGTTCCTATTGGTTGTGCTTCCCCTGGATTAGGCTGCAGCGGCGGAGGCATCGCCGCCGCGAGTGCCGCGCAAGCTTCCTGGGCGCGACTAGAGCCCGCGTCTCCTCCGGGAATCGCCGATGACATAACCACACCCTGTGGGACAGGCACGGGCGTGATCGGCCTTTGGGAAGGACCAAAGAAACCCGGAGGAGAGCCAAGCCCCATCGGCCTCTCCGTCGTCCATGCTTCATCGAACGACTGCTGCAGATTAACCTTGAAAATTCCGTCCGCCATAACTACAAAGCTGAGTACCTCTCAACACTGCTTTTTGAACGAAAGTCCCATAGACGGCGCCAAATGGTACCACAAAACTAACTGACCAGCTAAAACCCGAATAATCGCCTTCTTTCTTGCAGGTTGAACGTCGTGCACCTACAAATAACTCTCACACCGGAGGGGTTTTCCAGTGATGAGCCTCTGAAGATTAAGTCAGTGTGTATTCAATCAATTCTCAAGAGTGAGTAACAGAATGATCGTGTTAAAGAAGAAAGGCTCACCCCCTTTATATAGGGGTGAGATACCTAACCTAGGGCTGCCCGGATTTGGTGAGCTGCCTGCCCAATCTTCCCGTCCGTACTCTGACACACCGCGCACCTGTCAGAGGTGGTGCAGGATATTGGGAGCTGTCAGAGGTGGTTGTCGCTATCAACCAATGTGTTCTCGACATGTGTCCTTCTGCACATGGAGTGAATATTCTTCTGGAATTCCGTTAGAGGCTCTTACACGCGCCTATGACTAGGTCGATCCATAAAGCGTTAAGTCCACGAAGTGGTCGACCGGTTGACGTCGACTGAACTGCTCGACCGTTCACCTGGTTGATTGATAGATTGGTTGACTTCTTGGCAGGTCGACTGCCTGACTGGTCCATTTTCCTGCCACTTGGCTCAGTTTCATCACAGTATAGCCTCTTTGACTGGTTCAGTAGACCGGTTTAGCCTTGTGGGTATACTATCATATACCACACACAGTGCTCATCCGGACAGTGAGTGAATCCGTGCGACTGGATCACCTCATCGAATCGTATGTTCCAAAATCTTGAAGCTTGCTTCAGTCCATAAATAGAGCTATTAATCTTACACACTAGATTCTCACATCTCTTAACAATGAAACCCTCTGGTTGTTGCATATATATGTCCTCCTGAAGGTTACCATTAAGGAAAATCGTCTTGACACCCATATGTCAGACCTCATAATCCATATGAGCGGCAATAGCCAAGAGAATCCGAATGGACTTAAGCATAGCTACTGGCAAAAAGGTCTTATCATAGTCTATACCCTCAATCTGGGTATAGCATTTCACAACAAGCCTAGATTTGAAGTTTTGCACCTCCCCATCCGATCTCTCTTTCTCTTGTAGATCCAATTGCCTCCAATGGGTCGTACCCCATCAGGTGGTTCTACAAGACCCCAGACCTGATTAGAGTCCATTGACCCTATTTCAGCATTCATTACAACATTCCATGAATCTGCATCTTTATCTTGGAGTGCCTCGTTGTAGGTTCTTGGATCCGATTCTAGGTTTCCTGGAAATAAGTTCGAAAACTCTCCAAAACCTATCCATCAGTCGGGTAACTAAGAAACTCTCTCACTAAAATGAGGTATTGTCTGCACAGGTATACTCTCTGTGTGCCATGTTGCAGTATAATGTGATGCATCTACTTGTGCACTCGGTGGGGAACTATCATCTTTACCTCTCAACTCCTCTAAGAATAGCCTACTCGTTGGCTTGTGATTCATAATATAGTCTTCTTCCAAGAATGTAGCGTTCGTGCTAACGATCACAATATGATCCTCGGGACATTAAAACAATCCGCCTTTCGTTCCCGTGTATAGCCTCACCACACTCGTGCTTCTGAATGTTTCTCCAACACTAACACGTGTGCAGGACTACCCCCATACTCCAAACTGGGTGAAACTGGGCTTGCGCCCTTTCCAGATCACGTAAGGAGTAGTCTCAACCGACTTTGAAGGAACCATATTAAGGATATACGAAGCTGTTTCCAACGCCATACCCCCGAAAGAATCTGGTAACTTTGAATAACTCATCATCGACCTAACTATTTCCATAAGTCATATTTTTTTCCTCTGCAACCTCATTCTGCTAAGGCATGCAGGGTGCAGTCAGTTGGGATTCAATCCCAGCTTTTCATAAGTATGTTCTGAACGCTCCAAAGAGGTATTCGCCACCTCGATCAGATCAAAGTGACTTGGTACTTTTACCTTGAAGCTTCTCCACAACTGCCCGATACTCCTTGAATTTCTAAAAGCATTCAAACTTGTGGTGCAACAAATAAATGTACTTAAATATCGAATAATCATCAATAAAAGAGACAAAGTACTCGAAACCTCATCTAGTCTGGATCAACATAAGACAACACCAATCGGAATGAATCAATCCTAGCAATTATTGGCTCCTATACCCCTTTGTCGAAAATGGCCTCTTGGCCATCTTACCTTCCACACACGATTCACAAGTCGGATAATGATCTTTTAATGAACCGAGGAGTCCAGTAGACACCAACTTTTGAATCCTACTAAGGTTGATGTGCGCAAGTCTAAGGTGCCATAGATATGCTTGATTCATCTGCGAAAACTCCTTCCTCTTATTAGATTTAGTCATGAAATTATTTAATTCAGTCTGTTGCAGTGTGGGAGGGTTTGGTTTTATTGATGCTCTAGCATGTTTAAATGATTTGGTTTAAGCTAGAAAATTTCTCTCAAAACTTGTGATTTGAATTTGAAATAGATTTTATATGAATTTTCAAAGTTAAACAAGCATGCAACTTTTATAAACTCGAACATAAACTTTGTCCTTAGTTCATGGCTGTTATTGATGATCTTAACGTGCCTATATGAAAATGCATTCTTCATGACAAATGTATTATATGATGTAAGTTGCCTGTAAAAAATATAATCTTGCAATTTCGAGTTCCAATTGATTTTATATGATTTTTTCTAAGTGGGATGTACACCCAGTTTTTATGAAAACCAAGATTTTGTTTAAGTGTTTAATGTGTGCTCTGTTTAGATGACTTAAACGTGTTCGTATGAAAAAGTCTTCTTCGTGAACTTTGTATAATTCCATGTGTAGATTATGTAGGTTTTGAGTTTGTATGAATTGAAGTTGTGTAGCTTGAGTTGTTTCCATTTTACTTAGGTGTTGTATTTTCGAAAAAATTGTTCTCCATCTTGGTTTATGAACTGAATGTTTTATATTTAAACTCGTTGATAATGTCCTTATTTGCCAATAGGGTCTTAAGAGAAGTTGTATAGAATTGAGTTAGCTATCTTGGAGTTTTGAATTTCAGCAATATAATGTATGTAGCTTCGGTTATTGTGCATACACTGAGAACCTGTCAAGTTGTATGTCTTCATTTATCTACTGCACCTATGTTTTGTATGTTTGCCGTATTATGTGCATTTAAATGATTTTATCCGCCTGAGTGTTCTTCATGAAAGTGATAGAGGCCTGAGTTAGAGATATTTTCCAAGTGGTTTCATCACGCATGCTAGAAATTGGTGCAAGTTCATGTTTAGGTTTCCATATTGAGTTGTGAATTTCAAAAATTAGCTTTTCGTCAATTTTTATGTATATGTGCCCTATGTGACTTAATCTGATTAGTATTATAATGTTAGATGGAAACACTTGCGAGAGAAGCTTTACACTAGACCTCAAAATGTTGAAGCTATAGGTTGTGTATGTGGATGAACTCGTTTAGGACTGCCGGTACGATTAGCTACCAGAGTAAAAGTTGTCGTGATGGCCGACACTGTTCGTCGGAAGAGTCAAGCGAGCTAATCATTCTATTATTTGGAGAAGACTGCAGAGTTAGGATTATTCCTAGCAGTGATGCCAATATTCGATTCCTTTGTAAAAATTGTTGTTGTCAAACCCACACCTTTGTAGTTTCGAGTCTTGTGGAGAAACCCTTTGTCCTATCGGAGTACTTAGGAAATTGTGAAACTCAGAAATTGAAATTTCTGGTATGTGCCTCGAACCGAGCACCGAACCTGACTTGGTGTAGCCACGCGAAGTGGTGACCGAGCCCGCACGCCCGTGCTGAGAGACGTGAGGCCAATTGCAGTGGTTGATCGTTGACTCGCACGAGAGCTGCTGCCTCCATCACCGAACACACGAACTCCCCAGGTCAGGGTGTACGGCCAAACCTTGACCTTGTAGTTGGTATCCGAGTGGGTACACGCACGCATCCTAGCGCCCCACTTATGCAGCACCAGCGCGTGTGTTACCTTTCAAGCGACAGTGTATTAAACCCAGTCCGACCTTGTCCTTTTAGGGGTATTTGAACAAGAATTTTTGTCAAAGTGTATGTTGATCTTTCGAGTCGTTGTGTGAATGCCCTAATCAACAATCCCCGGTGTATGAGGTTTGTCGATTAGTTTCCCTTGCCACATGCGAGATTTTTTCGACATGGCCAGATAGTAGTTTCCGTAGTAATGTGGCGGCAGAGCCTTGAGTCTCGAATGGAGACCGACTCCATGGGAGGAAATCGTTATCGAGTATCTTTTCGTTACACCCAAAGCCGCATCCGAGGTGTTACTCGTGTCGACAATGAGTGAGGCCTTGTCATCGATATCAAACAGAATCGTGTGTTCTGAATGTACCAGATTTGAGTATAAGTGATGATTGTATGTCCTATTATGGTTCATCGACCAAGTCGATAGCTTAGCCTGATGATTGACTCCACCAACAGGACTTGAGAGGAATGCATGACACGTTCTAAGCCTCGTGATGGAGGGAATGTATGCGCAATCTCGAGGTATTTGTGAATTATGACGAGCTGCGTGATAGACAGAACCCTACCTGTATGGAGGTACCAATGACCGGTTGGAACCGAGAGTCCATTAGGGAAGACCGGGAGGGGTACTCGTCAAAGTCCAGTGGGTGTAGTCAAGTCGTGGGGGCGACGACTTGGCAGAGGGAGATCGAGATTCTGAGAGAGTACCCGAGCATTATTTGGAATTATTTGGAATTATTCCCATTCGTTTACGAATTATTTGGAATCATCATTTATATTTATTTTGCATTATTATTATTATTATTATTATTATTATTATTATTATTATTATTATTATTATTATTATTATTATTATTATTAGTTGTCTAATTGCTTTTAATTGTTTATTTGTCTAATTGCTTATTATTATTAATTAAATAAAATATTAATGTGTTTATTAAATATATATATATATATATATACATACATATAATTATATATATATCATTTATTTATTTTATAGTCGTGCGATCGAACCAAGTTTTTATTTCATTTTTAATCGTCGACTATTTCCTCGAACCTCAGTGGTGGCCCAACCTTTTAATTATTTTTCGGCCCAAATTTGTATAAATCTCGGCCCAACTTTGTGAGATTTCACGCCCTCTATATCATTCTTATCGGCCCAATTGAACGTCAAGTAAACCGGCCCAAAAGAATTACTTGTTCAGCCCTTCAGATTTTATTAAAACACACGCACGCAAACCCTTGTCTCCCTTGGTTTTTCTTCGCGCAGACTTCCCCCAACCTTTTTAATCTCTTACCCTCAAACTCTATCAGAAAGAAAAAAAAATATACGTTCGATAACCCCTCACTCCTCTCTCTCGATGGATAGCCGTGAAGGAGTACGACCACGCCACCGTCAACCTCCATCCCTCGCGTGTATCAGCCCTTCTTTACCCTCATCCTCAGCCCCCATCGATCCTCCATCACAAACATCAATTACTCGCCGGTGAGGACGAAGAAGCAGCCGGACCAGAAGGCTCTTGTTGCAGCCTTTCCTCGCGCAAGTCTCTTTCCGAACGAGAAGCAACGTCGACCCCGTGACGCGCAGGCCTGCGAGCAGCCACCACCGCGAGCAGCTTTTTCGGCGAGCCCACGTGACAGTAATCCATCGCCGTTGTGAACCAGTCCCGGCGAGGACCAACCACGCGAGCAGACCCCTTGTTGTTGTTCCCCTGAGATTCCGTTCAGTAGACCAGTCGTGAACCACCGAGCTCATCATCTTCCTCAGGTGATTTTCCCTGCGCCGTACCCGCAGCTTCACGTGGGGACGTCCCCGCCGTTGTTCGAGTTTTTCCAGCGAGCAACTGCTGCTCCACCTCTGTCTGTGAGAAGGTCACCCCCAGGCCACCATCTCCGGCGTGGAAAACAACTGCCTCCGTTCGCCGCTATGTGCAAGCCCTTTTACCCATGCGAGCCGTTGTTGTCGAGCCCGACGAGCGCACTCCCAGCCTCCGAACAGTCCGTGTCGGCCTTCGTTTTGACCGTCGTCGCAGATTAATCCCGAGAACTGTACCGAGGCTTGATTCCCCCTTCGTATATATATATGTGTTTCGATCTTTGAAGTTATTTCGTTATTTAGGATTATATATTATGCGCTTAATTAGGGATTTTATCAATTAATGTGAAATCGTGTGTGTTATACCACAAATACTCGAACCGTTGGACCGCTCCTCTTGAACCGGGTTGCGTCTCCTTGATCGTCGGTACCTGCAAAGCGCGCTGGGGGTGGTCTCGGCGCGAACACTCCGACGCTCAAGTCAGTGATGGTCTAGAGAGAAAACGGAAGAGTAACGAGATAACTCGTGTATGTGTGTTGTGTAAAATGAATGAACCTGCTCCCTTTTATAGAAAAATTTTGGAGAGTCCCAGTGAAATAAGAATTCTTCTTCATATCAAAATCTTAATTAGGTTAAAGGAATTCTGAATCTCCTTGTTGTGACTAACTCCTTCGTAAATTGACCACAAAGTCACCTTAAGGTCTAACCTCCTCAACGCGCACGAGAACCTCCGGGCGCACGAGGAACGTCGGACACTTCCCAAGGCCGAGCACCCACCAAGCATTATCCAAGTTTGAGCACCTCGTGCCGAACACGCGTCACCGAGGGCCTTGCGTTGGGCACCCCCGCCGAGCACCTCCCAAGGCCGAGCACCCGCCGAGCACTTCCCAAGACCGAGCATTTGAGGGGCGCCGAACACAGAGCGACGCCGAGCACTCCCAATCACCCAACTACCCTAATGTTTATCCAGTCCCCTTCGCATGACAATGACGACCGGATCCCCAACCGGTTCTTCACGAGCCACTACTAACGACCACATCATCTAGCCCCCCCATTCCTTAGACAAGTTGAGCTTGTCGTAAGGAATTGAAGAACTACACACATAGGCATAAGCATTATGCCTGTCGCACCTTCAACCTTCTCATCACCAGCCTATACGTAAAACCCCGAGCGCCCATTGCGAAGCACTCAAAGCCATCTTGTCGATGTCGAGCGTTAGAAACGTCGAGCACCTTCATCACGATGCCGACCACAGCGCTATGTCGGGCACCCCGCAACGCCGAGCGCTACACGGCACCGACTACCTCATCACGCCGAGCCGAGCGCCTTACTGTCGGGCACTTCACCTGCCGAGCACTCCCGTGTCAAACACCCACGCCGAGCACCTGACAAACTACTGTGGATGACATCGACCACTAAGTGCCCAACACTTCTCATGACTTGCGCGGGGTGCCGAGC
>CACSLK010009942.1:1151604-1163398 GCA_902706635.1 Striga hermonthica
TGAACGTGTTGAATTATCTATGTCTGTCTTATGTTTTGTGTGCTTTCCGAACTATTTCTGCTTCCGCATATTAGACCTGTGTTTCAGATGTCAGATTTCAGTCTAGTATTTCAGATTTCATATTATGTCAGATTTTCAGAATATGCATGATTAATCCGGTATTATTCATGGCCTTAATTCTAGAATGGATTTTACTTGGTCGCATGCATGTTAGATTAAAGAGATTAAAGATATAAGATTAAAGTTGAGTAGCACCCCGTGTTTTAAAGTTAAAGTATTTTCGAAAAATTAATATGAGTTTTCGAAAATTAAAGTAGTGCTTTCCAATTATAGCGCGAAAAATTTACTCTGATTTTAGTAAGTTTTAGGCGGGGTGTTACACACTGCCCCACCATTTAAAATGAATGCATAACCCGACTGTGACTTAAAGTCATCATGGTCAGACTGGAAACTAGCATCAGCATACCCAGTAACTGCTAACTCGTTATTCCCACCATAGATTAAGAAATATTCTTTAGTTCGTCTAAGGTACTTAAGAATAGTCTTAACGGCCTTCCAATGTTCCTCCCCAGGATTCTGTTGGAATCAAACTAAGCGCATAGGCCACATCTGGCCTTGTGCATGTCATAGCATACATGATAGATCCTATTGCCGAAGCATATGGTATCTTCCTCATGCGCTCAAGTTCAACATCAGTAGAAGGACAATCCTTTTTTGACAACTTGATGCCATGACCCATTGGAAGATTCCCTTTCTTAGAATTTTCCATGGAAAAACGCCTTAGTACCTTATCTATGTAGGTGGACTGCAAAAGCCCCAACATTCTATTAGGCCTATCTCGATAGATCCTAATTCCAAGAATGTAGTGAGCTTCACCCAAGTCCTTCATCATGAAGATACTTGATAACCAATCTTTCACTGACTGCATATGAGGAATATTATTTCCCATTATCAGTATGTCATCTACATATATGACAAGGAAAACAATAGAACTCGCATCGTGTTTACTATAAACACATGGATCCTCATTGCTTCTCACAAAGCCAAAATATTTAATGGCTTTGTCAAAACGGACATTCCAACTCCTAGAGGCTTGCTTAAGTCCATAAATGGACCTCTCTAGCTTGAAAAGTAATTTTGGATTTGACTTGGATATAAAACCTTCAGGTTGTATCATATATACATCCTCTTCCAAGTTCCCATTAAGGAAAGCGGTTTTAACATCCATCTGCCAAATATCATAGTCATGATATGCAGCTATTGCAAGTAAAATCCGAATGGACTTAATTTTGGCAACCGGTGAAAAGGTCTCATCATAGTCAATGCCTTCACGTTGACTATAACCTTTTGCAACCAATCTAGCCTTGTAGGTCTGTACTTTGCAATTTGCATCTGTTTTCCTTTTGAAAACCCATTTGCATCCAATAGGTCTAACCCCAATTGGCAAATCAACCAAGTTCCAAACTTGATTTGTGTACATCGAGTCCATTTCAGATTTCATGGCTTCAAGCTACCTCTCCGAGTCCATGTCTGACATAGCCTCGTTGTAAGTCCTAGGCTCATCCTTATCAGGGATATCTATGTCGTCGTGATCCTCCAAGAGGAGAGACAATCTAATTGGTTCACGACGAGTCCTAGTCGACCTACGGATTTCAATATTTTGCGTTTGTGGTTGTACATTTTGATCGTGAAGAAGTTCTTGCACGTTGGTTTGTTCAACGATTGGAGGGTTCTCAGAAATAACATTTTTATGTGTTTCCTGAGATGCGGCATCCAAGCCATCATGTGTTGGTTGTATATGAGTATGCTGCATTTCTGCAGTCTCCTCCATATTACTCCCACTAGATAGAAATTGTTCGTCAAACGAGAAATTTCCATTAAGGGAATCACCAACACTTCCCTCCAAGTCATCATTACCAAACGAGAAATCTTGAACCCCAATGTTATTTTGAGTGTCTTGAATTTCTTCAAGTTCTATCACAGCACGACTTTGTTCCTTGAAGACATAATCTTCTTCTAGAAACGTCGCCTGTCTAGAGACAATTACTCTATGTTCCCCAGGAAGATAGAAATAGTACCCTCGTGTTTCTTTCGGATACCCCACAAAATAACATTTCTCACTTTTAGATTCCAATTTATCAGTCAAAACTTTCTTTACATATGCTGGGCAACCCCAGGCTCGCATATGCGAAAGTACAGGCCTCTTGCCATGCCATATCTCATATGGTGTCTTTGTAACTAATTTTGATGGAACTCTATTCAAAATGTAGATTGAGTTCAATAAGGCATAACCCCAAAGATATGTTGGAAGAGTCGAGAAACTTAGCATGGATCTAACCATATCCAATAAGGTTCGATTTCTCCTTTCAGAAACTCCATTCATTTGAGGAGTTCCAGGAGGTTTCCATTGCGATTGGACCCCATGAAGTTTCAAGTAATCAAGAAACTCAGTGCTCAAGTATTCTCTTCCTCGATCCGATCGAAGAGTCTTGATACTTTTGCCAAGTTGTTTCTCTACTTCAGCCTTGTACTCCTTGAATTTCTCATAGGCTTCCGATTTGTGTTTTATAAGATACACATAACCAAACCTTGAAAAATCATCAGTAAAGGTGACGAAGTATGAAAAACCTCCTCTAGCTTGAGTTCGAAATGGTCCACATACATCTGTGTGGATCAACTCAAGCACTTCTTTGGCTCGTGTCCGTTTCCCAGAAAAGGGCTTATTTGTCATCTTTCTTTTAAGACAAGATTCACAATTTCCATACGACTCAAAGTCGAATGGTGTTAAGTAATCTAATTTACTTAACCTTGCAATTCTCGTCTCATTGATGTGACCAAGTCTACAATGCCATAAGAAGGTGGGATTACTTAATTTAAGACGTTTGTTTTGTACATTCAGAATATCATGTCTACAATCAAGCATATATAAACCATTCACAAGAGGAGCATTCCCATAAGCAACACCATTAAGCGAAAAATAACAATTATTATTAGCGAAATGGAAGGAAAACCCTTCAATGTCTAACATCGGAACGGAAATAATATTCCTCGTAATCGAGGGAACAAAATAACAATTATTCAGTTCTAGCTTGAGACCCGAGGGTAAGTCTAATCTATAAATCCCAACGCGTTCAGCAGCAACTCGTGCTCCATTCCCCACGCGAAGGTCGACTTCACCCGGTCTAACCACTCTGCTATCAGTGAGCCCCAGCACATTATTACAAATGTGTAAGCCACATCCGGTATCAAATACCCAGCAGTGCATGTTACTTACAGACATATTTATCTCAATGACAAACATACCTGATGTGACGTTCGCAGCACCTAGTGCCTTGAAGCGCTCACAGTCTCTCTTCCAATGTCCTTTCTCCTTACAGAAGAGACATGTATCCTTGGACAATTTCGGCTTCTTGTTAACTCCTCCCTTAGGTTTCACAGCTGGGGGCTTAGAAGCAACTTTAGCCCCTTTCTTCTGCTTAATCTTACCCTTTGGATTAGATCTAGCAGAAGTACTCACCATGAGTACAGCCTTTCCTTTGGAAGTGGATGACTCGTAAGTCTTAAGCATGTTGTGCAACTCAGGCAACTTCGCTCTCGTGTTATTCATATTATAATTCACTATGAAGTTAGAATATGAATCTGAGAGCGACTGCAAGATGATGTTCACAGCGACATGATCTTGAAGCCTCGTTCCAATCGAAGCCAACTTTTCAATCAGTCCAATCATCTTCAGAACATGCTCGGAGACTTTACCCCCATCATGTAGCCTGCACTTAAAGAGGTCCCTGAACAGTTCAAACTCCAAGGTTTGAGACTGTGAATCATAGAGACTCTTAAAATGCTCCAACATTTCATAGGGTTTCATCCCATCATGTTGCCTCTGCAGCTTAGTGGACATAGAGGACAACATGACACATTGAGCCGAAATTTCATCGTCCCCGTGCTTCTTATGAGCAGCATGGTCAAACGTAGCATACTCAGAAGAAGTCTTTTCAGGCACAACGGGTATTGCTGTGTCCAACACATACTCAATCCGTTCTTGCCTTAATACCAAACGCAAATTGCGCAGCCAGTCAGGAAAATTCGGTCCAATTAACTTGTTCGTTTCCATCAAGCATTTCAATGATAAGTTCGACATCTTATTCAACCTAGAGAAATATATAGAACAGGAATTAAAACAACATGATCACATTCGTTAACTAAATTAACATGGCTTTTAAGTAATTTAGCTCCCACTATTTTTACATACTCTACGACCCCTTCAGAAGAGTACGAACTCATATCAAATATAGTCATAGTGAGCCAAGATCCACATCCATCCCATCATAGTCCCAGCTAGGGCTGATCACCATAATGTATGTAGTGGTAGGTCTCTAAACCAATTGTAAACAATTACAACTCTTGGTTGATCAAATCCAATTTGATCGACGTCCTTAGATCATTCCGACGCTAGGGCGACAAGAATTAGCTAAGTAAGTCAAAACCATCACACGATCACAAACATATGCATCTATGAATGAGTCTGAGCCTCGTAGCCCTAAGCAAACACTAGGGTGTAAATACTTTTGGACGAAAAGGTTTTTGCACTCATTCAATTGTGATGGATGACGTCATGCATCCAAGATGAGACTTATATTTTATTAGGGGAACATTTGAACGGGGTATTAAATATCCAATATTCAAGCAAGATCCAACTAAATCACATATCGGGCGTCGCCTACCCGAGCATAATATAACGCGGTCCGGCAAATACTGGGCGCCGCATACCCAAGCATAATATTGCGACCCACAAATACTGGGCGCCACCCACCCAGACAGTATATAACGCGGTCCGACAAATACTGGGCGCCGCCTACCCAGACAATATATAACGCGGACGCTAACTAAAATAAATAAACTATTTAATTTACTTCAGTTAGGCAAATAAGAGCAAATAATCCAATTATCATGCATTTATAATATTCCAAACAAATAAGTATGTATTCAAAATACATATGACAAGTAAATTCATGGATCAAAATAATGTGTTAAAATGTTTATCAAAATTTCTAAAATTTTGAAACAAGCTCGAAGCTTTATTTCGTTCATTAAATATTTCAAAAATATTTAATAGTCATTTGACAATAGTTTCTAGTTTGAAATATATCCCAAGGGATAATTTCAATTTTAGGGATTTTTCAGAAATTTAAAACAAGTAAAAATACCAAGTATTTCAACTTTTTTAAAATTCTGAATTTTGAATACATCCAAACATTCCTTAGCATTTTTCAGAATTACAAATTGACCCTAAGGGCCAAATTGCTGTTTTTGAAACTTTTACGAAAATCTCAGATTTGCCCCAGCAAGTTTCAGAAATCAGAAAAGACCCCAGATCTATTTTAATTTACAGATTGACCCCTGGGGTCAAATTGCAATAAATAAAGACTTCTGAAATTGCGAATTGAACCCAAGGGTCAAATTAGAATAAACTGAAGTTTATGAAATTGCAAATCAATCCCTGAAATATGTCCAATTCTCAAAAGCAGGTCCCTAGATCAAAAACCCTATTTCACGCCCTTCCCGTCGCCGCCCATCGACACCTTCCGCGTCGCACGACCTTCGGCAAGACCGTCAGCCCCAGGCCGGCGTCCACTCGCCGGATTTTTTTCACCCAACGGTCAAACCGTTTTTTTTTTTAATTAAGTCCGCCATTAATGGCGGAGCTCGAAGCTCGATTTTCCGACGTCCAGGGCATCGCAGGGTCCAAGTGCGACCGGCCAGAGAAGAGCGTGTCACTCGACGAGGGTCGTCAACAGCCACTCCACGGAAGCCGCCTAGCAGCAGCAGCGACCTGACGGGGACCGCCCAGAGACAGCAGCGGCGCGACGGGGACCACCCAGCGGCAGCGACCCTTGGCGGCGTGACGGAGACGGGAGATCGTGAACAAAGGAGTTCAATTCCCAGAAATTTTAATGAATTACAGGTTTGGTTTTCTCCCTAGATTTTGAAGTTGTTCGTGAACAACGAAACAGCAACTCAAAATCTTAATCCCAGTTCAATCATAATTAAAACAATTCTAATTATAAATTAAACTTAAAACGCACCGATTCCAAACCATATTCTTCTTGCGGGATTCCAAATCCAATTGTGTAAGTACAGTACGAACAGAAGCAGAATAAACATTATTTTGATCCATATAAATTCAATTTAAAATCAAATAGTTATGAACACCGACCCGGTGCTCTGATACCACTGTTGGATTTTAGTCGTACGAATCAATCGCACACGCAGCGGAATTTTAAAATTTTTCTTACCAACAAGAAGATCCGGTTATAGCTGTTCGATTTTGATCCTAGATCGCGAGAACTTACAGTTTAAGCTTTGTCTTCAACTATGGTATCCACGCAATCCAGATCCCAGTGCACGATTCAACGCAGTGAATCCTTTCTGGTGAAGACGCTAGGAATCCTCAATCAGAAAGCCAAAGAGAGAGAGTTTGTGTTTTTACGGCGTATCTCAATTATCTGATCTCTTACAACTGATAAAGAGATACCCACCTATTTATAATTAGGCTAAACCTAATTATGTGGGCTTTAGGACAACCTATAGCCCAATAGGTAATTGGACCTAATCCAATTAATGATTTAATTAAGTCTAAGTCCAATTTAAACTTAATTATATATTTTCTATCTAATAGAAAATAATCTCATTACTAAAATTAAATATTCCAATCTAATTGAATATTAACACTCTCGATTCACTCTTAGCCGGAAAATAGATTGCATATTGTGTGACCCTATAGGCCTTCATATATTGACATAAATCTAATTTATGATCCTTACGAAACTCCTAGACTGCGTCGAAGGACGAACTCAAAATATGAAGTACGTTTACATAGACAAAGCAAACAAACCTTTAGTGTAGAATTCAATAGTGATACGGTCCCTTCATTCACGACACACTCGATTAAGCTTAGGACTTGAATGTGTGTCTATCCAAACAACTTATTCATTTTATCTCATCCTACTGGTTGATTTTATCAATTACATTTGAACACCATTTCAAATATAATCATATGCACTGACCAGTGACTTTATCAACCTAGTATAGAGAAAACGAGTGTTCTCTCGAAACTATATTCGAGGAATGAATCCCATCTTGGCTCAACTACCAATTCCATGTATATCATGATCTACCCAACACAAGCCCGTGTCTACCCATAAGGGCGTAAGCGTTGGACTAGGTCTAAGTAAATCACTCTATACATGAATTGCGTATTGACCTCAAGTCAAAGGACTATTACACCATTCTACACACCGTTACTCCCATAGACACATAAACAAATGGTTTATCGGTAGGGTATACCAATACTCTCTAAAGTATCCATGTGTCCATCACGAATAACAATTATTCATAGTAGTGAAACATACTATATTCTCGAAGAATGTGATGCAGACCACATGTCATTCTATAACGTATCATTAATATCCCTTTCTTAATGATCATCGATTGAGGCAATTTAAGAGTTATACTCTATCGATTAACATCTCACTCTGTTAATGACAGTATTAACTCAAGGGAGCATTTAATTAATAAATTACAGACAATCAAAAGAATTCATTAATTAATGCAAAACCACGAATATCATAAAATATAATATGAATGTGATCAAGTACATTTGTCCCACATTGATTGTCTCTAGGACACATATACTAACAAGTTTGTGGTTGCTAAAGCCTACCCTAAGTTTGTTGAGGATAAATTCAAGAACATGAACATTGCATAAAGCAGTGGTCAAGCACTCCTCATTAAAAAGATCAGAGTAAGAAGCTGAAAATTACACATCAAAGGCAAGCTGAAACACTTTATTTGGAGGAGTTATACTAACGCATTGCCAGTCAAAGGTAACTTGAGAAAGAGAGGAATGGAGGTCGACAACATCTGTCAAATATATGGGGATGAAATTGAATCCATTGAGCATCTCTTTTTTAGATGTACCACACTGCAGGTGTGGAAAATAGTTCCAATCGTCTGGGTCTTCAGTAAGGAAAATACCAACAACTTCAGAGTTTGGTAGGAGAATGTGTGCTCTGTGGACCATAAGGAAATATCAGAGGCTCGAATGCAGCTAACCGCATACATATTATGGTTGTTATGAAAAGCTCGAAACTTGTGGATATTTAAAGAGGAGTGGCTACCAGAGCATCATATTGTTAAGGCTGCAACAAGAGATTGACAAGAATTCATTTCAAAGACAAGTAGGAGACCTTGAAGAGCTGGAAAAGAGGGGGCCTAGGTCCATTGGTGGACTCAGTGGGCACTCAACTTCAGCTTCAAAAGGGTTTATGTTTAGTTTGTTGGCTGTTGGGTCTTTTCTTATTTGCTTTGGTCTATTATTGCTTATCCGTGTCATTTACTTGTGTTAGGTTTTGGTGTTTTTATGTTGTTTGTGTTTGTCTTAGGGATGCTAAGGTCTCAGCTGGCTGATGATGGTTGGTATGGTAGCAGTGTGCTAGTTCTAGGCCACCATGTGGTGTGGTTCTCGTGTTCTTTGAAACATTGAGCTAGTAAGTTCTCGGCTTTTATCTTTGTACAGTTGGTTGATATAAAATTTTCTATCGTTGAGGGACAAAAATTCTTACTAACTTTTTGAAATTTAAAAAATATAGATATATTTAATTTAAGAGTATTGAGTTATTAGTTTGAAATTTAAAAGGTCTTCGAAGTCATGAGGTCCTCAACTTATTTAGCATTGAGACCTGTTTAAAATTTTTAGGACTTAATTGAGATTTTGGACACAAACTACAAAAACCATATTTTACTTCCAAATTTCAGATTTGATGGGACTTTAGTAAAATTAAAAATATCTTAAAAAGTTTTAAATTTTAAAAGGTTTTAAATTATCGTCGAAAGTCATAAATGAAGTATGCACTCTCGTAAATCAGTTAACAGGTGTATTAAATTAACACTACCCCAATTTATATATAACTATAGTTCTAGATAAGACTTTTAATTTCAATTTCGTCAAGTTATGGAGACTTCGTGCAACCGAAGTTTGAATCTTTTTTTCCAATCTCTCACATTTCATCATTTGCTTTCATTTCTTATCTTAAATTAGCTTAATCAGTCCTCCAATCAAGTGAGTAGCATGTTGAGTACCATATTTTTGGTTTTGTGAATTGATGACTAGATAGTGAATGAAGATCCGAATAACCTTCCTTCGAGAAGACGGCCCGAGTGAGATCTTTCGATCGTACTCGGGTAAAAACTACAAACAACAATGTTACAAAGCATAATATTTTGCCACATAAGATTGCGAAAAGTGTAAAGCTGCTACTTAGACTTTAATATTTTTTTTAATTTAGTTTGATAAATCAATTTAAAATTTATTTATAATGATATATATCATTGTTTTGCATTTTTATATATGTAATATGGACGTTAAATCATATATAAGAAACAATACACAAACGAAAAATTTATATAGTTTAATAAAAAAATAAGAAAATGACAATTTATAATAATTGGTGTATGAATTAAATAAGGAAAGAAAATGTAATATATGGTTATATAGGAAAAGGAACCGTATAATAGTTTATGATAACTAATTGTATAAAAAATAAGAAAGATATCAATCACATATTTAATGTGAATGACATAGACATTTAATGCAATTCAAGCTCAATTATTATTTTATAAAAAATACTAATTTATATCCAAACCTAGATACGAATCATGTTTTTGCCGCATAGGATTCTGAAGCGTGTGATCAATCTGTCACTTACGTTCAATTTATTCGTCAATTATATATAGGGTAGTTAAAACTTTACGCATTATATATTTAATTGGTTCCTAATTTTTTTTATAGACTTTATTTGGTCTGCCATATCTGATTTTACCATTACATTAATTTTGATTTTAAGTTCATAAAAAGCAAACAAAAACCAGTATTGTTATTGATATAGGATATTATACACACAAGGCTAAACCGGTCTATTTAGCTGGTCGAGAAGATCAAACTAGGAAGAAGCCAAGCCAAGAGGTGGGAGAATCGATCATTCAGATAGTCGACCAGGCAGGTAGTCGACCAATCCATCGCTCGGCCAGATGAGCGATCGAGCAACCTATTCGACCTCATCAGGTCGATTGCTTCGAGGACCCAACAGTCGGCCTTATCACGGGCGCGTGTAAGAGCCTCCAACCGAATTCCAGTATAATATTTACCCCATGTGCAGGAGGACACGTGTCGAGAATGTATTGGGTGATAGCGATAACCACCTCTGACAGCTCCCAATGCCCCGCGCCACCTCTGACATGTGCGCGGCGTGTCAGAGTACGGACGGGCAGCTTGGGCAGCCAACTCATCCTTATCCGGGCAGCTATTAGGGCAGGTATCTCACCCCTATATAAAGGGGGTGAGCCTTTCTCCCTTAACACGATTTTTCCATTATTCACTTCAGTATACTCATACGCATACTGACTTAAGCATCGGAGGCTCTTCACCGGACACAACCCCCGGTGTGAGAGTTACTTGCAGGTTTCCGGCGTTCTACCGGCGAGGACAAAGATCGATCCGTTCCAAACCGGACCAGGACGCGTACGCTTGCATTAGTTATGATGTCTGGCCTTAGATAGGGGCGAATCTAGCTAATAGAATGAGTGGGGGCCTAATTGTTATTACGAAAAAATAGTATACTATCATAAAAAAGTATAAATATAAAACACACATTTATAACATACCTACGAGTTTTCATAGCTCAATATTGCCCCATAATAGCATCGTTGAATTTTTCCTCGCACTTTCTTTTGGCCCAAACCTAGCCATATTAGAATTTGCCTCAAGTATGTGTGAGTATCTTATTTTAAAATATTTTAACGTGCACTTTTTTTTCGAGGCATTTTTCAAAAATATTTCTCCATAATTAATGTAAGTAAATAAATTATAATGTATAAAATAATTATAATGTATATAATGTTTTACTAAATGCAGAGTGATCACGGGGGCACTGTAGAACATGTGGGAGTCGCTTCAAATGGAAAAATCAAATTCAATTAGGAGTTGGTTCATCCGACACGTACATGCTACGAATATCCCGCATTTTTATGTATAAACTTTTAAGAGCCTACAATCTATATATATAATTGTTGGCTCATGAGCATTTAATAAAACCTATTAAATAATACTTATGTGGCAATATAACTTTTCCCTCTAAAACCGTTACTTTTTATTTATTTAACCTCTCATTTAATTATTAGATAAGCAACACACTAATCACTTCAAAATTACAAAAAATCATTTTAAACTTTTAATTTACTTACAACTGACCATATAATGTGTTGACTATTTAACGTGATTAGATGTTATTGTCGTGGTTACATTTAAATTAACTTCTTTTGGAAAATAAAAAAATATATTTGAAATTCCTAAATAATTAATAAATAATTCATAAAAAAAATACATACCAAAATCATAGTTTTTAAACCCGGCCCGAAAATCGACCCGGGCAGGTCTCTGGGTCACCGGTTCAACCGCTGGGTCACCGGGTCAATTGCTAAACTGGATAATTAATTAAAAAAATTATATACATACTCCTTCTGTTTCATTTTAGATGTCTTTTTAATTTAAATTTCTAAATTACTATTATTATGGGTTATGTAATTATCTTATTTACTAATTCTCTTAAATTTAGTGATTGAATTATTAATGGGTTATTTTTAAAGATAATGATAAGAAAGAAAGTTTTTAGGTGATTTTTTAAGATTTGAAAGAGGATAAAGTTGAAAGAACGGATAAAATATTTCCAATGACAACTAA
>CACSLK010009942.1:1192586-1215744 GCA_902706635.1 Striga hermonthica
GACCCGTCAGCACTACACGGGGCGTATTTGTCTTGCGGATAGATTTCAATCGCCTCAGCTCAAATCTCTCCGTGTTCAAGTTGTAATTTCATTTTTTGTTTTAGTTCTTTTGTACGAACTGAACACTTCAGTCAGTTCATAGGTTCCCGTTGTAATACTAAACACAGTTGTGTAACAATACAAGCTCTTCAGTAGTAGGCCGACGTGCGACAAAGACTGCCCTTAACCATTATTTAAAGATATATTAAAATTTATATAAATTGCTTGTGATGTTTTCAACAAATAAATATATATATACAATTTTTGAAAGATGTCGCCCTGCACATTTGGATGATAACCACACGAATTTCAGAAGGGTTATATATTGTAGGCTCCAAGGATATTGTCAACATATCATTCCCAAAAAGTGCATGTAACTTGATTGCTGCACATTTGGATGATAACCACACAAAGTTGAGAAGGGTCATATCCATTGTAGGCTCCAAGGAGATTGTCAACATATCATTCTCAAAATGTGCATGTAACTTGATTGCCGCTATGTAATTTCATCAATAAAATTTAAAAATTAGTTAAACAAACAATTAGATTATAAATCTATTATAATATTGGAATAAAATATTTCAACTTACTCCAAGTCCTTGAGTAACACATTGACAAATCTTTTCTCAACCCCTTCGGAGATATTAGTTTGCACATTCTGATACATCACAATTCGACTCACTTTTTTTTCTCTCTCCCCAAAAATTCCCAAATCCCGTCGAAAAACTCGTTCTTCTTTTGCGCTGGTTCCGCCTTCTCCAGCCGGCCGCGGGGCTCTTTGACGGTGGCCAACCAATGGCTGCACGACTCACTCCATGTGGTGCTGGTTTTTGCTCTCTCAAGTCGGCGATTTTGGCGATGGGTTGTGGACTGTTTTCGTTGTTTCTCGTAGACGCCTTTCCAGGTTGGTGGTCGTCGATCTACGGGGGAAGAGGCTGTGGCAGGCGGCGGTGCTTATGGGGGGATGGGCACTACAGGAAATTTGATATTTTATGACGAAAATATTCATCATAAAACAAATATTTTTCGTCACTAAAAGTATATAGTGACAAAAAAAATTCGTCGCAACATACGTCACCGTAACCGCGTCACAAAATGTCTATGTGACATTATTATGATTTGTCATTAAAAAATTAGTTTTAGTGACGTCTATCTCATCACTTTAAATATAAATAATTCGTCACTAAAATTCTTAGATCGTCACTACAAGATTGAATTTAAATCTATAATGGCGAACTTTTCATTTTTATATTCGAATTTTGTCACTTAAATATATCTTTATATGACAAATTTAAATATTCGTCATTTAAACACTAATATATAATGACAAATTTCACCAAAAAAACAATAACAAAATTTTTATTTTTTAAAAAATTATTTTTATTTATCATAGTCCACCACTCGACCCACCTTGGAAGGCCTAGCCAACAAGCTTCTACACAAACCATATTGACATTTATAAATTTTGCATAATAGTGGTATTTGAATTTGTGACCTCATCTCAAAGTGACTCACCACTAAGTTATACCGATGTATATGACATGGTTTTACAATTTTTATATTTATTAATTATTACATGTTACTTATATTAATTTTATAATTATTAAAACTATGCATGTCATATATATAATTAAATGACTAAATAGGATAAAAATGTATATTAAATATACCAAAAGTAGATTTTATACTTATAATATATAAAAAAATTTCTTTCTTACTTAAATCTAATAAGTTGAATATACCTAGTCATTGTATATAATTTATATATATATATATATTTAATTTATAAAAATAGTGACTATAAAGTATAGATATATTTATATCAACATAAAATGTATAAACTAATGAATATATTACAATCAATATTGATAATACAAAATAACATTTTATAATTTCATTTTTATTCATCATAGTTATGGTATATTTTGGTAATAAAAATAACATTTATTGTTTGTATTGACTTTAATGCACTATTCATCCACTCACATAATTTTAACTAATCATCACTTCACATCATATGTCTCCAACTTTTATATCATATCAACTTTAATTATTTTATTTTAAATATTATTTTAATATAAATTCAAAATTCAGCTAACAACTAACAATATCATATTTTTCAAAACTATCGTTGTTAATAAAAAAAATACTAAACACAACCAATAAATCTTATATCTAAGCATCCCCACGCTTTTTAAAATATGTCCATATACATGGACATAAGATTTGTCGCAGGGCGCCTGACGAAATTATCCAAATAGAAATTTCCTACAAAATAAATTAAATATAGGCAAAAAAATGTGCAAAATGCAAAATATAACATAGACACAAAACGGGAAAAATATATCTAAAGGACAAAAAAATCTATAAAATAAGCTCAAATGACACGGAAAAAAAAAAACAATCACATACTAATACGAAATCCCTTTCTTCTCCTCAAACCCTCGCGGTTGTTCCCTTTATTCCGTTCATAGCGCGCGCCTTCCCCGGCGATTAGCCGACCTTTTCGCCGCCGGATGACCCAAAGCTTCGACATCCCGTCTCAATTTATCACTTGCCAGTGCTCATGCGCCGATGGTGTTTCTACCAAGCCCGTCGATAGATCTCGCCGCTTCCTTCTTGCCGGCGGTGGTCTCGTTTCCTGGTGCTCTGAGTAGTGGCTATGGTGGCTGGCTTCCCTGATCGTCGGATGGTTTCTTCTCAGCTCGGTCTCAGGTGGGGACTTGTCCGCTGTGCGCTGGGTTCGTGGTGGGTGGCTTCAAGTAGGTGAGTGGTTGTGGTTGGGATTGGGTGCGACCCAGGTGGCTTGGCTCGTTTGAGTCGCAGCGGTCGGGGTTGAGGTGGGTTGGTTCGTGCCCCTGTGTCCTCTTTGTTGGGTTCGCTAGTACCGTACGAGTGAAACGCAGCGGAATAAAATTTTTCAAAATATGTATTTATCATATAAATACACAACCCGTAAATACACAAAGCGAATTAACAGATCGTCATCTTTAAAAATATGTAATAATACAAATTTTGATTTGTTACAAGTAATATCAAATATTACCTTTTTTCTCTAACTCCTTTTAAGATGACGGTGTTTGAGGAAATGGATTCCCGGTTCGATAACGAGCACTTCGTGTTCCTCGCTTTAGGAATCCAGATGTCTTCCCTCTAAGAGTATCCACCGTTTGAGTCCGACACCGAGATAACTCCTTCGCTAGTAGAAACTATCCAGTTTTATAACTAGTATAGGAATATATATTTGAGGAGAATTACACAAGAACTCTTTCTTGTTACAACACTTGAATTAAACACTAACACTTTAGCTCTCAATACTTGAATTAAATTCTAGCAAATATGAACATCAACCATGCCCATATTTATACTAAACTTTTAGTAATAAAATATATATGTCTTGAATAACTTTTACAAGAAATGATAAAAAGTTTTTAATAACTTTCACAAGTAAAGTTAATTTTTATTTTTTTTTTATCATTTCTACAAGTTAATACAAGAATATAATAATGTGCAAGATCCCATCTTCTTCCATTATTATAGTATTATTATAATTATTTAATCTTTAATCAATATTAAAAATAAATAATAATAATAAACAAATAATTTTAAACTCTTTTAAAATTATTTGTAAACATATATATTCCATATTTAAAATTCTCCTCATATAATAATCATATTATTATTTGGATTTGAATTTTAAAATCCAATTTTAAAATCCAACTATTAATTTAGTAATTCCAATAATTACTAAATTAATATCCAAAATACATTTAATCAATCCAATTGATTAATTTAATATATTCCTTTAATTGACATCTAATCAAAATTAGATTTTGTCAATTAATTCTAACTCTTTAGAAATACTAATATTTGTCTGCATACAAATATTGGTGTGACCTTTTAGATTCACAATTAATACTAGTAGTGGGCTTACAACTCTTTGTGATTTGAGTTAATTATATTAACTCTTATTCTTGAATTAACTCCTTAATTCAAGAACCCACATATCATGGGAACATCTAGCAAGTAGCATGAATCTAGTATTAAGTGAATAGCGAGTAAACCTATTTCGATTACAAGTCCATACATGTAAAATTCTTTCGACATCCAATTTCCCGATTAAATTTTGGGTATGATTTTGTCGAAACCCAAAATTGATTTAATAACTATGATTCCATTTCAAGTTTAGCAATTCGTTTATGAATCTCTATTCATCCCGCCTTGGCCAAGGACTTTGAATTACTAACTATGAAACACATAGGAAATTCACTTATCTTCTTAAGTGTCGAATCCTTTGTTGGCCACTGACAAACTTCCATACATATTAAGATAATACCCAAAATATCCCTTTATACGATTGTGCTAGCAACCAAAAGGATAAATCAAAGTAGAATATAATATGCACAAAGTTACCATCGTGTCTCAAGTCTAAGGATTAGTCATGTACTATTGTAACATAAAAATTCTTATTCGACAAGAAAAATCTTTCATTAAGAATTTTCATACGGTCATATTCAGTGAACTTGTTCTCTAACAAGCACTCACATATGTGTACTTGCGTCCCACGCTAATGTTGATGGAATGCAACATTTTTGTCCAACAAGCATACATCATATGTGCAAGTCTTTTCCGGATTATTCGATATCCCATTTCGAAACATCCTACGACTTGGAACTGTATTTAAGATCACAACTTTCAAGGTATGTTCAATGATCACCATCTCTATGCGCAACATACCTTATAACCATAAGTGATCTAGGGATTTTATCTTAAGTGCAATTATAGGATAAAAGCTTACTCTTAAGATAAAGTAATGCCTTATTAATAATATAATTCCAATATATTATATTTACAAGTAGAATACGTCCAATCGATTGGAACGTCGGGTATCCTACTATAACAATCTCCCACTTGCCCTAGTTCCAATCACTCATGTATCTTAGACCCATCTTCTCAAGATGTCCTTCGAACACTTGTTGTGATAAGGGCTTAGTCAAGGGGTCTGCTATATTTTCTGCTGAGTCGACTCGCTCCATCACGACGTCGCCTCTACCATTGATTTCTCTAATCAAATGGTATCGTCTCATAATGTGCTTGGATCTTTGATGAGATCTTGGCTCCTTTGCTTGCGCAATAGCTCCATTATTATCACAATAAATCATTATTGGATCAACAACAGATGGTACTACACCCAACCCTTGGATGAAGTTCCTTATCCAAACAGCTTCCTTTGCAGCATCAGATGCAGCAATATATTCAGCCTCTATTGTGGAGTCAACAATTGTTTCTTGTTTGGAACTTTTCCAACTAACCGCTGCTCCATTCAGAGTAAACAAGTAACCAGTCATGGATTTAAAGTCATCTTTATCGGACTGAAAACTAGAATCAGTAAAGCCTTCTAGTTTCAGTTCTCCATTTCCATACACCATAAAGATATCCTTAGTCCTTCTCAAGTACTTAAGAATTATCTTAACGGCTTTCCAGTGTTCTTCACCTGGATTAGACTGATATCTGCTCGTTACACTAAGTGCATGAGCCACATCAGGGCTTGTACATAACATCGCATACATAATGCTACCAATAGCTGATGCATAAGGTATATGGCTCATCCGTTCTCTTTCTTCAGGTGTCTTTGGAGACATCGTCTTAGAAAGTGAAACCCCATGACTCATTGGAATATATCCACGTTTGGATTCTTCCATGCTAGACTTTTTTAGCACCTTATTTATGTACGTTGACTGGGATAGTCCGATCATCCTTTTAAATCTATCTATATAGATTTTTATCCCAAGGATAAAAGATGCTTCTCCCAAGTCTTTCATGGAAAACTGTTTTGACAACCATGTCCGAGTTGATTGCAACATCCCTACATCATTCCCAATGAGTAAGATGTCATCAACATAGAGTACAACAAATATAACTGCATTCCCATTAACCTTTCTATAAACACATGGTTCATCCGGGTTCTTATGAAAATCAAACGTTTTGATTGTTTCATCAAACCGAATGTTCCAACTCCTCGAAGCTTGTTTAAGTCCATAAATGGACCTTTGAAGCTTACAAACCATTTGTTCGCTCCCACTGGATATGAAACCCTGCGGTTGTTTCATATAAATGTCTTCCTTAATGTTTCCATTAAGAAAAGCAGTCTTCAAATCCATTTGCCATATCTCATAGTCATAATACGCAGCTATAGCAAGCAATATCCGAATGGATTTAGGCATTGCTACTGGTGAAAAAGTTTCCTCATAATCAACTCCTTGTTTTTGAGTATAACTTTTAGCAACCAGTCTTGCTTCAAAAGTATTCACTTCTCCATCTACACCACATTTTCGCTTGTAAACCCATTTACAACCTATGGGTACAATACCCTGTGGTGGTTCAACCAAGGTCCATACCTTGTTTGAATACATGGAGTCCATTTCGGATTGCATAGCTTCTTGTCATTTATCTGAGTCAATGTCCGACATTGCCTCATCATAGCTTATTGGATCATTATCCAAAAGGAGTCCCTCTTCTTTGTTCTCTAACAATAGGTACAGCCTCTCAGGCGCCCTAGAAACCCTTGCGGATCTCCGAAGAGGTTGTGTTTCAGATGGTCCAGTCTCTACTGGTATGTTATTTTTGGTAACTTGTGGAATTTCTTGTGGTTCTTCATTAAGTTCTACAACTCCGCTATTCTTTGAGAGAAACTCTTCCTCTAAGAAAACAGCATTCCTCGAAACAAGCACCTTTTGTTCAGACGGGTCATAGAAATAGTATCCAATAGACTCTTTTGGATACCCCACAAATTTACATAATATGGATCTCATATCCAACTTTCCTCCCACTAACTGCTTCACATAAGCAGTACAACCCCATACTAGTAAATACTTGTACGAGGGTGTTTTGCCACACCATATCTCATAAGGTGTGTTGAGCACAGCTTTACTCGGCACTCTATTCAAAATATGTGTTGCTGTTTCTAAGGCATAACCCCAGAATGAAAGAGATAAACTAGTGAAACTCATCATCAATCGAACCATGTCTAACAATGTTCGATTCTTCCTTTCTGAAACCCCATTGAGTTGTGGAGTTCCGGGAGGTGTCCACTGTGAACTAATCCCATTATCTCTTAAATAATCAAGAAACTCATTAGTCAAGTATTCACCTCCTCGATCCGATCGAAGAACTTTAATACTACGACCAATTTGTTTCTCCACTTCATTTCTGAATTCTTTGAACTTTTCAAATACTTCAGATTTATACCTCAATAGGTATACATACCCATACCGTGAATAATCATCAGTAAAAGTTATGAAATAGTGGTAGTCCCCCTTGGCACTAACATTTAGTAGTCCACAAACATCTGTATAGATCAAATCCAACAGACCTTTAGCTCGCTCCACTTGTCCAACAAATGGTGATTTTGTCATTTTACCTTTAAGACATGTCTCACATGTAGGCAACCTTTCCTCTCCCCTAAGGTCGAGTTTTGGTCCCAATTTGTGAATCCTCTTTTCAGATATATGACCTAATCTAGCATGCCAAATTATGAAATGGACTATGATTATCTAATTTCCTTTTATTTTGTTGAATGGTTAGGATGGGACTTTGTGGTGTAATGGTACATAAACCATTTGTCAAATTTCCGGAATATATAAAATTCGTATCTTTGAAAATAGAACACCTTCTATTTTTAATTACAAACTTAAAACCCTCTTTATCCAATACTGAAATAGAGATTATGTTTCTTATAATATCCGGAACATACAAACAATTTGTCAAACAAATATTTACACCACCATTTAATGCTAGATAAATAGTCCCAATTGCTTTGGCAGTAACTCTTGCCCCATTACCCATCCTTAGGATTGTTTCTTCATTGTCTAGCATGTCACTTCTTGCCATCATCTGCAAATCATTGAAAATATGTGAGCCACAACCGGTATCCAATACCCAAGAATAATCATTAACTGATAAGTTAACTTCAACAAAATAAATACCTGAACTTTTCAGGCTTGCAAGATATTCCTTGCAGTTCTTCTTCCAATGCCCAGTTTTACCACAATGATAACATTCATGATTAGACTAAGAATTAACCTTCTCTTTGTTCTTCCCTTTGTTGTTATTTGCCTTCTTATTGGGTTTATTGAGAACCTTTCCCTTCCCCTTCCTTTTCTTAGACTTTAAAACATTTGATCCAGAAGTGGATCCAACAAGAAGCACCGGCTTATCCTTTTTAATTGTGGATTCAGCCGTCTTTAACATGTTCACTAATTCTAGCAGAGAAGTCTCCATATTATGCATGATAAAGTTAACAACAAAGCTGTCAAATGAAGATGGCAGAGATTGCAGCATGAGATCCGCATAGAGTTCATTATCCATAATGACTCTAAGGGACGAAAGCCTTTCAACAAGAGATATCATCTTCAGCCCATGATCATGAACTGAAGAGCCCTCAGTCATACTACACCTGAAAAGCTCCTTAGATATCTGATATCTAATTTGCCGCGTCCTATCACCATACAACTATTGTAGATGAAGGAGGATTTCAGAAGCATTATTCAATAATTCGTTCTGTCTCTGTAACTCATTTGACATTGATGCTAACATGTAGCACCGAGCCTGGAGATTGTCATCAGTGTGACGTAAGTATTCTCCATACTCATCAGAAGTCTGATCCTCGGGTGGAGGAGGAGGGGCTCTGTCCAATACATATTCCCTCTTTTCAGACTGTAGAACAATTTTAAGGTTTCTCAGCCAATCGTTGAAGTTGGGTCTAGTTAATTTGTTTTGGTCTAGTATACTTGCAATTGGATTTTTAGCCATTTAGTAGAGTGATCTACAAAACAACAAAAGAAGCAGAAAATAGTTAGACTATGGAATTTATATTCTTTTAACATTAGGTCTTTAATATTAAATGTCTCCCACTATTTTAATTAAAATCCATTTTAATTATGAAAATCTAATTTTCATAGTGAGCTTGAAGTCCAATAAAAATATTCCATATCCCAATTTTATGAGTACGCATGGAACATTTATACTGGTAGTCAACTTTTGACAATTGTATCGCTATACAACCTTCAAGATGTTTTGCCTCACCTTTCCTTATATACCTCAATTTTATGACAGCATATATTACTCAGTGCCAAATCAAACCCATCAAACATTCATGATGAAGACCCACCAGAATGTCCCACGACTCATGGTCAACACAAAGAGGAATCCATCTCACGAGTATCTCTATACTTAGTAGGGATCACAGCTTTCGACACAAAACCACTCCACGACTCATGGTCAGTGATAAAGCATCGTAGCATCTCATGTCGTCTACCTTTGTTAGAAGGCCTGGATTAATAAGTTCCAACTTATTTTTATCCATTATTGATTTGATATGAATTAATCAAATTAATTCTTTAGGGTTCCTTAGATCTCATCGATAACCATCTTTACGTGTGTTTATTTATCATTTAATTCATCACATGAATCGGAAGCATAAATAAACCTAACATACATCTAATGCATGCATACGGTGGGATGATCATAACCTTGCCTATACGACCCATTCGAGCCAAAATGGGTCTATGCCTATGCACGTAATCAAACAAATAAATAGAACCACTTCTATTACATTTCATTTTATCTACCCGTACAAGCACAGGCCTTCGAGATTTATAACTTGTAAAATTACCCATACAAGTGTGGGCCTTTTGCATCGAACGGTTGTCCAACCTGATCTAATCTTCTAACGATACAAAAAATTTAAAATTTTGCAAATCATAATCTAAGAGACTCGCAGGTCTCGATAAATTACAATCATTCAATCATATTGAATAAAATTACAACCATTCAATTATATTGAATAAAAAATAGACATTCAATCAAATTGAATAAAAGGCTCATGATCATCCCTAAATTAAACTATTCATCACATGAATTAAAATATAATAAAAAAAATTATTATGTCACACGACCCGTGTGATCAAATCACACGACTCGTGTGATCCAATCACACGACTCGTGTGAAAAAGCCGTAAGGAAAACTCAAATTTTTCCTTAACTCATACGACTCATGTGGCTCATGACACGACTCGTGTGAGTCCACACGACCCGTGTGACTACGTCACACGACTCGTGTGAAAAAGTCGAAAGAAAAATTAATTTTTTTTTGATCTCACACGACCCGTGTTGCTCATGGACACGGCTCGTGTGAGTCCACACGACTCGTGTGACTATGTCACACGACTCGTGTGAAATTTACGAAACAAAAAATCAAATTTTATGTTACGCCACACGACTCGTGTGACACCTCACACGACTCGTGTGGATCCACACGACTCGTGTGACCCTTTACACGACCCGTGTTAAAAAAAAATCAATTTTTTATTTTAAATAATTAATATGTTTATCATATAAATATTTTATTATTTTACTTATCTCATAAACATTAACAAATCAAAATCTATTTTTAAAAACGATGACCGTGGCTCTGATACCACTGTTGGGTTCGCTAGTACCGTACGAGTGAAACGCAATGAAATAAAATTTTCAAAACATGTATTTATCATATAAATACACAACCCGTAAATACACCAAGCGAATTAACAGATCGTCATCTTTAAAAACATGTAATAATACAAATTTTGATTTGTTACATATAATATCAAATATTACCTTTTTTCTCTAACTCCTTCTAAGATGACGGTGTTTGAGGAAATCGATTCCCGGTTTGATAACGAGTACTTCGTGTTCCTCGCTTTAGGAATCCAGATGTCTTCCCTCTAAGAGTATCCACCGTTTGAATCCGACACCGAGATAACTCCTTCGCTAGTAGAAACTATCCGGTTTTATAACTAGTATAGGAATATATATTTGAGGAGAATTACACAAGAACTCTTTCTTGTTACAACACTTGAATTAAACACTAACACTTTAGCTCTCAATACTTGAATCAAATTCTAGCAAATATGAACATCAACCATGCTCATATTTATACTAAACTTTTTAGTAATAAAATATATATGTCTTGTATAACTTTTACAAGAAATGATAAAAAGTCTTTAATAACTTTCACAAGTAAAGTTACAAAGTCATTTATCATTTCTACAAGTCAATACAAGAATATAATAATGTGCAAGATCCCATCTTCTTCCATTATTATTATTATTATTATTATTATTATTATTATTATTATTATTATTAATCTTTAATCAATATTAAAAATCAATAATAATAATAAACAAATAATTTTAAACTCTTTTAAAATCATTTGTAAACATATATATTCCATATTTAAAATTCTCCTCATATAATAATCATATTATTATTTGGATTTGAATTTTAAAATCCAATTTCAAAATCCAACTATTAATTTTGTAATTCCAATAATTACTAAATTAATATCCAAAATACATTTAATAAATCCAATTGATTAATTTAATATATTCTTTTAATTGACATCTAATCAAAATTAGATTTTGTCAATTAATTTAACTCTTTAGAAATACTAATATTTGTCTTCATACAAACATTGGTGTGACCTTTTACATTCACAATTAATACTAGTAGTGGGCTTACAACTCTTTGTGATTTGAGTTAATCATAATAACTCTTATTCTTGAATTAACTCCTTAATTCAAGAACCCACATATCATGGGAACATCTAGCAAGTAGCATGAATCTAGTATTAAGTGAATAGCGAGTAAACCTATTTCGATTACAAGTCCATACATGTAAAATCCTTTCGACATCCAATTTCCCGATTAAATCTTGGGTATGATTTTGTCGAAACCCAAATTGATTTAATAACTATGATTCCATTTCAAGTTTAGTAATTCGTTTATGAATCTCTATTCATCCCGCCTTGGCCAAAGACTTTGAATTACTAACTATGAGACACATAGGAAATTCACTTATCTTCATAAGTGTCGAATCCTTTGTTGGCCACTGACAAACTTCCATACATATTAAGATAATACCCAAAATATCCCTTTATACGATTGTGCTAGCAACCAAAAGGAAAAATCAAAGTAGAATATAATATGCACAAAGTTACCATCGTGCCTCAAGTCTAAGAATTAGTCATGTACTATTATAACATGAAAATTCTTATTCGACAAGAAAAATATTTCATTAAGAATTTTCATATGGTCATATTCAGTGAACTTGTACTCTAACAAGCACTCACATATATGTACTTGCGTCCCACGCTAATGTTGATGGAATGTAACATTTTTGTCCAACAAGCATACATCATATGTGCAAGTCTTTTCCGGATTATTCGATATCTCATTTCGAAACATCCTACGACTTGGAACTGTATTTAAGATCACAACTTTCAAGGTATGTTCCATGATCACCATCTCTATGCGCAACCATACCTTATAACCATAAGTGATTTAGGGATTTTATCTTAAGTGCAATTATAGGATAAAAGCTTACTCTTAAGATAAAGTAATGTCTTATTAATAATATAATTCCAATAGATTATATTTACAAGTAGAATACGTCCAATCCGATTGGAATGTCGGGTATCATACTCTAACAATCTCCCACTTGCCCTAGTTCCAATCACTCATGTATCTTAGACCCATCTTCTCAAGATGTCCTTTGAACACTTTCTGTGATAAGGGCTTAGTCAAGGGGTCTGCTATATTTTCTGCTGAGTCGACTCGCTCCATCACGACGTCGCCTCTACCAATTATTTCTCTAATCAAATGGTATCATCTCATAATGTGCTTGGATCTTTGATGAGATCTTGGCTCCTTTGCTTGCGCAATAGCCCCATTGTTATCACAATAAATCATTATTGGATCAACAACATATGGTACTACACCCAACTCTTGGATGAAGTTCCTTATCCAAACAGTTTCCTTTGCAGCATCAGATGCAGCAATATATTCAGCCTATGTTGTGGAGTCAGCAATTTTTTCTTGTTTGGAACTTTTCCAACTAATCGTTGCTCCATTCAGAGTAAACAAGTAACCAGACATGGATTTAAAGTCATCTTTATCGGACTGAAAACCAGAATCAGTAAAGCCTTCTAGTTTCAGTTCTCCATTTCCATGCACCATAAAGATATCCTTAGTCCTTCTCAAGTACTTAAGAATAATCTTAACGGCTTTCCAGTGTTCTTCACCTGGATTAGACTGATATCTGCTCGTTACACTAAGTGCATGAGCCACATCAGGTCTTGTACATAATATCGCATACATAATGCTACCAATAGCTGATGCATAAGGTATATGGCTCATCAGTTCTCTTTCTTCAGGTGTCTTTGGAGACATCGTCTTAGAAATTGAAACCCCATGACTCATTGGAATATATCCACGTTTGGATTCTTCCATGCTAAACCTTTTTAGCACCTTATTTATGTACGTTGACTGGGATAGTCCGATCATCCTTTTCAATCTATCTCTATAGATTTTTATCCCAAGGATAAAAGATGCTTCTCCCAAGTCTTTCATGAAAAACTGTTTTGACAACCATGTCCGAGTTGATTTCAACATCCCTACATCATTCCCAATGAGTAAGATGTCATCAATATATGATACAACAAATACAACTGCATTTTCATTAACCTTTCTATAAACACGTGGTTCATCCGAGTTCTTATAAAAATCAAACATTTTGATTGTTTCATCAAACCGAATGTTCCAACTCCTCGTAGCTTGTTTAAGTCCATAAATGGACCTTTGAAGCTTACAAACCATTTGTTCGCTCCCACTGGATATGAAACCCTGCGGTTGTTTCATATAAATGTCTTCCTTAATGTTTCCATTGAGAAAGCAGTTTTCACATCCATTTGCCATATCTCGTAGTCATAATACGCAGCTATAGCAAACAATATCCGAATGGATTTAAGCATTGCTACTGGTGAAAAAGTTTCCTCATAATCAACTCCTTGTTTTTTAGTATAACCTTTAGCAACCAATCTTGCTTTAAAAGTATTCACTTCTCCATCTACACCACGTTTTCACTTGTAAACCCATTTACAACCTATGGGTACAATACCCTGTGGTGGTTCAACCAAGGTCCATACCTTGTTTGAATACATGGAGTCCATTTTGGATTGCATAGCTTCTTGTCATTTATCTGAGTCAATGTCCGACATTGCCTCATCATAGCTTATTGGATCATTATCCAAAAGGAGTCCCTCTTCTTTGTTCTCTAACAATAGGTACAGCCTCTCAGGCGCCCTAGAAACCCTTGCGGATCTCCAAAGAGGTTGAGTTTCAGATGGTCCAGTCTCTACTGGTATGTTATTTGTGGTAACTTGTGGAATTTCTTGTGGTTGTTCATTAAGTTCTACAACTCCGCTATTCTTTGAGAGAAACTCTTCCTCTAAGAAAACAACATTCCTCGAAACAAACACCTTTTGTTCAGACGGGTCATAGAAATAGTATCCAATAGACTCTTTTGGATACCCCACAAATTTACATAATATGGATCTCATATCCAACTTTCCTCCCACTAACTGCTTCACATAAGCAGTACAACCCCATACTCGTAAATACTTGTACAAGGGTGTTTTGCCACACCATATCTCATAAAATGTGTTGAGCACAGCTTTACTCGGCACTCTATTCAAAATATGTGCTGTTGTTTCTAAGGCATAACCCCAGAATGAAAGAGGTAAACTAGTGAAACTCATCATCGATCGAACCATGTTTAACAATGTTCGATTCCTCCTTTCTGAAACCCCATTAAGTTGTGGAGTTCCAAGAGGTGTCCACTGTGAAATAATCTCATTATCTCTTAAATAATCAAGAAACTCATTAGTCAAGTATTCACCTCCTCGATCTGATCGAAGAACTTTAATACTACGACCAATTTGTTTCTCCACTTCATTTCTGAATTCTTTGAACTTTTCAAATACTTCAGATTTATACCTCAATAGGTATACATACCCATACCGTGAATAATCATCAGTAAAAGTTATGAAATAGTGGTAGTTCCCCTTGGCACTAACATTTAGTGGTCCACAAACATCTGTATGGATCAAATCCAACAGACCTTTAGCTCGCTCCACTTGTCCAACAAATGGTGATTTTGTCATTTTACCTTTAAGACATGACTCACATGTAGGCAACCTTTCCTCTCCCCTAAGGTCGAGTTTTGGTCCCAATTTGTGAATCCTCTTTTCAGATATATGACCTAATCTAGCATGCTAAATTATGAATGGACTATGATTATCTAATTTCCTTTTATTTTGTTGAATGGTTAGGATGGGACTTTGTGGTGTAATGGTATATAAACCATTTGTCAAATTTCTGGAATATATAAAAGTCGTATATTTGAAAATAGAACACCTTCCATTTTCAATTACAAACTTAAAACCCTCTTTATCCAATACTGAAATAGATATTATGTTTCTTATAACATCCGGAACATACAAACAATTTGTCACACAAATATTTACACCACCATTTAATGCTAGATAAACAGTCCCAATTGCTTTGGCAGTTACTCTTGCCCCATTGCCCATCCTTAGGATTGTTTCTTCATTGTCTAGCATGTTACTTCTTGCCATCATCTGCAAATCATTGCAAATATGTGAGCCACAGCCGGTATCCAATACCCAAGAAGAATCATTAACTGATAAGTTAACTTCAACAAAATAAATACCTGAACTTTTCACGCTTGCAAGATATTCCTTGCAGTTCCTCTTCCAATGCCCAGTTTTACCACAATGATAACATTCATGATTAGACTGAGAATTAACCTTCTCTTTGTTCTTCCCTTTGTTGTTATTTGGCTTCTTATTGGGTTTATTGGGAACCTTTCCCTTCCCCTTCCTTTTCTTAGACTTTAAAGCCTTTGATCCAGAAGTGGATCCAACAAGAAGCACCGGATTATCCTTTTTAATTGTGGATTCAGCCGTCTTTAACATGTTCACTAATTCTGGCAGAGAAGTCTCCATATTATGCATGTTAAAGTTAACAACAAAACTGTCAAATGACGATGGCAGAGATTGCAGCATGAGATCCACATAGAGTTCATTATCCATAATGACTCCAAGGGACGAAAGCCTTTCAACAAGGGCTATCATCTTCAGCCCATGATCATGAACTGAAGAGCCCTCAGTCATACTACACCTGAAAAACTCCTTAGATATCTGATATCTAATTTGCCGCGTCCTATCACCATACAACTATTGTAGATGAAGAAGGATTTCAGAAGCATTATTCAATAATTCGTTCTGTCTGTAACTCATTTGACATTGATGCTAACATGTAGCACCGAGCCTGGAGATTGTCATCAGTGTGACGTAAGTATTCTCCATACTCATCAGAAGTCTGATCCTCGAGTGGAGGAGGAGGGGCTCTGTCCAATACATATTCCCTCTTTTCAGACTGTAGAATAATTTTTAGGTTTCTCAGCCAATCGTTGAAGTTGGGTCCAGTTAATTTGTTTTGGTCTAGTATACTTGCAATTGGATTTTTAGCCATTTAGTAGAGTGATGTACAAAACAACAAAAGAAGCAGAAAATAGTTAGACTATGGAATTTATATTCTTTTAACATTAGGTCTTTAATATTAAATGTCTCCCACTATTTTAATTAAAATCCATTTTAATTATGAAAATCTAATTTTCATAGTGAGTTTGAAGTCCAATAAAAATATTCCATATCCCACGTTTATGAGTACGCATGGAACATTTATACTGTTAGTCAACTTTTGACAATTGTATCGCTATACAACCTTCAAGATGTTTTACCTCACCTTTCCTTATATACCTCAATTTTATGACAGCATATATTACTCAATGTCAAATCAAACCCATCAAACATTCATGATAACGGCCCACCAGAATGTCCCATGACTCATGGTCAACACAAAGAGGAATCTGTCTCACGAGTATCTCTATACTTAGTAGGGATCACAGCTTTCGACAAAAAACCACTCCACGACTCATGGTCAGTGATAAAGCATCGTAGCATCTCATGTCGTCTACTTTTGATAGAAGGCCTGGATTAATAAGTTCCAACTTATTTTTATCCATTATTGATTTGATATGAATTAATCAAATTAATTCTTTAGGGTTCCTTAGATCTTATCAATTACCATCTTTACGTGTGTTTATTTATCGTTTAATTCATGACATGAATCGCAAGTATAAATAAACCTAACATACATCTAATACATGCATACGGTGGGATGATCATGACCTTGCCTATACGACCCATTCGAGCCAAAATGGGTCTATGCCTATGCACGTGATAAAACAAATAAATAGAACCACTTCTATTACATTTCATTTTATCTACCCGTACAAGCACAGGCCTTCGAGATTTATAACTTGTAAAATTACCCACACAAGCGTGGGCCTTTTGCATCGAATGGTTCTCCAACCTGATCTAATCTTCTAACGATACAAAAAATTTAAAATTTTACAAATCATAATCTAAGAGACTCGCAGGTCTCGATAAATTACAATCATTCAATCATATTGAATAAAATTACAATCATTCAATCATATTGAATAAAAAATAGACATTCAATCAAATTAAATAAAAGGCTCATGATCATCCCTAAATTAAACCATTCATCACATGAATTAAAACATAATAAAAAAATTATTATGTCACACGACCCGTGTGATTGAATCACACGACTCGTGTGATCCAGTCACACGACTCGTGTGAAAAAGCCGTAAGGAAAACTCAAATTTTTCCTTAACTCACACGACTCATGTGGCTCATGACACGACTCGTGTGAGTCCACACGACTCGTGTGAAAAAGTCGAAAGAAAAATCAAATTTTTCTTTGATCTCACACGACCCGTGTTGCTCATGGACACGGCTCGTGTGAGCCCACACGACTCGTGTGACTATGTCACACGACTCGTGTGAAATTTACGAAACAAAAAATCAAATTTTATGTTACGCCACACGACTCGTGTGACACCTCACACGACTTGTGTGGATCCACACGACTCGTGTGACCCTTTACACGACCCGTGTGAAAAAAAATCAAATTTTTATTTTAAATAATTAATATGTTTATCATATAAACATTTAATTATTTTGCTTATCTCATAAACATTAACAAATCAAAATCTGTTTTTAAAGACGATAATCGTGGCTCTGATACCATTGTTGGGTTCGCTAGTACCGTACGGGTGAAACGCAGCGGAATAAAATTTTTCAAAACATGTATTTATCATATAAATACACAACCCGTAAATACACAAAGCGAATTAACAGATCGTCATCTTTAAAAACATGTAATAATACAAATTTTGATTTGTTACAAGTAATATCAAATATTACCTTTTTTTCTCTAACTCATTTTAAGATGACGGTGTTTGAGGAAATCGATTCCCGGTTTGATAACGAGCACTTCGTGTTCCTCGCTTTAGGAATCCAGATGTCTTCCCTCTAAGAGTATCCACCGTTTGAGTCTGACACCGAGATAACTCCTTCGCTAGTAGAAACTATCCGGTTTTATAACTAGTATAGGAATATATATTTGAGGAGAATTACACAAGAACTCTTTCTTGTTACAACACTTGAATTAAACACTAACACTTTAGCTCTCATACTTGAATCAAATTCTAGCAAATATGAACATCAACCATGCCCATATTCATACTAAACTTTTTAGTAATAAAATATATATGTCTTGTATAACTTTTACAAGAAATGATAAAAAGTCTTTAATAACTTTCACAAGTAAAGTTAAAATTTTTTTTATCATTTCTACAAGTTAATACAAGAATATAATAATGTGCAAGATCCCATATTCTTCCATTATTATATTATTATTATTATTTAATCTTTAATCAATATTAAAAATCAATAATAATAATAAACAAATAATTTTAAACTCTTTTAAAATCATTTGTAAACATATATATTCCATATTTAAAATTCTCCTCATATAATAATAATATTATTATTTAGATTTGAATTTTAAAATCTAATTTTAAAATCCAACTATTAATTTAGTAATTCCAATAATTGCTAAATTAATATCCAAAATACATTTAATCAATCCAATTGATTAATTTAATATATTCCTTTAATTGACATCTAATCAAAATTAGATTTTGTCAATGAATTCTAACTCTTTAGAAATACTAATATTTGTCTTCATACAAACATTGATGTGACCTTTTAGGTTCACAATTAATACTAGTAGTGGGCTTACAACTCTTTGTGATTTGAGTTTATCATATTAACTCTTATTCTTGAATTAACTCCTTAATTCAAGAACCAACATATCATGGTAACATCTAGCAAGTAGCATGAATCTAGTATTAAGTGAATAGTGAGTAAACCTATTTCGATTACAAGTCTATACATGTAAAATCCTTTCGACATCCAATTTCCCGATTAAATCTTGGGTATGATTTTGTCGAAACCCAAATTGATTTAATAACTATGATTCCATTTCAAGTTTAGTAATTCGTTTATGAATCTCTATTCATCCCGCCTTGGCCAATGACTTTGAATTACTAACTATGAAACACATAGAAAATTCACTTATCTTCATAAGTGTCGAATCCTTTGTTGGCCACTGACAAACTTCCATACATATTAATATAATACCCAAAATATCCCTTTATACGATTGTGCTAGCAACCAAAAGGATAAATCAAAGTAGAATATAATATGCACAAAGTTACCATCGTGCCTCAAGTCTAAGGATTAGTCATGTACTATTGTAACATGAAAATTCTTATTCGACAAGAAAAATCTTTCATTAAGGATTTTCATACGGTCATATTCAGTGAACTTGTTCTCTAACAAACACTCACATATATGTACTTGCGTCCCACGCTAATGTTGATGGAATGCAACATTCGTGTCTAACAAGCATACATCATATGTGCAAGTCTTTTCTGGATTATTCGATATCCCCTTTCCAAACATCCTACGACTTGGAACTGTATTTAAGATCACAACTTTCAAGGTATGTTCCATGATCACCATCTCTATGCGCAACCATACCTTATAACAATAAGTGATCTAGGAATTTTATCTTAAGTGCAATTATAGGATAAACGCTTACTCTTAAGATAAAGTAATGCCTTATTAATAATATAATTCCAATAGATTATATTTACAAGTAGAATACGTCCAATCCGATTGGAACGCCGGGTATCCTACTCTAACACTCTTCGCTGGTTGCGTGGAGTTGGATGCCCGACAAGCCCGGATTCTGACTAGTGTTTTCTGGTCGGGTCACAGGAAGCGGGTCTGTGAGTTGGGGCCGTTTGATCCTCCCGGGCTTTAGGTCAGCTACATCCTTGGAGTGGTTCGAGGCTTAGGACTCATCCTTTGTTAGGCTTTAGGCAGTGGCGGGGATGGTGTTCCAGCTTTCGCTTCAAGCTATAGGGTGTTTGGTCCTGATTTCGTTGGTGCCTTGTGCTGGGTTCGGTTATCTCGATGGGGAAGAGCATTGTGTGTCTTCTCAGTAGGTTTTTATTTTGGCTGTTCTCTTTGTTTGTGTTTTTGTTTTGGGCTGTTGGCCTCTGTGCGCTCGAGTGTCACTTTGTATGCCCGAGTGTCACCTTATTACTTTGTTGGGGTCCGACACTTGATTACTCTGTTGGGGTTTGACACTCGGGTAGTTGTTTTAATTGTTTGTGTTATTGGTTAGTTTAGTTGCGAGTGTTTTTTATTCTAGTGTTGCTAGTAGGGATTTTATTCGGTCTTCTGACCTATCCTCCCACTTTTTCAGCTGTTGGCTGTTGTGTATTCAGCCGTTGGCTGCTGTGTATCCGCACATTTGTGCATTTTGATTTATAATATTATTTATCGTTTTGGGAAAAAATTTATCGTGAAAACACCAAAAATAATAACATAACACATGCAGAACAATCAACTCTGGTCACGTGCTAGCAAAATGGCCTCGATCAAGAGCTCGATCAAAAGAGGGGCTGTTACGACCTGTAGATAGTGCAGAAGAGGTTGTATGAGCAACCTGATAAGGAGTATGGTGGCAAGGTCATGTGTTGGTGTGACTACTTAAGGACCTACTGAGTCCTAATAAATAAGGAAACAAAGTTCAACTAGAGGGGTAGATATATGTTTATAAGGAATATAAGATCTAAAATGCGAGTTATGCTCGATAAGGAGATACGTAAGATCTCTCTCCTAGTAATGAGGTTACCTAGATAATAAGACAACCTCATTATAAAAGGAGTTTACCAGATTCTTTTACAAATAAACACATAGTACACATTAAATTCCTATTTTCAAGTTACGAGCGAGTTCTAACTTGAGCGTCAGAAGTTATTCCATCAAGACCCTTACGTATTTTTCTAGTAACTGGAGCTCAAGCCGAAATACGGTAGTTGAAGGCTAAAAATCTGGTTCAAAAGCAATTTGCGTATCATAACGTTTGATGGTGTTCATGTTTATACTGACAGCTTGGCTTTAGATGTATTTACACTGAACCCGTTTGAATGAGAATCATGTTTAATTAAACAAGTCTACGTTCTGTTGTTTTGCATTAGATAGTGTGGGTCGTCATCGGGCGAACCGAAGATCATGCTATCAGTTACTCGGGAAACAAGAAAAATGGTTCACAACCTAGATGGACATGAACACCCCATCGTGAACGGTTGTACTGTGAACGGTACAGTTTGTCTTGGCTGATTAGTTGCACAAGTACACTTTGTTTATGGAACGGATCCCAGAGAGGAGCAGTTCGTTTTATACTGATCGTCGTAAACGAACTAGGCCTCGGTTAATTACTGCGTTCTAATAAACCCGTAAGATATTAAACATGCATATATATATATATGTATATATATGTAGTAAATATTACTTTGATTCACATGGGTGAGGTTTAGTGAACTGGATCAATAAACCCTCTGTCTTGGGTAATATTGTTGCATGTATGATGTGTTGTTAGGATATTTACGGCCACCGTGTGCGTTAGTTTGATGATGTCTCCGAGATGAGCTCATGAAGGATTATTATGTTAATTCTGGCTAGTGGAATTTATTTCAACATAATAATAATGTGATGAGTGGTGTTAGTCTCGGTTATAGATGTCGATTAATATAATTGTCAGTAATTAAATTAATTGATGGACATTATATCTTAAACACGGGGAGGTAAATTGAGTAATTATTATTGGAGCTCGAATATAATTCAGGGATAAAATTGGGAGTTTATTCAACAATACTATTTTAGTGAAGTATATGTATTATTCCTATTTGGGTTTGGTACGCTTGGCCTATAGAATAATGCTAATAGGAGAAGCCCAATTTAATACCTCCTTAGGATCTCTGTTGTAGCCTATAAATACATCACATCTATTGGGATTAGGAGTTTTTAGAAGAGAATTCACGTGTGAGACACAAAAAAAAAACCGCTTCCCTCTCTCTTGTATTTTCTCTCTATTGTGTTCTCTTCTTCTTCTCCAAGTAATCCCAGTAGAGATAGATCCGATTTCATCGCCCACCAAGATGATCATATTAGATGTCGGGTCATACAACAGAAGATCTGACGTTGTTGAGCGATCTATATATATTTTTCAGCCCCGTAATATATATATATATATATATATATATATATATATATCCGTAATTTATCTGTAATTCGCAGGGTTGTACGTTGTTCACGAAAAGACAGAATTGTGCAAATTATATATGTTGGGAGTGATCTGCGACCTCCGGCGACCATCCCATGACGACCGGCAAAATTCCGGCGACCATCCGCTGCTTACGTCGCCGATTTCGGTGGCCCACGTGCCCTCACGCGCCACCGGAGCATTCCTGGGAATTTTCGCGCCTCAGCCTGTTGGGAGCAGCCCAGTCCGCCATGGTGAACCCTCGTCAGCCGCGCGCATCCCAGGAAGACGGCCCGCACAGTCCAGTGCAGAAGCAACCCAGTTGGAGTGGAAGCCCAACCCGCGGATGAGGCCCAACTCGCGGAAGCGGCCCAACGGATGAAGGAGATAATCGTGGGCCGTGCGGCCCGCGTCCAGCCCGCGCGCCCTCTCTCCTCACAACTTCGGCCCGCGAAGCCCGCAGTGCAGCCGGCGCGTTCTTCAGCCCACCAGCAGTCATGGGCCAAGCACAGCGGCCCATTCCACTTGCCGTTCCTAGCGCGGCTCAGGACGCGCCAGACTGGCCCAGCGTGTCCAGACCGAGCATAGGGAGCACCAGACCGGCC
>CACSLK010009942.1:1231100-1245666 GCA_902706635.1 Striga hermonthica
GAGCGGAGGAGGGCCGTCCTCCGACGACCCGGATGGCTGTTGAAGGAGGCTTAATCGGCGGCAATCAAAGAAGCTAGGTTACAACGATTTTTGGGGAAGAGACGACGATTTTTTTTAGAGAGAGAGTTTGACTGGTGGTGTTGATATAATCAATCCAATTCACTTGAATAAAATTTGTTTGTGTGCCGATCAACACAAGTCATTAGAACGGGTAGGATTTGTACGATTATAAAATAAATTTTTTAACATGTAAAATTATTTTTTAATATGAATAAAAATATATATTCAAATAAAATCAATATTTATTAATATTAATAAATTAAATACTGGTCCAACCAACAATGTATTGAATATATAACCTGATAGACTCGGTTATGGTCCGATTTTGAGCAACTTTGATTTACCATACAGTACTAAAAGTTGTAATGCAGTATCATTCAATTTACATAAATATTAATAAAACATATAATTATCCATAAACCAATGAACTGTTGAGTTCTATTAAGAACGTCGGCGATGTGCACATTCAAATCTATTGAATAATAAATACTAACGCAGCGGAATCTATAGTTAGGATTAGGACTTACAGTTTAAAATTTTTGTCGACTCTGAGACGTTTTTGATTTCCATTGATGGAGATCGTCTGAACATCAAAGTCCAATGGGCAACTAGACTTAGCCTTTTTCGATCCTAATCGAGTCGTCGAGGTACTCTAATCGCTCATCATGTTCATCGGATCGTCTCGGACCTTCAGTAACTGAATCAGACTTCTCGAACCGCTTGGAAACCATCTCGGGCGCGAACCGGGCTTGTTGGTCGTCGTCAGGGAACTCGCTGGGCATGCGCGGTGGCGCGCGATGAACTCGGGGCGCGCGACAGGGCGCTGGGAAGCGATACAGACACATGGCTGGGCGCGACCGTTGTGTCTGTCTGCGGGGTAGTGCGTGGCCGGGTGCGGGCGGTGCTGGGGCGGCGCATGTGGTTCCGGCTCCGGCGCGTCCGACGGCGGCTGGTCGCCGAAATTGCTCTGGTGAGCACCTCTTGCTCCGGTGGTCGTCCTCTCTTGTTTCGGTGGCCATCGGAGATGCTGTGGCCATCGTCCTCTCCTATGTGTTGCGTGATTTGTTCGATTTGCCGTCTAAGTTACCCTCTTGTTACGAAGAGTTATTGAGGACTAAATTTCTAGACGTTAGGTTGTTCAATTCACTTAACCGAATGATCTTAGCTTGATATTTGCATTGGTAGAAAATCATCATCCCCGGCAACGGCGCCAAAATTTGTTGTAACAAATTATTTTTATTTTTACCGAGTACCGAATCAAAAGATTTGTCCCGGGGTCGATCTCTCGAGGAAGACGGTTCGGAATCTAGGATTGGTGTTGTTAACACATAAAAACAAAATAAATCCTAAAAATACTAATCAAGATGGGTTGGATTTATTATCAACTAAGAAATAATATAGAACATAAATCTACCTAAGAATGTAAACGAAACAATGATAAATAAGCTAGGGAGTCGGGGATGATTATTTTTCTAACCAATGCAACTATCAAGCTAAGATCATTTGGTTAAGTGAATTGAACAACCCAACGTCTAGAAATTAGTCCTCAATAACTCTTCGTAACAAGAGGGTAACTTAGACGGTAAATCGAACAAATCACGCAACACATAGACAATATGCTTCTGAACAAGTCTATTTCATGCGAGCCTAGATCGGTCAACACCTCTCCTTTCGGTTCTAAGTGTTGATTAATTATCCTAGACGATTGTTAATCTACTAGTTCGTTGGATTTAAACACATCACACAAGAACGAATCATATTCAATTGGAAATCAATTGCAAATCGAAATGTAACTTTTCCACAATAATCAACATTCAATGCACGAGAATTATAAACCCTTGTTAAGCACAACTCGCATAAATTGAACGATCAACAAGCATGAAAATCACAATTAAATTCTAAATATCATCATCATCCCCTATCCCTAACGAACGAGTTAGTTACTCATATGAAATTCAACACAATCCATCTAAAAAACCCAAGCATTCATATTCAAGAATTAATTGAGAAGAAAAACTTACGTTTTAATAGAGAATCAAGAGTCGAATTCAATGAATAACTTAATCCATAATGATGGGTCTGCTTCCAGATCTGTAGTGAACCGGTGGTTTTGAGCTCCGATCTGCTTGAAACACCTTTGAATCGTTGTTAGACCGCCACGAACACTTGCAAGAACTCAACACCGGAGGTATTTGTGGTGAAGGGCCTCCGACGCTCAAGTCAGTATGAGAGAGATGAGGTGAGCTCTGCTCAGTGGAAGCAGCAGCTGAGAAAATGAATTGGAGAGTAAAAGTTAAGGTTTAGAGTTACCTCTCCTCCTTTATATAGGAGTAAAACACTTACTTGAAGTACCCAAAATACCCTGGCCGAATTACTTGAAGTGTCTGAAATACCCCGGTCGTTTCGCATTCCATCCACCTCTAGATTCTTTCTTATCCCATGTAGATTCACTCGAGTTCGGAGGTTTCCTTGTGCTATGACTGAGTGAATAAGAGTCGTCGGAGGTCTATGCTTCGAGGCAGGATTGTTCGACTTCGAGTATCATCGAGTCGACTTAAACCACTTGCAAACATTTGGAGACCGTGCTTCACTTACTCGTCTTTTCAAGAAAAGTCGTTTTACGGAAGTCGACTTAGGAGAATCGTCTTGGAGCCGCCATCAGGCTGACAGCGACCCGTGGAAAGCCCATGAGCGAAGTCGTCCTCAGGGAAGTCGTCTTGTCAATGTCGTCCTTAATGGTTATTCAATCGAGTAACCGTTATTTGAACCGGACCATGATAATAGAACTATATCACATAATAATTAAAGGAGAAAAATGATCAAAACAACGATCAAATTTGAGTTCTTAGAGTAGGAGAAAGTGAAAAAACAATATTGGAGATTGTTCCCCACGAGTCTAAGGATCATTTTGATATATAGTGCTCGAAAAACAGAGCTAAAACGAGCAAAAATAAAAACAGGGGCGAACGGGTCGCAACTCGCGAGTTGACTCGCGACTCGCGAGAAAAACAGAGAGCAACTGCATTAAAACGTGGGGGAACTCGCGACTCGCGCTAGTTTCGCGACTCGCGACTCTCATGTCACGAGTCGCGACTTTGGACTGCACTGCGCCACTTTACGTTTCGAGCTCGTTTGGGCTCGTCCGAACTCGGAATTGAGTTCCGTTTTTTCCTACGCGTTGCTAACGAACTCCTTTATCCAATTATGCTCTCGAAATTAATTTTCTGGAATAGAAAATTCGCCCGAAACTCCCGACCTACACACCAAAAACGATAAAACATAAAAGAAAACCGGAAAAACAAACGAAAAACACCTAAAGACTCAAAATGAAGGAAAACACATAATAAAACACGAAACCGACTAAAAACTAAAGAAACGACCTAAAACGGGGGAAAAATAAAAATAAAATAAACACAGAAAAATACAACAAAAATAGGACAAACAACTCCCCCACACGTAAACCTTTGTTCGTCCCGAACAAGAAGAAAGAAAAAGAAAGACACAAAACTCAAACCGAGCATGAACAACAGTCAATAACAAGATTGTATCAACATTCAACTTCAGCAATGAGTATTCTAATAGCACATATGAGTATTGCACAACTACATGCGTGATCTCTATACTTTGACTTGGCATTCTCTCAAGTATGAGAATTTAAATGTGTGCCTCACTTAATTTCTTATAGAGATAAAGATAGGTGCACTCAAATTGGTCGATAACAAGTTCAATAATATTCTTGCCCATTGTCTAACTTCTACTCTAAACCAATCAAAATCAAAACTAGTGGAACAAAAGGTCTTTCTGGGTTGAAATGTAGGCTCTATGGATAGATAGGATAAATGTAGTCTAAGTGGCTCGAATTCATTACATAACTCAAACACCTTACCCCAAGATCATACACTCAAGCGGTTGCTCAAACAAACGGATTCTCCCCCACAATTCTCCTGAAACCACACGTTTCACCCATCTTATTTCATTTTTTTTTTCTTTTTTTCTTTTTTTTTTTGTGTAAATCTTATTGGACATTTATAATCCAACCGGCTACATTTTTTTCTTTCGATTTTTTTTTCTTTGATAAAGAACATAAACACAACTCCAACAAACAACTCCAACAATCATCCCCTCCAATTCTTAACCCGAAACTCCAAAAACGTCATCATCACGGCGTTATCAACAAAAATCAAATAAGGCTCAAAAGGGGAGACTATAGAATAATTTGTAGAGAAAGAAAATGATAGAATACAATAAACACATTAATCATATACACAATTTACAATTCTAATCAATTTACTTCAATGCAGACTCAAGGCAAGTTCTAATCAAACAAGAGCATGACCAATGTATCTCAAGAAACAAATAAGGCTCAAAGCTCACTGGGTAGATATATGAATGCCAATCAAAGTAATCAACCAAGCATTTCATCACGCTATGCCGTACATGACCAACATCATAACTCATCGAATTCATCAAACAAGTCTTAACTAATCTTGAAATTTCCGAAGTCTATACTAAAAAAATACACAAAACCTACACTAGACGGTCCACCACATAAGCATGTAAAATCCAAATAAACTCCCCCACACTTAAAATGAGGCAATGTCCTCATTGCTTTAACACATATCCAGGGAGTCAAAAAACAAGACTGTGCAATTTTATATCATGAACCAATACTAGCAGCTAACACAAGACCACAAAACTCAAAAGAAAGGAAGCATGGGAAACAACTCAAAAAGACAAAAAGAGAAAAGGTGTGAAAACCGAAGACACGTCGAGGAGAATAAGCATTCACGTGCAAGTCGCTCGCCCCCGCTCAGCCCAGAATCTCGATATTCCTTGTTCAACTCAATCCTCCTGCTCGAGCTTGAAAACTAGATCCTACCAAGAAGACCACAAATCTCCAAAATCTGTTGTAGCATATTATTTTTATTTTTTACCGAGTACCGTATCAAAAGATTCGTCCCCGGGTCGATCTCTCGAGGAAGGCGGTTCGAAATCTAGGATTGGTGTTGTTAACACAAAAAAAAAAAAAAAATCCTAAACATACTAATCAAGATGAGTTGGAATTATTATCAACTAAGAAATAATATAGAACAAAAATCTACCTAAGAATGTAAACGAAACAATGATAAAGAAGTTAGGGAGTCGGGGATGATGATTTTTCTAACCAACTACAAGCTAAGATCATTCGGTTAAGTGAATTGAACAACCTAACCTCTAGAAATTAGTCCTCAAAAACGCTTCGTAACAAGAGGGTAACTTAGACGGTAAATCGAACAAATCATGCAACACATAGACAATACGCTTCTGAACAAGTCTATTTAATGCGAGCCTAGATTGATCAACTCCTCCCCTTTCGGTTCTAAGAGTTGATTAATTATCCTAGATGATTGTTAATCTACTAGCTCATTGGATTTAAACACATCACACAAGAACGAATCATGTTCAATTTAAAATCAATTGCAAATCGAAGTGTCACTCTTCGACAATACAACATTCAATGCATGAGAGTTGTAAACCCTAGTTAAGCACAACTCGCATAAATTGAACGATCAACAAACATGAAAATCACAATTAAATTCTAATCATCATCATCATCCTCTATCTCTAGCGACCGAAAGTTGAAAAGAAAAGCTTACGATTAATAGAGAATCAAGAGTCGAATCCAATGAATAACTTAATCCGGAATAATTAAAGAAGAAAAGCGATCAAAATAACGATCAAATCTGAGTTTTTAGAGTAAGAGAAAGTGAAAAAAACAATATTGTAGATTGTTCCCAAGATTCTAAGGATCGTTTTGATATATAGTTCTCGAAAAATGGAGCTAAAACGAGTAAAAACGAACAAAAATAAAAACAAGGGCGAACGGGTCGCGACTCGCGAGAAAAACAGAGAGCGACTGCATTAAAACGTAGGGAAACTCGCGACTCGTGATAGTTTCGCGACTCGAGACTCTCGTGTCGCGAGTCGCTACTTTGCTCTTGCGAGTCGCGACTTTGGACTGCACTGCGCCACTTTACGTTTCGGGCTCGTTTGGGCTCGTCCGAACTCGGAATTGAGTTTCGTTTTTTCCTACTCGTCGCTAACGAACCCCTCTATCCAATTATGCTCTCGAACCCAATTTTTCCTAAGATAAAATTCACCCGAAGCTCCCGACCTACACACCAAAGCGATTTATTAGATCTTCCAAAGCCTCTCGATCTTCTTCTTCTAAGACCTCTTGGCGTTTAACCGAATTTTCTCTCAAAGAAGAATCTCTCTTTTTATCTCTTACATGTAGGGCTGAATTTCTCTATCTCTTCGAGGAGGAAGAACGTGTGATACATCTAAGATACTAGGGGACTTAGTGTATTTATAGGCTACAATAGGGACCTAAAGAAGGTGCTAAATATGAGTTTATTCCTTCAGGTTTAAGAATCCTTATTATCTTTCATCTCTTTTTCCAATCTAGGATAATATTCCTAATATTTAATTACCTTCTAGAAGACTCCATAGTCTCCTAACCTTAGGTAATATTCTAGAAGGAATATTCTCATCCTTAGGGAAATATGGAATATAATTAATTCCTAATTTCTGATATGGAATTAAATAATAAAACATTCCACTAGAGTAATATTATTTTTCTCTACATTCAGCTCCGAATTACAATTAACTCATCTCCATTGATCAAATATTTTAATTTAATTGACCGATTTATCTTCCCATGTTTAAGATATAACGTCCGTTGATTAATTAAATTACTGACAAAATAATTAATCAACTTCTTATTCATTTCCGAAAGTAGTACCACCTGGATCTTTAATCATTATGTTGGATAACACATCCGCCTGCAGGGCTTGACATAATATTCAATCCTGAGCTCATTTCGGGTTCGTCATCAACCCAGCGCACTAGGACACAGTGACCGTAAATAATTTATAACAACACATCATATAAACACACTTATTTACAAAATACCGAATATGTCATCCTAACAGAATATGAATCACCCTTGATAATTCAAATAAATAAGTAATGAATACATATGCCCATTTTATATTTTCTTACAGTTTAAGAGTACACATCAATTACTGAAGGTCTAGATTACAACAAAGGTCAGTGAGTCATATAATCTTATCCTTCTGTGGTCCTGTTCAACACATATCATAAGTGCTAGTGTAATTCTCCAGTCAAAGACCAACTGAATCAAGAATACACTATAGTCTTTGCCCAAGAGGGATCTTACTGTCTGTCTAGACTGTGAACGAATAGTTTAGTCTTACAAAGAACCGATATGTGATCTTTCCGTTCGAAACACTTCGAACCACACTATCTCAATGTAAGACAAAGAGTATGTTTGCATAAATAAATAAACTGCAAGCATATGTACTTTGACCGAAACATGATGACCATATCAAAATGGAACTGCTAGAGTCTGCAAAACTGAGCTTTTACAGCATACCTCTAACAATCTCCAACTTATGCTTAATAAGCTCATGGCTATCGCTAACCACGATTCTCTTTCAATCTCAAATCTCAAAGAACTGTTGTCCTTTCTGCCATACATCTGACTGCCAATCCCTTAACATGGCCATTATCCGCTTTCGCCGGAAAGCCAATCCTAAAAGGATTCACATGGTTGTCTACCGATGTAACTAGGCGACAAACATCCACCATGTCGCAGTCCTTTGCAACAGGCATACTTGCTCTATGTGCCACTTGCTTTATGAACTAGTCATTTCTCTCTGTCTGTAACTGCACCAACTATCATCACAAACAAATTGTGACCTGACTTGGCCATACGAGGTTTTACATTTTTATTTCATGGCGAATCCAGTCTCTACGTCGCTCGCCATTTGAGAAGGGACGTACCGAGTTTCTTATGGTGGAATTTGTCAACGCACCGAGTCTGGACATGAAAACTGGGACAATCGCAACATATCTTTCTTGTGATCCTCAATCTCAAGAATATCTGTTGATTCTGAATCTTTCATGTCCAACTAATTAGATAACCATACCCTTGCGTCTGTCAACGTTTTCACACTGTCTTCAATGATCAAGATGTTGTCTACGCATAGTACAAAATACCACCACGCTTCCATTGTGCCACACACAATGCACATTTGGTAATGATCAAATCTGTGATTTGAACTTATCAACCAAACGTTTGGCCCACTACAGTCCATAACTGGAATCTATCAGCCTACTGACTAAATGCTCTTTAGCCCTTTTCCAATGAACACTTCTGGGTGCTGCTCTATAGATATTCCTACAAGACTCCAGATTAAGGAAAATGTCTTGACACCCACTTTGCCTAACTTCAGCTACCGGTGAAAAGGTTGACTCATAAAAGATCCAATTCTTTCTGAGTCTACAATTTCATAACAAGCCTTGCATTTGTACAGACTTAAACACGGCTACTGGTGAAAAAACTAACTCATAATAGATCCCATTCTTCTTGAGTCTACTATTTGACAACAAGCCTTGTACTAAGGTCTTCACTTACAGATTTCGTCCAATAGCCTCTATGCTACTTGGTAATTCCATAAGAACCCAGATCTGATAAGAGTCCATGACCCAAATTAAAACTTTGTTAAGTTTCTGCATCCTTGTCTTGGATCTCCTCATTGTATAACTAGGGATCGGTTCAAGTTTACTAGAAACTAAGTCCGAGACTTCATCAAAACATGAATTCCATGAACTCGTGATTAATACAGACTGAGTCCAACGACTCTCTTATTATCACGAATGGAGTTGTCTTGCAACCCTCCCACTACAAAGAGGTTCCCTCTACACAGGTGTATATCACAAAATACGTGTTGCAGTTTTTATTGTGGTATCTCATTTGTACACTTGATAACAAAGTTGAACTTTCACCTTTATCTTTCCTTAAAACAATTCTACAAATAAGCTTAGTGGTTTATTACTTAGTATTCCTCTAAAAATCAGACATTCGCGCTAACGAACACATTCTGACTTTTAGTACTGTAATAATCCACTCATTTCCCTTTACTATGAAGTATCCCACAAATAGCCTAATTTCTGAACATCCTTTCCAATTCCTATTAGTATCGACTTTCCAGCACATGTGCTGAAATGCTCTGAATCCGAATATGTTCCTGACCAGGCCTAAGCCTTGCCCACAATTCATTCAGAGTAATGAATACTAAACTTAGATATGATTATGTTCAAAACTTATCCTGCTATTTGCACAACTCTAATACGAAAAAGTAAAATTTCTAATTACTCTTCATTCACATAACCAATCTTCTAGAGAGATATTTTCTTTCGGTCTGTTACACCGTCCTGTTCTGATGAACAATGTCTGTTGAGATCAAATCTCAACACCTAATAAGTATTTCATGAATTAATGAAAGAAATAAGACGTGTAGCTGGAAACCCTTAACTAATTTCATACACGCACCTAAGCTCATACCTCAAATCCCGCACCAAAGCTCATACCCGCACCCTCAACAATTCCATGCCTTAATTACATAATAGTAATTCTGAAAAATGAGCTTTAATTCCCAATCCGTGATAGAAAAGCTCAATTCAACTACAAAAAGTACCAATCAAATAAATCCGAGAGCACGAGGCCTGAATCTGAACTCAAGATTAAATAAATGGATGATCCCAATTATTTATTAATCTCAACCCAGGGAAAGCAATCAATTCCAGTTTCTAATATGTTGGATTCATATATGCATCCGAAACGGAATAACAATATGTATCCAAACAAAATTGCACATGAATAATTTCGCAGCATAAAAACTGGATTTCATGAATCCCAATATAAATTGATTCTCCAAAATCCAATATGAGGAGGCTCTGATACCGATTGATAGAATTGGATTTAACCTTATGCGAAATAAATCGCTTTTAATCCCAAGAGAGTTCATATTGAACAGTCGAGAATCAAACCGAAGAGCGAAAGCGTACTTGATGGATTCATGTTGATTGATTGGGTTCGAACTTGAATTTGGTTGGGAATTTGGGTTTTTGGAAATCTTCCAAAAGACTGTGAACCAGAGTCTCTTCTCCTCTGATGTAAGAGAAACTGAATGAAGAGCGTGGGGTGGTGGTTTCTTTTTTATCCCTTAATAAAGATTAATCCCAAGGGCACCTCTTTATTTTTACGGCTTTTGGGGACTCACCCGTTAATTATTTTGACCCAAATTATTTATTAATTTGTTCCTTAAGTTTAATATTATTATTTGCTACGTCACTAAATAATAATATTACCGGATGTCCGCATTTGATAATTCGACAATCTAAATTAAGTTCCTTAGCCACTGTATAATAATTAAATTTGGATAAACAATATAATGACACAATGTATCAATTACACATAATTAATCCTAAAATAGATCTAATATTTACCCAATAAAAATAGAACAAATGTCACCTATCACATAAAAGGAGGCTCGCGACCAAAGTCACAATGTGACCTGGGTCGCTGAAATAAGCGTCCTTCCTTTTTTTTTTTGAATGCCGTGGGTCCGTAACCCATCTATTGGGTTACGAATAAAAATGGTCTAATTGGTGAGCATGGAGTCATGGACAAGCCTACCCGTGCAAGACTACCCGTGCAAGACGGTGCACAACAATACATGATAGCGTGCGGAGAAAAAAAAATAAAAAATTGCAAGTTTGGCGCCTCCAAGTATTTGGTCTGACGACCTGACAATAGCCATTCTTATTTAGCCGTGTAGCTAGCTAACCACTTTTCTTTTAAAACTTTATCAAATGATATATAAACACATATGAATAATTATGATCCTTTTCATTGCCTCCAAGAAAAGTATAGGACCTATTTTCGTATCCTTTCCCTGAGGGAACTATTATCTATTTTCGGCATCTAATATATTTTGCTAGGCAAATGCTACAGTTTCATTATGGAACTATTTCGTTGAGATATGGAACCATTTGATCATCATGTAACTGTCGTAAATAGTTGAACTAACGGTTATAAACCTCAATGAAATGCATAATTCCGTAACAGAACTGTAGAATCTCCCTTATATTTATATTATTGGACATTGTTTAAGACCATATAAACTACATTGGAAATAGTAAAGAAAGAATCAACTGAGACGTTGACCAAAAGTTAACCTTACAACTCTCAAAGCCCTTTATAATCCTTTCACACCTCACTAGTACAGGCGACTTTCTTTGACGAATGTATTATTAGATTAATAACGCAAGAAAAGTATCCAAATGATTCGCCAAGAATCAGTGGTTAGTGGGAATGTGGGGTGAACTGTATTATTTCTGATTTAATTTCACGAAGAACAATTCCACATTATAATATTTGACTTTTAGGATTTGTGCCTTTCTTGACTTGGAATCTTCATTCTTCTCCAGCAAAAATTCAATTTTAGTCTTTTAAGTTGGTCATTGTCCATTTTGGATACACCAACTTTTTACTCTTCAATAATAGTACGTTATGTTGTAATTTGTATCATTTTTTGGACATTACTCATCAAAAGCAATACGTTATGTGATGTGCTATTGCACATTGGACCGGCCTTCCTTGATCTCCAAACGCGAGAGCTCTCGAAGACCTGCAAAGACGCTGGGACGTATCCCTGGCGATAAACCTCCGACGCTCAAGTTAGTAGAATATCGAAGAAGACTCAATATGTATTTTAGGGTTTGTAGCATGTTGCTCACCATCATACAAGATCGACCTATTTATATGTAATTCCCTAGCTTCCTTCGTACGCTTTACTCCTCATCCGTGAGATCACCCATCCCTTTTGTGATCCCAACACTACACGCGTCACTTGTGAATCAATACCGAGCTGTTATTGGGCCGAGCACATATGTTACCAAATTACTCACACATCTGCTCGGTCAAGTACATCAAAGTCCAACTACACATGTAACCTAGCCGTTAGTGGGCCGAGCACATGCGACACCGAATTACATATGCTCGGCCCATAAACCGAGCCAATTCCTGCCAAATGGGCGATGAGCTTTTGAATGATTGTTTAGTGGCATACATCGAGAAAGATATATTTTGGAACGTTAGCAATGAGGTTATCATGCAACATTTTCAAAACATGAAAAATAGAATAGAAATGTTGTGACATCTCAATGTTATCGTAAGTTATTTTTTTTTTAAATACTCAGATATTAATTTGAAGAATAATTTATCTTTTATATATAACAAAATGCTTAAGAAAAAAATATATTGGCAAAGATTAGTTCATCAACTTGATTTCGCCTGATTAATTGGAAGAAAAAATTCTAACTAACATGTTATGATTTTCAATAAATATATTTGGATAAAAAAAGTGAATATTTTTGAAAAAATTAATATTGTGGTTAGAACTTAAAATATGTTATATTATATATCTTACCAACATATTATCAACATGAATCACCGAAAATCAATCTTGTAATTTATTATAATGGATATAAATGAAAATATTGCAAATATTAATAAAATTATTTAAGAAAGCAATATTTTTGATCATATCTGATTTGATCGTATTCGAAAACGTGTATATAGAAGCAATTCATGCAGATATTTAAAAGGTTTCCAAAAAAATATGCATTAAATGTTCTTTAAATTTTTGACTAATATTTTTAGTAAATGGTTATTCTTATTATATATACTAGTATGTAACCCGTGCGATGCACGAGCTAGTACATGTTTTGGAAAAATTTTAAAAATTAAAAGGTCATTAATTAATAAGTTATTATAATACTTATGACATTCATAAAGTAAACATAAAATCGTCATTGATAAAAAAGTTATACATTATTAAAAACCTCCTTATATACAACGTTATTAGTTTGATTACTGGGTTACTTATCGTCCCCACAAAATAATATTTTCAACCTCTTTCTATTAGTAACACGTGAAACAACGACGTATAACTGGCAATGACTAAAAACAAGTTTTTTCAAGAACAGTCCAACATGTGATAAAGACTGACTCTGACTCTTGTTTATGGTCATGGCATAGGAAACCATAAGGGGAAATTGCCTCCGCCGGAACTTAGACAGAACCCTAACATCAGAAGGAATTATGTTCATCCGAGGAATCAATACCTTCTCACATGCGTGATCTCCAGTCAATATCCTACATTCAAGAACATGCGGAAAAAGCTTCGTAACAAAAGTTGCTGAATTGATTTACATAAGAGTCCTACTTTTATGAATCTCCTAAATGTATTATTATATCATTTAATTATACAAAATATGAATGTATACAAAATATCTAAAATTAATTAAATTACGGAAACATGTTAAAAAAGCATTTTTTCTTGCGTGAAATTAAAAAATAAAATAAAATTAGTTGATGAATTTATTTACATGAGAGTAATATTTTTATGAATCTCCCAAATGTATTATTATATTATTTAATAAGTTGATTAATTGATTAAGATTAATATTTTTTTTTTTTAAAATCTCCTCATTAAAGAAAAAACGAATTCAATATTAGTTTTTAAACAAAAAATCGAAATCAATAATTCAGGCGTGTAAATATTACTTACTCCAAATGAATGAGATACATCATCTCACGACATTGAATCTATTAAATATTTACAGACATGAAATAACAATAAAATTCATAATATAAATTGGAATTCTTATCAAACCCTAAAATATCATAAATATCTCATGCTCCTTGCTAATGTTAAGGGAAAAGATCACCATCTTGACGGAAAATCCCACCATATTTGATAACACAAGTTCTTCTGTGAAGCACAAGTTTCCATATGTTGGTTATGATATCTTTCTTCCAATGATTAAATTCAACGACATAGTTGCTGATTGCATACACCTCCCTTTCGTTCAGTACACCTCAAAATGCTCCCATATTTGTAGAACGTATTATGCCTTTAATAAATGCACCCTACAAAATAAATTTATAAACATTAATTAAAATAATTTTTCAAATTATATAAATTTGATATTACAAATGAAAATATTTACCTGTTCATCATGAAATAATATATGGAATGCGTTCCAGCTCTCCCGTTCGTGATGCGTTTCAATTATTCTGACTGCTTTCAAGCGCAAATAAGGTTTGTTTGTTTGCTTATGAATCTCCCAAATGTATTATTATATTATTTAATAGTTGATTAATTGATTAAGCTTATTTTTATTTTTTTTCGCAGACACCTTAATTAACGCATGATATGCGGCCTTCAAAGAGGAGATTTACATGGAGCCACAAAATAGGAGATTTATTTGGATTTACATTCTATTTTTTTGATTGTATAAAAAAAAACGGAAAAATAGATGTAATTAAAAATCAGAAAAAACATATGTAATAATAATTAGGCAATAATTAATGAGAGTATGTTAAGTTACACCTCATTAAACGACCTTCAAAGAGGGATTGATATGGACCCACAAAAAGAGGGTATTGTTTTGGATTTTCATTCCATATCATAAAACAAAAAAAGAAAAAAAAATCGGAAAAACAGATGTAATATAATCAGACAATTACTAATGAAGGTTTGTTAAGTTACTATTTTTAGGCAATAATTAATAAATTTGGCAGGAAAGA
>CACSLK010009942.1:1265058-1279938 GCA_902706635.1 Striga hermonthica
TTTTTTTCGGTATGATGATGTGAATTTGCATATTAATCTTATTTTTGTTAGAAATATACTTCCTCTTTATATCTATTGCATTTCGAAATACTTCTTATATTTTCCCTATTACATTTGGAAAATCAAGGCCTATCAATTAATATATAGAAGTTTTTAAATATTATTGTTTTCTCATTTTATTTTTTTTCATGACATTTGATTTATATTAATAATCCATCTATATTTCATATTGTTGTTTATATATTCATTTTTGCTTTAGAGTTAGGTTTGATATTAGACATAATTAACTATTTTCAAACTTGGTACACATTTCTTTTTTAGTTTGGGCAAGTAGCAATTTTAACATATTATAATTTTTTCTCATATTTCTCTCCTAAGTTACAATACAACACTTTCTAAATTGTCTATTCCTCTTTTCTTTCATCACTAGTGCGTAGTCCCGTGCGATGCACGGGTAAAATAATATTATAATAATTATAATTAAGTCTCGAGTTTGAGTGGTGGAGAACCATTATCCTATTTTAAAAGAGCAAAAAAATATTATAAATTAAAGATGTGGGGTTAACATGTGATATAATTTACCGTATATCAGTTTATTATCAGCAATATAAAATTAACTTGAATAAGAGAACATAAAGTTTGCATGTTTAAAATATTAAAAACATGTAAAAGTATGTAAAAGTTTATATATTATTATGAAAAGATGTAAAGTCACCTACAATGTTTTAAACTATTTTACAATCGTTTTCCATTTTGAAACGATGAACACTGGAAAATGTCACAGAAATGAGTATTAGCCGGTGGTTTAAGGAAAACACTAAAAAATCATAATTGTCGCCTTTTATAGGCGAAGCCATTGAATCAGTTCCTTTAGATCGTGTTGACCAAATTTAAACCGTCCGATGTGGTATATATGTTTTTGGACGGGATATATTTACATAAACGTACATTAGGCCAATTTTATGGGACATTTTTAAAGGTGTGAAAATTTTTATTTAATGTATGTGGGCCACCTATTGTGGCATGGAAAAATAGGCGCATTGGACCGAACATATAGGTTATTTATTTAGTCCGAAAATTTAATAGTATTGGACCAAAATTAAGTTAGTGTAACATTTTGTTTGGGTGTCATACAGTGATGGTCTCTAAATTACTGTTAATGTTCTTTTACTTTACAACTGTTTTAAATAATTAATAAAAATACTAATTGTTTACAATATTACCAAAAATATTTTTTTTTTATAATTTTGTTGATTTATATTTTAAATTTAACTATCGATTTGCTCTTAATGATATGTTCAATAATAAAAATCCCTTTTATTGATTTTTTAGAAAATATAATGAGTTATCGTTCCGTCGTAATGACTAATGCGAAAAAGCAACAGAAACTGACACGTAATCTTTTAGAGTTTCAAGGACATTTACCCTAATATATAAAAAACAAATTTTTATTAGTATAAATGATTCGACATAATGATATATTAATTCGTAGAATAGGGCTAATATGCTCGATTTTAATGTTATGACTAAAAAACAACGTGATTAAAAGAAGTGGATCCAACTCTATTATTTTTCAAGGCTAAACGGACATGTCCTATTAAAATGACTCATTAAACATATTTGACTTGTGCATCGCACGAGATACGTACTAGTATTAATTGAAGGAGTTGGGTATAAGTTTGATGTGGCACGAACTGCTCGCATCATAATAGAGTTTCTAATGATTTTTTTAATTAGTAGAATGATCTCGTGATGCTCGAAAGAGCATTTATTCCCCTAAATCGAAACCCTAGCTTTCTTCTCTTGTGACTCGCGCAGCCTTCCTCGGCGGCGGTGCGGCGCCGACCGGTGGTCGTGCTCGACCGTCGTCCATCCTCTGCTGTCCCAGCCCCTCGATTTGCCGCGGAGAGCCTGCATGTCGGTCATGCCTTTGTTCGCCGGTGAAGTTGAGATAGGAGGCCACTCGTGCGGTTCCCTTTTTCCGGCGGAGCTCAGCTCGGGATCTTCCTGGTGCCGGTGGTCTGTGGTGAAAGTGGCTGGTTTATGGTTTGTGAGGAGGGATGGGGCTCTGATGGCGTGTCGGAGTTGAGGGCCCGAACCGCCCCCCGGTTTCGACTAGTGGTGATAAACGACGGGGTTTCGGCGCTCCTAAGCTCGGGTAGTGGTGTTAGGCGTGCTTGGGCGGTGCAAGAATGGGCGTGGGTTCGATTGTCCCTTCGGTTGAGGCGAGTCGCTTTCGGAGATTGGTTTGGGTTCAGGCACGACTTTTAGTATAGGCCATGTGTGTTTGTAGTATTTTGGGTAGTTGGTAACCGAGTTACCCGGACTCGGGTCGTTCTCAAAGGAAGTCTATTCGGACACAGATTCAAGCAACGATCGACTCACACAAGAAAAGAAAACAAAAATCCTAAACATTCTACTCGCATGATTTGGAGTTCGGATTAAGCTGAGAACGCAATTTAAGCAAAAACGAAAGCAAGATTCAAACTTTATCGCAAGCAACACCTCAAATTGCAATAAAAAGGAAAATAAAGAGAAAAAGAACAAGGTACTCCTAGACCCGAGATGGAAAGAAGACCCTCATAGGTTCGGGAATATGCAACCAAGCGAAAGTCACTCGTGATCAATTAACCTCTCAATCAATTCTCGCTCACGCAATCAAGAACAATATCACATAATCCCTCGCCTACGAGGATGGTAGCATAATCGACTCATGGATCTGCCAATCTTAAACCTAGAATAAATCCAATAAGTAAAGACGAGCAAGACTTACGAAATCATGAACCTTAAACGAAATCTCCAAGTCTCTAGTGCATCCACGAGAAGAAATAAGCCAAAAAGTTGTAATCTTGATGGAGAAATATTACAATAAAAATAGGGTCTTGGAGCCCTTAGAGAGAGAAAGAAAACTAGAGAGAGAAGAGAGCAAAAACTAAAAAGAAAATTTTAGCAAATGAGGAATTCTTCTCAAATTACAAAGCAAGATGTCTATTTATAGCTACACCACAAACGCAAACTAAAACACACACATTTAATGAGGAAAACTCGCTAGATAAGTCGAACTCGTGGTTGGGTCCTCGAATTCGCAGGTTAGTTTCGCTAGCAAGGGTAGAACTCGCGGGGTAGCATGCGTTCGCAGGATAGGACCTTGGATTCGCAGGCTAGAATTTTGTTCACTGGCCATGCACAATGCGTAATTCGCGAGGTAAGGCCTTTTCGCGGGATAGGAGACAAATTCGCAGTCAAAATTCGCGGGATGGAGTGAACTCGAGGGTTAGGAGCTTTTCGCGGGATAGGGGAGTAAACTCGCGGGCTGTTTTCGCTAGCAGAAGGGAACTCGCGGGTTGCGGGCATTTCGCGGGATAGGGCTTCATTTTTGCGGGCTCGAAATTTCTCCTCTGGACATGCTCTAGCCGAACTCGCGGGTTACAGGCTTTTCGCGGGCGCGAAATCGTTTTCGCGGGCTGGAAATGGTCACATGACCTCTTGATGCTCGATTTGCTCTAACTTCTCGCACACAACTCCAATTCGCACGAAAATTGGACCCATATTCTCCTAATTGAATTCTCTTCGTCTCGGTATGGTTTGGGCGGATTTTCCGGTTGGACGGCTCGTCTCCTCGTTCTCTCCAAGTTGGACCTATTCAACACCAAAACAAAAGAGAAACGCACAAAAATACGAAAACACCATACAATAACAAACATACACAAAACACGATAAAATGGACAGATCGACACTAAAACGAGCCTAAAACTATAAAATAAAGCACACAAAACACACAAAAATAACGACAAAAACACAATAAACAACTCCCCCACACTTAACTCTTTGCTTGTCCTCAAGCAAACAAAACAACAAGTAGCTTAAAAAGAAAAATCGAATGGTCCAAAATTAACGAGCATGCGAAATGAAACTCTCATAATCATCCGGTTATCCTTAAAATCAAAATTCAATCCGAGACACGGTCCCCACATAGCGAATCCATACAAAACAAAAACCCGTCCCGAGTTATTCTACACATGATTACTCGATTCAAGCTCCCTCGTCTACATACACGTGCAAAAACTATAATGATCTACTAAACATGAAATGATAAGCACGAGATTAATAAGCCAACTCCCCTCCTTTTTCTTTTTTTTTTCTTTTTCTTTTTTTTTTTAATTAATGAGCTTCTTTTTCCAAATGAGAGCCGTTAGGACGATTATTACCTAGGTTTAACCTCGGGGTTTGTCCCCGAGTCTCCTAGGCCGGTTTTCCGTGCTCATTGACCCAATTTTTTTAGAAGACTAACCGAGCCAAGAGGAGTCTAATCCTTTCAACTCTCACAAACTCATTTTCGTGAGCTTCTCTTTCCAAACGAGGTTTCCGGACGAGATAATCTAGGTTTAAACTCGAGGGGTTTACCCGAGTTTCCTAAACCGGTTTCCCGGGCTCATTATCCCAATCCACGAAGTGGCTCGGAATAAGAGGAGCCTAATCTGTACTTCCCCGCGAACTCACATTTTATTCCAATTTTTTTTTTAAGGGAGTGGCACACAAGAATACATCAAGAATACAATAGCATGAACATCCATAATCATCAAGACGTACCACAATGCATAGATAACACGTTTACAACGATAATCGAACATAAGGAAAGCATGCCTCAAGACAATCAATCGAGAACAAACAAGGGACAAAACAATTCCGTGAATCCACAAGCGGGTTCCAATTTCAACGAATCATCATTTAACTTTAAGGAAACCATCCAAGTCATCAAGTACATAAAGCATGAACGTTAATAGTGAAACCAATCAATAATCTCGACTCACCACTTAGCTATCTCGACTCTCGAACAAACATTGAGCATCATGCGGGAGAGGTGACACAAACACACAAAAACTCAAATAAAACCGGTCCACGACTCAACAAACACAAAAAAATAAAGCACAAAAAAAACGAAGAAAATATCACCTAAACATGCATAATCACGATAATCCCTCCCCCACACTTAAAACAAAGCAATGTCCCCATTGCTTAACCAAAAATCATAAGAGAGAGCACATAATCATGTAAGTTCATGCAATGAAACAAAATGAAATACACTAAACGAATATACACAACAAAGGAAAACACAAGAACACGCAAGAAACAAGAAAAAGAAAAAGAAAATAGGAAAAGAAAATGCGTACTCTACACGGTGGTGCTCCACCGTGTGTCTAATGGTGTTCGTCCCGTGGGAATACGAGAAATAATCCAAAGGTCCTTGAGTGCAAAACAAAGCCATCCGACCGATTGAACAATAAAAGCATGACGATCCATAAACCATCCAGACACTATTACATTTGAAAGCATAAGAGAATCCCTTCTGCCGGCTCCGAGTAAAGGCCACATGTATGCGTCTCGGAGGGATAATAACCGGGAATCCACAAACTCAACGAAAACACACGTATGCGTGAAAGATCAAAATTCGGGCCTCTAGAATACCGTGTGCCGTGTGGCTTGAGGGGCTATTTATTTTCGAACGAAAACAAAAACGGGAAAACGCAAAAACCGTGGGTTGCCTCCCACAAAGCGCTTAATTTAATGTCTTGAGCTCGACGTTCCCAACAAAAATCAACCGGGCTCCAAGAAAAAATGTCGATCATGCCACGCCTTTGTATTTTCCAAGAGTAGACGAACCGGTAGCACCGAACAAAGGCGGACCAAAAACACTCTCGTGGACAAATTCTTGTGAAACCGAGCACGAATATCAACAACCACAAAGAGGAGAAGTGAATCATTATGTACCGAGGCCCCATATTCGACCTCCGAAAATATGAAAATATCCGTGGAGCACGTCCAATCAATCCCGGGCATCATTGGCACTATATCGAACGTGTACTCATCAAGCTCAAACATCGGGAGCACGAGCGTAGGCACACTAAACTCCTCCAAATGGTCACGATCCTCAATAATACGAAACGACGACCCAAAGGACATAGGAACCACGTCATACTCAACATCACAAGTCGACTCATCAATCAACGCACACCTCGGGTCAACGACATCACATAAAGGCTCAAAAGCCTCCTCAACACCATCTACAACATCATCAACTACCATATCCTTCTCCTCAAAATCATCCTCCCGAGCACTTTCAAAACCATTTGACTCATCCGACACATGAATAGGCACAACCAACTCCTCAAACGAATTCTCCCCCATACCATACACCATATCATCACACGATTCCATATGCTCACTCTCAACAATAGAATTCAAATTCAAAGCACTATCACCGGAAGAAAGAATTGACGTACCTAACGTGGAATGCACGGTTGAATCGTCAAGAGAGGATATTTCTTTAACAACCAAATCGTCAAGAACCTCACTCGTGTCGAGAGATTGAGTACCGTCATAAACGAGAGTGAGGCCCATCTCATTCAAGGAGGTAAACCGATCCACCATAGCTCCAAACTCACCCTCTAACCGAGTACTCTCCCAGATAATCCTCGCCGATAGAGAACAATACCTACCGAGCAGAATGTGAGAGGCGTCCAAATCAAGAAAAGTGACCACGGTAGAGTCGAACTTCGTGAGTGTGACTTGAAGAATGGATGGAATGGGAATACTCCAACTATGAAATTCCTCAACGATTGACATGAGGCTAGCAAGCGCCTCTTGAGTGCTCGCCAACACCTCTCGGTGACGTTCGGAAGGCACAACCGTTGTTGGAATTGAAGCTTCGGAACTCGAGGTACATGGTTGGCCAACTGATAGGTGCTCAAATGATGGAGAGGATGAAACAAATGTCTCGGTTTCTTCCTTTTCGGACATGGGGGCCATTGAAGCATGAAGGGATCGATTGCACTCCTCTAAATGCTCCATGATCTCGTCCAAATTGACTCAAGAAACTCCTCGAGGTGGCTCGGGTGGAGGTGTTCCTTCATAATCGGGAGGCGGTGGATAGTAATAGTCCGGAGGTGGAGGATTGACATAAGGCGGCTCGTCGTGACCCGGAATGTCATAAACATAATCGGCTCGAGATGTCGGGTAAAAATGGCTCGGGCCATACCCATGGGAAGTAGAGCATCCGTCATAAGAGTAAGAAGGTGAATAACTCGGATATAAACAAGATGGCTCCCCATATGTTGTGTACATATCCTCTTGGTAATTGTCGGGGTGTCCACGAGACGAGCTTCCGGCATAGAAATAATCATATGGGTCCATCGGAGCTCCTCGAGCAGATTACCTCGCACAAGAACAACAAACAAACCAAGACACACGAGACCAAGACAAAATAACACAAAACACGAATAACACGACACAATATATACAAGAATTCGAACACCAAATAGCACGAGAAATCGAAAACAAGCAAATACGCAAGAGAAACACACAAAATTAAGCAAGGATCACAAAAAGCAAGAGAAATACAAAAAAAATGTCAATCAATTGTCTAAATCCAATGGCCTACTCGCCTTCCCCGGCAACGGCGCCATTTTGTTTGTAGTATTTTGGGTAGTTGGTAACTGAGTTATCCGGACTCGGGTCGTTCTCAAAGGAAAGCTATTCGGACACGGATTCAAGCAACGATCGAATCACACAAAAAAGAAAACAAAAATCCTAAACATTCTACTCGCATGATTTGGAGTTCGGATTAAGCTAAGAACGCAATTTAAGCAAAAAATAAAGCAAGATTCAAACTTTATCCCAAGCAACACCTCAAATTGCAATAAAAAGGAAAATAAAGAGAAAAAGAACAAGGTACTCCTAGACCCGAGATGGAAAGAAGGCCCTCATAGGTTCGGGAATATGCAACCAAGCCAAAGTCACTCGTGATCAATTAACCTCTCAACCAATTCTTGCTCACGCAATCAAGAACAATATCACATAATCCCTAGCCTACGAGGATGGTAGCATAATCGACTCATGGATGTGCCAATCTTAACCCTAGAATAAATCCAATAAGTAAAGACGAGCAAGACTTACGAAATCATGAACCTTAAACGAAGTCTCCAAGTCTCTAGTGCATCCACGAGAAGAAATAAGCCAAAAAGTTGTAATTTTGATGGAGAAATATTACAATAAAAATAGGGTCTTGGAGCCCTTAGAGAGAGAAAGAAAACTAGAGAGAGAAGAGAACAAAAACTAAAAAGAAAATTTTAGCAAATGAGGAATTCTTCTCAAATTACAAAGCAAGATGTCTATTTATAGCTACACCACAAACACACACACACATTTAATGAGGAAAACTCGCTAGATAAGTCGAACTCGCGGGTTGGGTCTTCGAATTCGCAGGTTAGTTTCGCTAGCAAGGGTTGAACTCGCGGGGTAGCATGCGTTCGCAGGATAGGACCTTGGATTCGCAGGCTCGAATTTTGTTCTCTGGCCATGCACAATGCGTAACTCGCGAGGTAAGGCCTTTTCGCGGGATAGGAGACAAATTCGCAGACAAAATTCACGGGCTGGAGTGAACTCGAGGGTTAGGAGCTTTTCGCGGGATATGGGAGTAAACTCGCGGGCTGTTTTCGCTAGCAGAAGGGAACTCGCGGGTTGCGGGCATTTCGCGGGATAGGGCTTCATTTTCGCGGGCTCGAAATTTCTCCTCTGGACATGCTCTAGCCGAACTTGCGGGTTACAGGCTTTTCGCGGGCACAAAATCGTTTTCGCGGGCTGGAAATGGTCCCATGACCTCTTGATGCTCGATTTGCTCTAACTTCTCGCACACAACTCCAATTCGCACGAAACTTGGACCCATATTCTCCTAATTGAAATCTCTTCGTCTCGGTATGGCTTGGGCGGATTTTCTGGTTGGACGGCTCGGTCGGCTCGGTCGGCTCGGATGGCTCGTCTCCTCGTTCTCGCCAAGTTGGACCTATTCAACACCAAAACAAAAGAGAAACGCACAAAAATACGAAAACACTATACAATAACAAAAATACACAAAACACGATAAAATGGATCGGTCGACACTAAAATGAGCCTAAAACTATAAAATAAAGCACACAAAACACATAAAAATAACGACAAAAACACAATAAACAATGTGGTAGTTTCGGGCGTCGTCCCTTGGACTTGGACTATGCTTTGATTCGGCTGTTCTCCGTTGGTTAGGACCGGCTTATTGCTGTGGAAGGGCATTATTATCTATCTTTAGTTTGTGTTTTTTTCTTCTGTTTTAGCTTTTGTTTTTTTGTTGTCAGTGTTTGTGCTGTTTAGGTCTGTGTTTTTGGTTTGGGCCGGTTGGCCTCTGTATCTCATTATTCCGTTGGGGGTTGTTTCATTACTCCGTTGGGGGTCGTTTCATTACTCTGTTGGGGGGTGTTTCGTGTTAGTTTTGGTTTTGTGTTGGTTTAGTTTGGCGGTGTTGTAAGTCTCATAGCTTTGTCTATTCCTTTAGTGCTTTGTTGGTGTTTGGTCTAGGCCACCTGGAATGAGTGGTTCTCCATTTGTTTTTGTAAGGACTAGTGAGTCCTCCGATTGTTCTTTTATTTTGTGATATGAGTTTATATCGTTTGGAAAAAAAAAATCTCGTGGTATTTTATTGGATTATTTTTTATTAATTAACTAAAAAACTAAAATTATAGATAAAAATTAATATAATACACCATCTACATTTTTCATAAATGACGTACAATCAAAGTAATAAAAATTATATAAAGGGTAAAATACTTTTTTCCATCCGAACTATCACGACGCATCACCATATAAATTATTTTTTTTTACAAACCACCATATGAACTATACATGTTTGTCAATGTGCCCCTAAACTGGATATAAAAGTGGTTTTGATTGAAAAAAGCTGTTTTTAATGGCATTTTAGTAATTTCACACATTTTTCAGAAAATAAAAAAAGAAACATGAAAAAAAAATGAGGAAGTTGGTTTCAAAAAATAAAATAAAAAATAAAGAAAATAAAAAATAAAGAAAATAAAAAATGAAGCTTGTTCCAAAATGCCTTGGACCAGAAATACCTGCTACGCCACCGGAGCCCCCGCTGACCTGCACCGTCGTCGGCCCCACCACCACCTCCCACCACGTACCAACAATGAGCTCGACGTGATGTGCCCTCAACTGTCGTCGCATGCATCGGTTTCTACTGCGAACGGGAGGCGGTGATGGGGCCGGCGACAGTGCAGGCCGGCGGGGGTTCCGGTGGCGTAGCAGGTATTTTTTGTCCAAGGCATTTTGGAACGAGCCTCATTTCTCATTTTATTTTTTATTTTTTGAAATCAACTTATTCATTTTTTTCATTTTTTTTTTATTTTCTGAAAACATATGTGAAATTACTAAAATGCCATTAAAAACAACTTTTTTCAGTCAAAACCACTTTTATATCCGGTTTAGGGGCACATTGACAAACTCGTATAGTTCATATGGTGGTTTGTAAAAAAAATAGTTTATATGGTGATGCGCCAAAACTGTGATAGTTCGGATGGGAAAAAGTATTTTACCCTTATATATATCCTTATATATATGTTAATAAAAATTTCTATTATAGTAAATAAAAAATCCATGAAAATACTGTCTATTCATAATATATCATAATTCTATTCATATGTATCGTAACCTATATAGATATATGTCTATATACATATAGAAGTAGGATTATATAAGAAAGGGACACACTGAAAGTAACAAGAATGGACCATAGCGGTTGAATGTGATATATCAATGCTCTAGGCACGGTCAAAGGGTCTAGCTTGGCCAAAGAGGCGGTGATATTTGTAAATATATTAACTTTTGATATTTTTATGCAAAATATTTTAGTCATTGCGCAGAATACATTGTTACGCTAATGTGCAATCTCACAAGCACTAATGAACAATTTCTCTGACACTACTGTGCATTCTCTAGAGCGATAATTTTAATTTGCATTTTCAAATGTTATATTGTGTATTGCACTGAACATTATTGTGCAACTATTATTTTTTTGTTAAATTATAAATTTGACACATGAAATAAATGGTAATTCCCTAATATTCATCAATTTTTTTTTTAAAAAAAAACCACCCAATTCCAAATCAGAATTGTCGCCAAAGCCTATGAGCTTCAAATCAATCGAAGAAGCTCGCCCTTGGCGCTGGTGAACAACCCGACTGTTCTCAGCCTTATAAAGACCTCACCGGTCGACCACATCTTCACGATTTTTGTTTCGATTTCGTGTTCATCGATTTCAGTTTTGTGTTCATCTATTTTGGTTTCGATTTCGCCGGTCTACTCCTTGCGCTTGCGGAGGTACTCTCCGAGCTCGACGACGCTGGTGATTTTCTTCTCGTGTGGTCAGATTTCGGCCTCTAAACTCTCGCGGTCCGAACCGCGCCGAATTCACATCAGAAAATGCTGTAAGCGATGATTTTGATTGCGGTCAGAGCTCGCGGATCATAGTGTAGAGAACATGCGGACGCCAACATTGATTGGAGAGGCAACTAGAGTTTGAGAGGCGGCGTGGAGGAAGGCGGTGGAGTTTGGGTGGCCACGGCGGGACTGACGGTGGCGGACGATAGGAGGAGTTTCGATCTGCGGTGTGTGTATATGTGTGTGAGAGGGTAAGGTGGGTGGGGTGGGGTGTGTCCTTAATCCTTGTAAATGTTAATCTTTTTTCAGTCATTGAATTATTCGATCTGACAACTACGATTTATCCTAATTCATTTCATTGAACTCAATTCCCATTTGAATCCATCTCTACACATTTATACGAGAAAAAACTTGTATGTGGTCAAACAAAAAATAATTCAATGCCTCGAGTAAAAAAAAAAGAAAAAAGATGTGTGGACAACCAAGCAAGCCCAAGAATTAAAAGCAAATATCTACCCAATGGTCCAATCCAACAAACTCGTTCCCAATTCCAGTAACACTTTAAATAAAACAAATAACACTTTAAATAAAAATTAATAATATAAGGTTTATAACTAAAAATATAAAAAGAAAAATTAAAGAGAACATGTGGGATCAACCAACGTGGAAAAATTTCCTCTTTTAACATTCTGCAACCTCCATTCATTATAAAGACCCCTCTCACTTGCAAGTTCAAATTTCCAGTCATATTCACATTCAAGAATCCCATCACAATACCAACATAATTTTCCTTCTTAAAGCCTTAACACAACAAAATTGTCTCTCAAAATAAATAAAAAAAAGGGAAAATAAAAAAAATAAAAAAAAAGGCAGGTACATTTTTGGTGCTGCACCAGTCCCCTCAACTGTTTAATTCACTCTGTTTTGTTTTGAATATTATTCTTAACTATTTGTCTTTGAGAACACAGAGATGCTTGAGAAATTACTGGGTATGGTGTGTGGGAAGATTAGGGACGAGCCCAAGAACGGGCGGAGGAAGATCAAAGGCACCGTCGTCCTTACGAAGAACAATGCCATGGACGTGACGGATTTGAAGGCCTCGATTTTCGATCGTTTTCACGAGCTCTTTGGGAAAGGCGTGGCCTTGCAGCTCATCAGCTCCGTTAACAGCGACCCGGGTTAGTTAGTTAGTTACACAGAGTGCATGTGGGGGAGCCATTTTTCTTGATATCAGCAAGATTGTTTATTCTTTATGTTAAGTAGAAATATTCCTCCTGCGCAGCCTTTTTTTTTTTTAGAATTTTTTATATTTTTTCTTGAATTCTTTTCTTTTTAAGTCTGATCTTCATTTTTTTTTTAACTTTATGTTGGTGTAGTGAATGGAGAAAAAGGTAAGCTAGGGAAAGAAGCGTACTTGGAGGATTGGGTCTCGAAAATCACCTCGCTTGCGGCTCAAGACGAGGCCTCGTTCGGGATCACGTTCGAGTGGGACGAGTCGATTGGTGTTCCGGGTGCCTTCTTAATCCGAAACCATCATCACAGTCAGTTTTACCTTAAGACGGTTACTCTGGAGGATGTGCCGGGACACGGACAAGTCCACTTTGAGTGTAATTCCTGGGTTTATCCTGCACACCGATACAAGTATGATCGAGTTTTCTTCACGAACAAGGTATTTCTTTGTTTCTTGAATCGTTTTTTTATCTTTTTTCCTAGGATTGTGGCTGAAAATTGATGATTGTCTTATGTTGTTTTAAGTAAATAAAGTGATTAATGATGTTGCAGTTGAGTCCTCAAGAAGTGATGCAGCAGATTTTTTATGTATTGTAAATTTTAGGTTTAGTAACAAAATGAATCACTGATGATGGTTAGATTGTGAAATAAGAAAAGCCGGTTTCACTCTTGGAATTTCGTGTAGAAGATGCAAGCCTGAAGGGGATGTTTGCAGTAAAACTTAAAATGGGTGTTTTTACTTTTTAGTGAAATAATTCTTCTTTTGTTTTTATGTACTATTTCAGGCGTACCTTCCATGCGACACACCCGAGCCTCTGCGCATTTACAGAGATGAAGAGCTCGTAAACCTCCGGGGAAAAGGGTCCGGTGTCTTAAAGGAATGGGACCGAGTGTACGACTATGCATACTACAACGATTTGGGAAGCCCCGAAAAAGGAAAAGACTACGAACGTCCCGTGCTCGGTGGCCCACAGTATCCCTACCCTCGTCGAGGAAGAACAGGTCGTCCACCTAACAAAAAAGGTAAAACTGTAAAGTGTAAAAAGGAAAACAAATTTACTTCTTCTAGGGGAAAAGCACAGTATTACTTTCCTCCAAGAGAAGCTAGGAATCTTTTATTTGTTTCCCCTTTACAATTATTATTATTGTATTTAGGTAATAATCTGAAAATTAGATTTTTTTTGCAGATCCGAATACCGAGAGCCGACTGTTCCTGTTAAATCTGAACTTTTATGTCCCGAGAGACGATAGGTTCACTCAAATCAAGTTTTCAGACTTCATTGCGTATGCGCTTAAGTCTCTCGGTCAAGTACTGATCCCTGAGGTTAAGGCTGTGTTTGACAAAACGATCAACGAGTTCGACTCCTTCCAGGACGTGCTCGACTTGTACGAGGGAGGGATTAAGCTGCCCGATGGCCACACGCTGAGTAAAATAAGAGAGCACGTCCCGTGGGAGCTGGTGAGGGAGCTCGTCCGTTCGGACGGGGAACGGTTTCTCAAGTTCCCAATGCCTGATGTCATAAAAGGTAATTCAACTAAGCAATTTTCTTTTTCTGTTCATGCAATAAATCTTAAAAATTGGTATTTGAGATTTATTTATCTATTTTTTTTTTAATTTTGTTTGGGATTGGTCTATGAAGAGGATAGAACAGCATGGAGGACTGATGAAGAGTTCGGACGTGAAATGCTGGCTGGGGTGAACCCTGTTGTTATTCGACGTCTACTGGTAAAAAAGAGTTTTTGATCCTTGTTTTCGTTTTTAAGTTTAATGTACCCAAAAAAAGAAAAAAATGTATGAATTTCACCTCACAGGAGTTTCCGCCGACTAGCAAACTCGACCGTGCACAGTATGGCAATCAGGATAGTACCATCACAAGGGAGGATGTTGAGAAAAACATGAATGGGCTCACTGTGGAACAAGTAATATTCTTTCTCTGCTGTGCCACTTCATGCTGTATTCACATTCTGAAAGAAATAGAAAAGGAGTTATTTAAGAAAAAAAACAACTGAAAGTCTTGGTTAGTTACAAAACAAGCTGGGAATCTTTATATGTTCTCTGCATGTGTAGAGGCAAATTATCAAAACTCAAGAGGCACTTTTGTAACTTTAGAAAACTTCTTCGGGTCCTCTTGTAAAATACTAAAACCCCAGGGGTGCTTATCATAATTACAGAAAGAAAAAGTTCGAAAAAGAGGTAAAAACTGCCATTTCTTCAGCAAAACCACCAAAAATCCAAGTAAAACATGGTAAAATCGACATCATAATCAATGATTGCAAAACCACAGGCCATCGAGAACAACAAGCTCTTCATACTGGACCATCACGACTCACTAATGCCGTACCTCAGGCGGATCAACACGACCACCACAAAGACTTACGCTACCCGCA
>CACSLK010009942.1:1316602-1329902 GCA_902706635.1 Striga hermonthica
CTATGATTATATGTATCAATTGCCACTGCCGAGTGGGGTCCCGTCTTACAGGGACAAACCTAACATACCGCAGCTCGTCGAGCAAGCAAAAAATTCGTTGTATGACATGTTTAGGGAAACAGCGATCGCACATGGAGATTCTACCAGCACATTTGTTCGTAGCAGCAGCGCAAGCGGCAGCGGGTCTTCATCTTCATACGGAGGGCAAAGCGGCAATACAAACTACGGAAACTTCAAAGTGTTTTGGGATTCATTAAATCCCTACAAAAATTCGGGCGGTCAAAGGGTGCAGGGGACTGGATACTATGAGCTGGATCACTACCTTACATCGAATTTAGCCGTTACGATTGCACATCCACCTCAACCGCCACTCGATGTGTTAGATTGGTGGTCAAGAATGGAAGGAATTTTTCCTATTCCATGCATTATGGCCAAGGAGATCTTTGCTGTCCCAGCATCTACAGTCGCGGTTGAGCAAGCATTCAGTGAGGGCGGCTACATGCTAGATCCACGACGGTCGAGGATGACGCCTGATAATCTTCAAGCACAAATGTTACTGAGTGATTGGAAGAAGGCCGAACGAAGGATGCAAACTGCTATGCTCACTTCAAATGAGGAGGATGACGACAACGACGATGCATCCGATTTTACGTCGTCGACAAGTGGAACCGGGGGGGACGTCGAAGACGAATACGAGTATTAAAGGTATGCAGCCAAGGTATGTGATTTAGAAGAACTACGTGGACTTTGATTCCCAAATAAAGGGATACATAGGCACCTTATTTAACATTATTAAGTTCGAGTATAATTTTTTGGCATCAAAATTTTTCATCGTACACGATATTCGAACTTAATAACTGTTAACTAAGCTCAAGTCCATTCCATTAATAATTTTTTTCTTTACACTTATTTTTTAAGTATATACAAACTATTTATTCAAATAAACATTAATATACATTAAAGTTAAAAAAAAAAATTAAAAACCCGTAAACCCGGCGGGCTCGGCCCGAACCCGGCTCAACCCGCCGGGTTTTTGACCCGGCGTATTAGGGCCAGTTCAGTGAACCGGCCCTTACTTACCAGCGGGCCGGGCCCGGTTCAATATATGCTAACCCGCCGACCCGGCGGGCCGGGCCGGGTTTCGACCCGGCCCGGCAAATGGCCATGTCTACTTTCTCCAAACTTTCTTCTGCAGCTCCCCATCCCTACTTGTTCCAACATGTTCTCCATTCCTCTTCTTTATCCTATGAATCAATTTATATGCACTTTTCACTGTGAATCTCCCACTGTCTTCAAAATGCCATATGATCTTGTCTTGCATCCCTGTATGACTGATATGAATTTTGAGAATATTTGTAGCATCATTTGGAGAGAAAGACTGCATAATTTGCTCAGTGTCCCATGCTTTTCCATCCGCTGTCATCAGATCAGATACTTTGCATAACCTTTCTCTACTCCCTTCAAAATAGCAAACAGGTTTAAACAAATGAGTATCAGGTATCCAAGGATTTTGCCATATATCTATAGATTGCCCAGTCCCAACCTGATATCTAAAACCCAACTTAAGAACATCCCTAACCTCCAGCCAACTCCTCCACATCCATGAATCCCTATCCCTCTTCTGAACCTCCCATAAACATTTCCTATATAAATATGTCCCCCTGATTAACCTACTCATAAGTATGTTAGGTTTTGTCAAAACCCTCCATAGCTGTTTCATGAGTAAGGCTGTATTAAAATCTATTAAGTCCCTGAAACCCATACCACCCTCCCCCTTATCCCTAGCTAGATAACCCCACTGAGCCCAATGTATTCTTTTACCCCCCTCTTCATTTTTTCACCACCAAAAACCTGCTATCTCTCTACAAATCTCCCTGCACACACTCACTGGTATCTTATAAACTGACATTACATACACAGGAAGAGCACTCAACACTGTTTTTATAAGCACCTCTTTACCTGCTTCACTCAGAAAATTATGCTTCCAATTTGTTATCTTAGCAACTACACTCTCTTTCACAAAAGAAAAGGTATCTCTCTTATTTCTCCCTATCCCCAAAGGAAGCCCCAAATATTTGGAGCTCTTAGCCACCACAATTCCATTCAAAATAAGACAAATAGAATTTTTAACAGATTCAGGAGTGTTCCCAGAAAAGAAGATATTAGATTTGGCAAGATTTATAGACTGACCAGACATAGAACAATATATATTCAAAATATGAAGAATTTGAGAAGCATGATGATTATCAGCTTGACAAAAAATGAGGGAATCATCTGCAAAAAATAGATGAGATATACTAGGAGCATGTTTACAAACTTTAAGCCCTATAAAGGATTTGGAAATGCAAGCCTGGTGAATTAAGTTTGACAAAACTTCTGACAAAATGATAAAGAGATAGGGAGATAAAGGATCTCCCTGCCTCAAACCTCTAGTAGGAGTCAGATTACCCACGACTTGCCCATTTATATTGAAGGAAAAGGAAGTAGAAGATATACAAGCCCATATCCATCTCATACAAACTCTAATCAAGAAGCCCCATTCCACCCTGTCATATGCCTTTGCCATGTCCAATTTAGTGGCCATGAGACATTTTCTCCCCTTTTTCTTTCTATTTAGGGCATGAATACATTCATTTGCTATTACAACATTATCTAAGATCAACCTATCTGGAACAAAAGCAGATTGGGTTTGGGATATGCACACATGAAGGACTGATTTCATTCTATTTGCTAAAATCTTAGCAATCAGTCTATAGGTGACAGAACAAAGGCTAATGGGTCTATAATCAGTTATTTTCTAGGGAAATTTAATTTTTGGTATCAGAGTTATGATTGTGTGATTTGTGGCTTTTGGGATGCAACAGGTTTGAAAAAAATTTGAAATGGCATTGGTTAAATCATGTTTGATTAAGTCCCAGGATGACTGAAAAAATACAGGTGATAAACCATCCATACCTGGAGTCTTATTTGGATCCATCTCCCACAAAGCTGCTTTTATCTCTTCTTCTGTCACTGTTCTAGTGAGCCTTTGGTTCATGGTAGATGTTATGGATTTTGGAATTCCTTGCAACACCTCTGGCTGGAATATTGGATTCTGTGAGCTGAACAGTTGCTTGAAAAACTCAGAGATCTCTTTTAATGATTCTTCTGCATTTTCACACTTCTTTCCCCTCCTTGTGACCAAGTTCTCCAAACTATTTCTGCTCCTCCTTTGTCTAACACACACTTAAAAAAATCTTGTATTAATGTCACCTTCTTTAAGCCATCTTATCCTTGCCTTTTGTTTCCAAAAAATCTTCTCCTCCTTGTATGCTTGGTGAAGTTGCTTCTTGTATTGGACCCACTCATCCCAATCCCTACCACCTTCTTGTTGTCCCAACAATTCCAACTTTGCATTGCAAGCTCTTATTGTATCTGCTGCATTTAATTTCTGGCTTGCTATCCATCCCAGCAATCCCAACTTCACACTCCTCAGTTTCTTCTGAAATCTGTACATACCAATTCCATTCACCTCTGTGTCCCATGCTTTCTTAAGACATTCTGAGTATCCATCTGCATTTATCCATCTGCAATCAAACAAAAACCTCTTCTTCCTGCAGTTACTATGGCCCTCAGTATCCATAATTAGAACACAGTGGTCAGAAGAGACCTGCTGAATGTGCTGAACCCATACATCTGGAAAAACAGATAACCAATCCAGGGAGACAAAAACTCTATTTAATTTAACTTCTATAAACTCCCCCCCTTTCCTGTTATTTGACCAAGTATATGGATGACCTTTACTAGGACATTCCATACCATTCAGGTCAGACACAAAATCCCTGAAAACCTTAAAACTTGATTCTCCCCTCAAAACTCCCCCTTTTTTATCCTCATTACAAAGGATATCATTAAAATCCCCTGCAACAATCCACATTTTGCCCCACTGATGCTTCTTGTTACTAAGATAATCCCATTGAGATTTCCTCTCAATAGGATCATTACTAGCATATACAAAAACCCCCCACCATACATCACACCCCCCTTTCCATTTAAAACCCACCTCTATGCAAAAATCAGTGGATATAATATTAACTACATCTATATTAATAGACCAACCCAACAAAAGTCCACCCTTTTTATTAATAGGGTTCACATAAAACCACCTACTATCAAAATGAAGATTTCTGCATACAGTTTTGACAAAAGATAACTTCTTTTTAGTTTCAGAAACAAACACAAAATCAAGGAGATAGGCTCTAATATTTGCCTTCAACTGGGGAATTGTAGAGGCTCCTCCCAAACCTCTACAATTCCACACCAAAACTCACATTTTGAACTCTGGGACCACTTTTGGCTGGTCTCCTCCACCTTTTGATCACTACTAATTACAACTTGTTTAAGTTTTTTTGCAGACAAATTTTCATTAATAACAACAGCCCCCACAGTCCCAGGTAAAGCTTTCCTCTTCAGAGAAATTTGGCTTCCCTGCAGATTACTCAAAGCAACTTGTTTATCAGATGTTTTGTTTCTACCATCAACAAGTTTACTTCTGGTAATCCTACCAACAGATCTCTGGTTTTTGTTCTTAGTACCCTTTTGGTCAATCTGTCCCACTGGAACATTTACAAGGTTACTAAGATCTAAACCTTTGATCTTACTTTCATCCAGCTCCATAGGTTCTATTAAAATAGAGCCTACTTCCTTGCTCACCACCCCTTTGCCAATATCTGGACTTGGCTCATTAGTATTACTCACCAGCTCAGGACTTTGATCCCTTTGTCCTATCCCATTCCCTACTTCTTCTCCTATGTCCTCAGGACTATAAGTAGGATAAGGAATAGGAACAATAGGCAGAACATTTATTTGATCATCCCCCTCTCCATTATTCCTATTCTTTCTAGGCTCAGTCCTCACCCGCTCACTTGAAGGACTAGAGGGACTAGAAGATCTCCTTTCTCTAAATTCAGAGAACATACCTGGAGATCCTCTTAACCATTCCCCATACTGCCCCGATTTCAGCACATTTTTTTGCACATCGACTTTCTTAACCACACATATTCTATCATTATGTCCTATCCGGCCACAGTAAAAACAGAAAGTAAGTAGGTTTTCGTACCTGAACTCCACCCAATGTTCTTCATCCCCCAGTTTTATAGTTGTTCCTCTGGGTATCGGCTCCATGACATTCACCGCCACAAGGATCTTTACTACATTTCCAATGTAACTAACTGGTCCTGGCACTATAACATCCAACACTTTGTCGAAAATTTGCCCAATTTTCATCCCTGTTTCCTCTGATATCCAATGGAGTGGCAGTTTGTGGATTTGCACCCATAAGTCGACTTTTAGTTCCTCATCCTTGAAATCAATCGCATTCTTCTTCCATTCCTTTAGTAGTAAGTATTGCCCGTCAAAGGACCATGTTTTGCCATACAGAACTCTGGTTTTATCCTCCTCTGACTGGAACATGAATTGGAACAGGTTTTGGCCAAGTGCTCTGTAGGTGAAAGGATTTGAGGTGCGCCAAACTGCAGCCAGAGTCGTTCTTAACCCATTCAGATTTACTTTCTTCTCGCCAATGATCTTCCCAATCAGACTTAGTTCACATACCTGGAGGCTTGAGCCAATATCAGAATCTGCGAGAGTAACACCAGCTCTTTCCTTTTCCGACAGCGCAAATTTTGACATCTTTTCAGCCAGATCGTGAGCCATATTGTTTGTCTACCAACCAACACTCACTAGATACAGAACAGTAGTCGAGACTAAAGCAACCTGAAGAAGATATATACAAAATAAAACCCAGGTTAGAAGAGAAAAATGGCAACTAAAAAGAAGAAACTGGAATCCGAAAATCCCATAAATCCACTCTAGAAACCCTCCTCTCTTCCCGCCTTAAACTCCCAAATCGACAAAACCCAAAATCTAATTCGCACCAAAAATCTCGAAACCCTAATAAAAAAAAAATAGGATCTACAATGAAGAGATAATAATAACTGAGGAAAAAACAAGGAGAGAAACGCGATCAGAGAAGGGAAAACAAGGAAAAAACGGCGAGCACAACAAAGGAGAAGTTGATCGAAGAGGATCGATTTCGAGAACACTCCACACGTGATGGAACTAAGAACTCCAAAAGGAGAGGTTTTTCCAAAGAGGAAACTAGTCGTAAAATGTATGTTAAATATTGAAAATTTGTAAGAATTCATGTTAAATAATATGATCTTCTATTTTTAATATATGTCGTTTTGAGAAGTTGCACACTAATTAAGAATTTTTTTTGCCAATAATAAACTTATTTAATGAAGATAGAGATAAATGTTTTAAGAAAAGATGAATAGTGAATATGAAAAGGCGTAATGTATTTATTAGTTAAATAAGGGTAATAATAGAAAAATATGTACAAAAAATCCACAACGACATTTATTTGGTTAATAGTTGATAAGCCAAAATGACATTCCAAAAAATAGGAGAGAGTAAATTTTGAAAAACATTATTTTTGAATTGTAGATGCGTATAATAATGGTTGGAGAAGAATTAATGTTTGATTGAAAACTTATTACGTCATTGAGGTTTATAATGAGTTTTTGAGTAGAAATAGACTAAAATTGCTACCTGCTCCTTTTAGTAGTGTTCTCATAACTTGACTGGTCGTTGAACCAATCGAGGTTTAGAATGAGTTTTTGAGTAGAAATAGAGTAAAATTGTTACCCGCTCCTCTTAGTAGTGTTCTCATAACCTGACTGGTCGTTGAAACAATCAAGTCGACGGTTCAATGTTTCACTGTTCTGACTAGCGAATTGAAGCGATATTTGATTAAATATTACTTTTAAATAATAAATTTTGATATAAAAAAGTATCATTCATTAAATATTAAGACATTAGTAATGCTCACCTACCCATGGTGGGCACATGTTAATATGTCCACTGTTTATGTGGCATGCACTCATTGGAGATGTATTTTCTTGAATATATTTTTTTTTGGTACAGGGACCTTCCGGTTTCCAGATCCACAGGGGAACCGACAAATCCGAAATCCGACTAATCCATTGGAGATGTATTTTCTTGAATATATTAACATCACAAATGTGTGCATGCCACATAAACTGTGGGCATATTAATATGGGGTCAAAATCTTTTTCACCCCATTATAAATCTATTCTTTCTTTTACACACCGCCCCATCAAATAACTTCTTTTACACCCCAAAACTCACGAAATGCTATGCGATATTACAGTCGCATGTCCAAATGAACCAGCGCATATCCAAGCGGACGCATAATTTATGACTATGCGAAAACATTTCGCATTTTTGTAATCGCTTATCCACATCCAATGCATAATTTACAAATATGCGAATATCTTTCGCAGTTTTAAGAATCGCATATCAAAATCGAATGCAGCATAATTTACGATTATTATGTGCCTTATTTCGCAGGGCTATATCGACCTTGCAAATTTATGACTGTGCGAAAATGTTTCGCATATCATTCGCATTATTTGTTGAATTCGCATTTTCTGGAAATTGCATATCCAAGTCAATCGCATAATTTACTGGTATGCGAAAAACTTTCGCATATATCCACCGGATAATTGACAATGATGCGACATTTTTTCCCTCGCATATTCATGGAAATTTTACGACTATTCAGAATTTGATCACATATTTGTCGCATAAGTTACGCACCTCATTAATTGACTGCTTTTTCACAGGTGAGGATTTTGTCTGTGCATTTATCATGCAGGCAAAAAAACAGTGATCTCTAACAATTCAACGTCTGCACCATTCTTCTCTACTGCAATTTTTTGTTTCTTTCGTTTTAATTCCTTTTGTTATTCACTTATTTGAATGGCTAGCACCCGTGTTAGAGTATGCGTGAGCTATGGTGGTACGTTTTCTGAGGGTTCATATCTTGGTGGAGTGGCAGAGCTGATGAGAATAAATTACGGCCGACAAATGTATTCTGAAGTAGTTTCTCGTGTTCAAGCATTATTGAAGGCCGATCCTTGTAATTTTGAGTACTTATTGTGGGCAGTATTTGATGGAAGGGAACGAAAAGTGAAGATGAAAATTGAATCCAGTGAGGATATCTTAGAGCTGATTGAAGAACAAAAAACTCCCAACATTTACGTGGAGTTGGAGAAGCGAGTAAATGTAGGTGTTCCGGGGACGGCGCAACAAAGCTTCACGCAAATGATGGCGTCCCAAGGTGTATTTCCGAGTTCTTTTGGTGTTGGTAGTTCTGCATTTTCCCACGAGGCCCCATATTCACATCAAGCAGGCCCTAGTTCAGTTATACATACTGGATATCCTCGGGGCGCTGATGATGAAACCGCGGGTTGTTCGAACCAACCAAGCCATTCTCGTGACGATGACAATAATGATGACCAAACCAACACGCACAATGGTGACTCAGGCGACGAAGACAAAGAGGTACATGAAAAGCAAATGTTCAAGCTTTTTCAGGGCGTGGTATAGCGAGCATATTGAAGAGCTAAGATTAATCACCGACCATATTGAGGTTGAAAGTCTTGCATATATGAATCGAGGTAGCACCCGGCAATCCGACGTTGAGCCACGAATGTGGTCCCTTCCTATGCTGCCCACGACAACTGGATCAGATAGACAACCCATCCACTTACCCTCGAACAATATAGAATTATCTTTGGGGTCTGTCTTTCTTTCGAAAGAAGAGTTGATTTGTGCCATTCAACTGTATCACTTGCAACAAAAAGTTGAGTGTCGAACACCCAAATCCTGCACTTCTAGGTTAAAATTTGTTTGTCGGTATGAAGGGTGGTCTTACAAGTTATGTGCAAGGGCAAACCGAGATGTATGGAGAATCACTACTTTGAAACTCGAGCATACATACGAAGGGAGTTTGACGCACAATCGACACCGTTCGGCTAATTCCAAGGTTCTCGCTCATATTTACGCATCAACTATTCAGACAAATCCCCAGACGGTATCGACATGGAGAATTATTGAACAAATGCGGGAGGAGCATGGTTTGTCGATCAGCTACAATGTGTCCCTTCGAGCAAGACACCGTGCTTTTGAAAAAGTTTATGGAGGTCATGAAGAATCATGGGGGCGGCTTCCCGGTTACTTGCACATGTTGTAGGTTCGTAATCCAGGTACAATTGTCGAACTGCAACGAGATGGCGAGGTATTCCAACACTTGTTCTTTGCTCTAGGAGCTAGCATTGAGGGCTTTCAACGAGCTGGTGTCCCGGTAATTGTGATAGATGGTACCCACTTGAAAGGAAAATACAAGGGCATTATGTTTGTTGCAGCCACATTGGACGGGAATCACCAAATCTTTCCCCTCGCAGTTGGCATTGGTGATGTAGAGCGTCGTGAGACTTGGAGTTGGTTTTTGACTCAATTGCGAAGGGCCTATGGTTATCCTGATAACCTCCTCATCGTCTTGGATAGACATGAGTCTATCATATATTCTGTCCCAATAGTGTTCCCCGAGGCGCATCATTCATTTTGCTATTATCACATCACAAAACAAATGAGGCCTTTTGGGAAATCTGTCTTGGGCATATTTTACAAGGCGGCATATTGTTATCGGCGTGAAAACTTCTATCATTACTTGTCATCCATCCGAAGCCTAAAACCCGAAGCAATTAAAAGCTAACTAATGAAATTCCGGTAAATGCTTGGGCGAGGTGTTTTACACCTGTACGGCGCTATGGATTCATGACATCCAATTCATGCGAAAGTTTGAACAACAAACTCCGTTGGGCCAGGATGTTACCCTTTTGCTCGTTGTTGGAGTGTGTTTGAGCAACGATAGAGAAATGGTTTGTTGTTCGGCGTGCATCCGCCGAGGGTCACAATCATCCGCTAACGCAGTGGACTCAATTGCGGTTGGATCCTTTGTTCGAGAAAGGTTGTACTCTATCAATTACCACACTCGACATGCAACGTTATAGGGTTATGGAAGAAACACGATCCTACGTGGTAGATTTAGAGGCAAGAACATGTGATTGTCGTGTGTTTGAAACATATCTACTACCTTGCTTACATGCATCTACGGCTATTCGGTAATGTTTACCAAACAACATTATCGCTTTTTTCTTTAAAAAAAAAAATTACTATAAATATAGTGTGCATTTACGATATGTAACAGGGAAGCCGGGTTAGATATAATGGATTTCGTTAATGACCATTACAAAACCTACTCAGTTGCAAGGATGTACGAAAGCACCATTAGCCCTGTCCCGCATCCAGATGAATGGCACTTGCCCCTAGAAATTATGCGTAAAAAGGTAATTCCGCCAAATGATCCCAAACAAGCAGGTCGGCCACGGACTCAACGTTATTCCGCTGGAGAAGGATCATCATGTCGAGTACGGCGTCAGCAGATGTGCTCACGGTGCGGGGTCACCGGGCATAACAGGGCGAAGTGCCCTCTATACGATGGTGATAATGACTTTTTTTTCAAATGAAGAAGGTCAAAACGCACCAACTCCTCATCCAAGACGCCCGAGGAGATGTCGTACATGTAAAGAAACAGGTCACAAATCGTCATCTTGTCCATCATGTCCAATCCATGACAATTAAGATGAAGATGGAGTTTTTAATTGTAAACCAATTTAACGAAAACAATACTTTTAACGGGAAAAATACTGTGTTGGTGCCCTAAGTTGTGACCTGCACACGATTGACTAACATAAATTAGTGAAACTGGGTTGATTGAGCGATTCGCATAACATGTCCCATAATAATCGCACAATTGGGTTGATTGTGCGATTCCCATATCATATCCCATAATAATCGCACAACTGGGATGATTCGCCTAGTCTTCAACCGCATAATTAACGAATCGTATATCCAAATCGAAAGCCGCATAATTTACGACTATCTGCCATTTTTTTCGCATATCCATATGGACCGCATTGATTGATTGTCTGCACCTCATATCAAAATCAAAAGTGCTTCACATATTATTCGCATACGTTACGCACCGCATTGATTGATTGTCTGCACCGCATATCCAAATTGAAAATGCTTCACATATTGTTTGCATAAGTTAAGATTCGCATCATTTAGGATTATGCGGCATATGTTCGCATAATTTAAGATTCGCATATCCAAATCTATAAGGGTAGATAGTAGATAACTATCGATTATGCATATTCTTATCGCATATATAAGAATCGCATATCCATATAAAACCTCGCATAAATGTATCAATATGCGAACACATTTCGAAAAGTGTTACGCACAGTTTTTTTTCACCAAATAGTTTTTTTTTCAATTCATTATTAATTTAGTCAAAGACATTTTCCAAAATTTACCAACTATTCGGAAAATATGGGATGTTTGTATGTCGCAATTTTTTACGTCGGGGAATATAAAATTTACAAAAACAAATGTAAAAAAATATGTTATTCGTTATAGTTCGAGTTATGCGTCTTTTATGCGGAAATGTTTCGAGTAATAATCGCAGGTTCTTTCGCCTAATAGTAGTCTTCTTCAATTTATTATTAAATCACAGACAGAACTTAAAAAAAAAAAAGCGAGTTGTATAATATGCGACGTATATGCGGAAATGTTTCGAGTAATTAAATGCACCAATTCTACGAATAATATGCGACGTATATGTCGTAATTTTGCATCGACTCAACTACTTTACACCAATTCTGCGAATAATATGCGACGTATATGTCGTAATTTTGCATCGACTCAACTACTTTACATCAACTAATTTTTTATAGGCGAATAATATGCGACGCATGTACGTCGCAATTTTACATGTACTCAACTATTTTACATCGACTGTGAAGTACTTTACAAGTAACCTTACAACGTCACACAAATTACTAGATAGAGGAGGCTACAACAGCGAGTTGAAGAACAGCTTCAAATGTACCCAAAAAAAAAAAGAACAGCTTCAAAGAACAGAACCAATTGGATGATTGTGCCGAAGCTGGAGGAACATGGGAAGCTAAACAAGTTGGTCCGCGACATGAACGTGTTCTCCAAGCCATGTTTGACTTTCGATAAACATTTGAAAGTCCCAATCTAGTATACCCCGGAAGAACAAGCACCTTCGTCTTTGAAGGGGTGCTCCCTTTCACCGTCGTAGGCGCCTCAATCTAGTAAACCCCGGAAGACCAAGCCATTCGCAGGAGATTCCATGCCTACCCAAACACATGGTCACCTACAACTTTTTCAGCCTCCAATTTTTTTTAGCTTACAATGTGAGATGACCATGTGCCTGGAAAGGCGTGGGATCTCCAGGGAGAGTGCTTGGACTTCCGAGGTATACTAGATTGAGGAGGCTACGACAGTGAAAGGGAGCACACCCTCAAAGACAAAAGGAGGATCAGGACCCATCTCTCAATTATTCAACCTTCGATTTTTCTCAACATGTCCGTACAATGAAGAGACTTCGTTGACCGGCATGTTGAGAAAAGCGAGAGTTGAAGAATGTTGAGAAAATGGTCCTGATCCTAATTCAATTGTCTCATCTCAGCTACCTTTTATAGAAGACTCAAGAAGATATCCTCCTTGATACGCGCGACGTTATTAATTTGCCAAAGACTGAGAAGACGTTTTGGAGCGACTCTTCAAATTCGCAGAACTGCGAATAAAATGCGATGAATCGCACTTATTCGCATAACTTTATGACAATAAATGATTTTGCATATCTGGTTAATCAAGAAAATATCTATCCTCCTTGATATGCGCGCCGTTATTAATTTGCCAAAGACTTGAGGGGACGGTTCGGAGCGACTCTTCAAATTCGTAGAACTGCGAACAAAATGCGATGAATCGCACTTCATTCGCATAACGTATTGACAATAAATGATTTCGCATCTCTGGTTAAAGAAGATATACTCAAGAAGATTTTTATCCTCCTTGATATGCGCGTCGTTATTATGCGCCGAAGACTGAGGGGACGTTTCGGAGAAGAGGCGACTCTTCAAATTCGCAGAACTGCGAACAAATGCGATGAATCGCACTTCATTCGCATAACGTATTGACAATCAATTGCATTTGATTTCGCATATCTGGTTAAAAAAAATACGTAAAATATAATTAATTATTTTTAATGCGCCGAAGACTGAGGCGACCTTTTCCGTAAAACAACTGTCATTTTGCGAGACGAAAAGATGCAACCTGCCAACCTTTATTTCGCAGCACGACGAACAATGTGCGATTAAAATCTCATATCTTTCGCATACCTGAAATTAAGGAGGGAAAAAATCTCGCCCAGTGAATTACTAGAGCAATGAAATGAAATTACAGTTCAAGCTCAATTTTAGATAAAATGTGGATTATGAGTTAAGGTATGTAGATAAAT
>CACSLK010009942.1:1342520-1354501 GCA_902706635.1 Striga hermonthica
AGATAATAGTAGAGAAGGTGAAGGATTTGCAGAGGAGGTGTTGGACAAAGCTTATGTGTCCTTGGGGTGGTTGCAGCAGTATCCACAAATTCAAGAAACTTCAGTTTTCAAAAGTGCATCTGATCATTGTCAACTCCTTGTTGAAGCCAAGATACTGTGTTGTCTCTGTGTCTTCATCATATCAAGTTTAACTGCCATAAAGTTGTGCTGGCATGATCTATGTCTAATTAAAAACTGAATACCTTCCAGAGCAATAACCACATTGTCACTTAACAACTTACCAGGCAAGAAAGTTGCTTGGTTCTCACTCACAACCACTAATATAATTTCTCAGTCTAAACGCCAAAATTTTAGATATTATCTTATATACCACTTCACATAAACTGATAGGTTTGAAATGATTGAGAGAAGATGGATCGACACACTTTGGTATAAAAGTTATAAGTGTGTGGTTCAGTAAGGCAAAAGTCTTCCAATTAAAAAGAAACTTCTCACTGCTACACAAAGATCATATTTAACTTGCTCTGGAAGGTATTCATTTTTTAAATAGACATAGATCATGCCAGCACAACTTTATGGCAGTTAAAGTTGATATGATGAAGACATATGATAAAATCGAATGGAGATTCTTAATGATAGTGAAACGTTAAACACCGCCCCTTTTCGATATTTACCGCCCCCTAAAAGACTAATTTGCCCTTTATTCATTTTTTTAAAAAAAGAAGAGATGTCCCTTTTTAGAACTATTTACCGGCCAAACCGAGCCTCGAAATATTCCGAAAACACCTCTGAATAATTCCGGCGAAAAAAATGCTTTCCAACAAGACCGGCCATGCGGCGACCGACCGGTCAAACCGGCGGCCGACCGGTCAAACCGGCCAAAAATAATTTTTTTTTTTTTGGGCCGGCCGGCCTCGAATGCCGGCCGTAGCCATGCCGGCCTTCTTTTTGCCGGTTGGCCGGCCCATGCACGGCCGATTTTGCCGGTTGGCCGCACCATGCACGGCCGGTTTTGCCGGCCAGCCGACCAATTTTTTTTTTATTTTTATCAAATTTTTAATTATATATATTATATTAGAATTTAGATTTATGTTATAAATTAGAATTTAATATCTCATAGTTAGAATTTATTAATAATATGTTAGAGGTTAGAAATTATTGTATTATAGAGTAGAATTGATTGTCTTATGAATTAGAATTTATTGCTATTTTGTTAGAGGTTAGAAATTATTGTATTATAGATTAAAACTGATTATGTTATAAATTATAATTTATTACTATTATGTTAGAAGTTGGATATTATTATGGTATGATTTAGAATTGATAGCCTTATGAAATAATACTAGTATGTAACCCGTGCGATGCACGAGCTGTATTTGTGTTGGTAAAATTTATAAATTGAAGGTTATTAACATATAATACGTAGAGCATTTGTCACTTGATCTAAAATATTCGTCATAAAAAAGTCATACATTATTAAAAATCTCTTTGTACATAACATTATTGGTTTTTAATACAACCAACCCACAACCTTGTTCCACCAAATTATTATATATAAAAAAGCAAAATTAAAAAATATCAAAATTTATAATACTTTAATTTTTTAATACTACCACCACACAATCTTGCTCTACTAAGCTACATTATGAGAACTCATGGATAGCCTTTGCCTTTATAACGACTCTCAAAACTAATAGTATTGTCCCTATAATAGATAAAATAATAATTTCAAACTAATAAATTTTTCTTAAATGTATATAACAATTAAATATCTTTATGCAAATACTTACTCCAAATCGAGAAGAGTAAAGTCAATCATTTGGGTATGTTGTCGTGCAACTTGCTTGAATTGCACTTGTTGAATTTCTACTACCAACTCAATGACATCTACATTCATAATAAATAAAAAATATTTATTTAATCATTGTTAGATATGATAATGAATATATTCGAAAGTTATTCTTATCGAAAAGTGAAGACTCATCGATATTTTCCACATCACAAAATGTTGCAAAATTTCAAAAATCAAAACGGAAAATAGAGAAATAGGTTGGGTTGGATATGATTTTTGTTTTTCTATGCAAAATTATTTTGTATTTGATAATTGCAGATCCATATTTACTAAGATTTCTTTCCACTTTGTAGTTGCAAATTGCATAAACATCTTCTTCCTCTAATTCTTTTCAGATTTTCAGAAGTTGCAACATAACTCTCTTTGTACTTTCAACATCTTTGATAAGAACGAAAAGTTGGTCCATTTTTTGTTTAGCACTTACTATGGATTTCCCAATTTTTTGTATGTTCATAAATGGTGATCAAGCACATTGGTTGGTCCATAATGTGCTCTTATTGCGTTTAAGATATCTGATCAAGCACATTGGTTGGTCCATAATCGCTTTGTTTTTCTGCTAATAGTATGAGAAATTGTTTTTCTAACGATTGACAATTGAATGGCAGAGTGTGTTCGAGATTCTCGTAAATACTAATATATATATATATATATAAATAATTTTTAGTTATTATATTAGATTTCGGAAATATAAGTTCACAACGTGTAGAATATCTCACTATATTACAATGTTAATATTTATGGAATCTATATATTTGGGTTCATCAAAAATAAATCTATCTAATAGTTTAAACAAAAAAGAATATATGTAACTTCAAAATAATTCTTGTTATTGTACCGAACATTAAAAATCTTGTTACCATTTTTTTCAGTTTTTTTATCTCTGTGATTGATATGGAGACAAAAATAGGAGATTGATTAGGATTTTCATTTCATATTATAAAAGAAAAAAAAATCAGAAAAGCAGAGGCATATAATTAAGCAATAATTAATGAAAGTGTGTTAAGTTACTATTTTTAGAGTGTAATTAATGAATTTGGAGGGAAAGATTTTCTAAATATGAATTAAGTTAATCCTTATTATATATTAATAGATTTGGTACTACTATGTTAGAAGTTAGAAATTATTATGGTATAGATTATTACTATTATAAATTAGAATTTATTACTATTTTGTTAGAACGTTTTTCCTACTATAATATTCAAACGAATCATATAACTCTGAAAAAAGTGTCAAACAATCTCTTGTCATAAAATTCGGTCAAATCATACTTAATTAATCTCAATGAATTGCTCTAACAGAATCCATTTTTTTTCGTTCAATTTGTTATTTAAATTGGTATTTATGAATTTCAAATTTAAGTCAAAATATTATTTTGTATTTTACAATTTATTACCGAGTTGAAAAGGAGCGGATTTAAGAAAAAAAGAGAACTACAATTTTTAATAGCATCACTCATTAGTATTTTATTAGAGATAATTAGTATTATGTTATATAACATAATAATTAATGAGTTCTAACATAATAATAATAAAATTCTAGAAGATAATTAGTTATAATTTATACTTTAACAATTTCTAAATTCTAACTATGAGATATTAAATTCTAATTTATAACATAAATCTAAATTCTAATATAATGTATATAATTAAAAATTTGATAAAAAAAAAAAAAAATTGACCGGCCGGCCGGCAAAACCGGTCGTGCATGGGCCGACCAACCGACAAAACTGGCCGTGCATGGGCTGGCCAACCGGCAAAAAGAAGGCCGGCACGGCTACAGCCGACATTCAAGGCCGGCCAGCAAAAAAAAAAAAATTATTTTTATATTAAAAGGGTAAAACTGTCTTTTTTGGGGGCGGTATTTAACAACCAGAAATTCTATGGCACCACATGTGCTACCATATTATGGTGCCACAACATGATGTGACACTTTATGATTGGTGCCACAACATGATATGTGATAATTGTGGCACCAATCATAATGTGCTACATCATGTTGTGGCACCATAATATAGTGCCACATGTAGTGCCATAGAATTTCTGATTTAACAACACCTTAAAGATAACAGTGCTCAAAATGGGTTTTGATGTGAAATTTGTGCAGTGGATTATGGAAATGCATATTTAGTTGTTTGCATTCTTTTCGAGATGATTTTGTATGAGTTCTTTTTTTGAATCATTGTAGATAATCAGATAGATTGGTAATTTTGCATTATCAATTGTTTAGTTTTGTTTTACATTGGTAGGCTTGTACACTTTTACTTTATCCCAAAAGTGTACATTACAAATAATTTTTAATTGAATAGAAAATAGTAATGAGGTGGGATTTGTAAAGTCGTAAAATTGATGTTAAATATTGAAAATTTGTAAGAATTCATGTTAAATAATATGATCTCCTATTTTTATTATATGTCGTTTTGAGAAGTTGCACATTAATTAAGAATTTTTTTTTGCCAATAATAAACTTATTTAATGAAGATAGAGATAAATGTTTTAAGAAAAGATGAATAGTAAATATGAAAAGGCGTAATGTATTTATTAGTTAAATAAGGGTAATAATAGAAAAATATGTACAAGAAATCTAAAACGACATTTATTTGGTTAATAGTTGATAAGCCAAAATGACATTCCAAAAAATAGGAGAGAGTAAATTTTGAAAAACATTATTTTTGAATTGTGGATGAGTACAATAATGGTTGGAGAAGAATTAATGTTTGATTGAAAAATTATTACATCATTGAGGTTTATATTGAGTTCTTGAGTAGAAATAGATTAAAATTGCTACCTGATCTTCTTTTAGTAGTGTTCTCATAACCTGACTGGTCGTTGAACCAATCGAGGTTTAGAATGAGTTTGTGAGTAGAAATAGAGTAAAATTGTTACCTGCTCCTCTTAGTAGTGTTCTCATAACCTGATTGGTCGTTGAAAAATCGAGTCGATGGTTCAATATTTCACTGTTCTGACTAGTGACTTGAAGCGATATACAATTAAATATTATTTTTAAATAATAGATTTTGATACAAAAAAGTATCATTCATTAAATATTAAGTGCACGTTTGGTTGGGCAGATTAGGTAGGATAGCCCCTTTTATCCGGCCTAATCCTACGTTTGGTATATATGATTGAAGCTCGGTAGATATCCTACGGCCCGCTACTAAACCTCTTTTATCCTTCATATTCAAGATAACTCAATCTCGAGGGGTATGATATGATTCAGTTTATCCCAACAGTAAAAAGAAGCAAAATGTCCATTTTATCCCCAAATTTTAATATTTTGATACGGATTTTCAGCTTCTTGGCTTGGCGGTTCTCGAGCTTGTTCTTGTCGAGGAAGTGAATTTCCATGGCGACCTGCTTGTTGATGTCGGGGCAATCGGAGACGAGACTTGAGACGAGCAGGAGATAGCTCGTCGGAGTTGTCGGGGGCACGGGCGAGAAAGAAGCGACAGCTCTCAGAGGAGGCTGTGGGAACTCACCGACTGTCGCTGTTGCAGTCGCCGAAGGCGGAGGATGAGTCGTTGTGGATTAGATCGGATAACTTGCGCCCCATATAGGTGAAATTAGAGTGGACGGGTCCGAATCGGCTTCCATGTGAGATTCAATTAAGCACTCGCGCATATCTAGTTACATATACATAATTGTTGCAGCAAAATAGGGAGAAAAAGGAAATAAAATAAACTGATAAAAATAACATTGTGGAATGCAAAAACAGTTTCGGTTGGATGAACAAAGTTTTGCTATTTTTTTTTTTTTTTTTTTTTCCAATTTTTGAAAAACTATTGTGGAAACTTATCATTTGTTGGTGAAATGAACAAGAGTTTTGAATTTTTTGTTTTTGTGTTTTTTGTTTTTCCAATTTCGGAAAACTGTAGTGGGAACTTTGCATTTGTTGAAAATTTGTAGTAGAAAATTCATATCCTTTGCTGTGATTTGTTTACTAAATTTTGGAAAAATAAGATGGAAGTAAATTGGATAGCAAAGCGTGTGCTGTGAACGAAGGGCAATTATGAAAAAAAAAAATAAAAAATGGGAGGTCATGGTTGAGGGCAAAATTGACAATCTACCATTATATTATATGAGTTATCTAGTGAAACAAACAATGTGGGGACGAAATATTATTTTATTTGAACTAATAATCATATGTAACAAATGTGGGTTTAATTTTATCTGCACAGTACAATCCAACCTTTTCATATTAATTAGTCTAATCTCATCATCCGAACCAAATGAGCTCTAAGACATTTAATAACATTCAGGAGCATAAAAAAAATAATTAATTTATACATATCTCAAATAACTAAATTTGTACTTTTATTTATATCAATAATATAATTAAAATTATTATAACTATTTTTCTTTAAAGACAGCCGGACCGAACGGGTTTTTATTGACCGCTTAATCAGCTAACCCGGTTTTTAAGACTATGCCTCTATAATGCCTCTCAACTGAACTGACACCTTATGCTGTACTTGTATTTGTTGTCGGTACTTGAGGTTTTTATTTTTATTTTTTTTCGAAACGATAGTATATATATATATATATATATATATATTTTCGAAACGATAATGGCACTTGAGGATTCAGTTGGTGAAAAATCATTAACCTTTTTCTGTAAAACAACTTTGGAAAACATAATAAAGAAAAAGACAGTACAGTACAATGCAAGGGGTCAAATGCTCAAGATTATTTATTACAGCCACACCATTTTACAATTTACATACATAAATGTACAAAAAGTACAGATCAATAACTAAAGGTCCACACACACACACACACACACACACAGTGAATGTACAAGTCTATCAAGCACCAACTGGAGTGGGTGCAATAATGGACTCCATTATTTCACCTCTTTTGTGGATAACTCTTTCATTCTCATTCTCCTCCTCGTTTACCCACAGTGCTGGGATGACTTGTACCATCTCTCCCAATGTTTCCACGGCATAATCTGCTCCTTTGCATCTTATTGATCTCCCAACCTTTCTCCCAACAAAATACATTTCTATTTGAGTTCCATCATATTTTCATTCCCATTATCTATCAATAATTACAATTTAGTATTATTTATTTTTTACATTTGATTAAAAAGAAAAATTATTAATTCCTCCACTAACTTAATTATATATATATTTTTTCTACTACTAAAATATTTCAATTGCACATCTAGAAACTTGTTTGAAGCACTTGATACACGTGTTAGTGCTCGAATTGAGTTTTTCTTTTAAAAAATGAGCATAGAAAAAAAAAATAAGAATACACTAACTACCGTGCACCGTCGGTGCAGGTGACAAAAAATAAAAAATAAAAAAAACAAATAAATGAACCTAAAAAATAATACAGAAAATTAGGAAAAAAATTAGGTAAAATTGTATTTTATGCCCCAATTAGACAGAAATTTTATGGTGCCACATGTGGCACGTGTTATGGTGCCACAACATGATGTGACACATTATGATTGGTGGCACAACATGACGTGTGATAGTTGTGGCACCAATCATAATGTGCCACATCATGTTGTGGCACCATAATATGGTGTCACATGTGGCACCATAGAATTTCTGTTAATTAGGGATTTGGCAAATGTAGACAACTTTCTTTTTAGTTTGACAAAAGAGTCCTGAAACTTATTAAAACTCAAAATTCGTGTCTAGTTTGGGCACAAATTTCAAATTTTAACGAGTTACTGTTTTATTTTGCCACACGAAAAACGGGTCAAATCAAGTAACTTGTAGGTAAATTGAGCACGAATTCTGAGTTTTAACAAGTTTTGGGTTACTTTTACCAAACGAAAAAGAAGCTGTCCACACTAGCCACAAACGGCTTGGTTAGCACAAAATGCAATTTTCCCAAAAAAAATTAAGTAGAAAATAGAAATAGCATTTAATTACCAGAACAGTACGAAGCCCCACAGCCTTCCCGGCAGCAACGTTCTTCACATTATCATCAAAAAACAGCTGAATTTTCCAACAAAACGTGATTTGAATTTTAAAGTCAAAATACAGTATAAAAATTTGGAAGGCTAATTGAGAAAATGATCGCATGGAGCTGCAGCGTACCGTACGGCGGGGATCGACCTCGGCGGCGTCAATGGCGATGTTCATGGCTTCGATAGAAGGCTTCAGAACCACAGGAAATTCGTCCGGCCGCGTCGACGTCGACAGGCTCGGGTTCATCGTCTCGAAACATATGATCTTCTCGAAACAATCTCGTATCCCGATACGATCCAGGGCTTTGATCGCGTGAATCCTGTCCGAATTCGTGAAAATCTGCGCGATGATTTATTTGCGGAATTTCTCGTCAATTTTTAGTGAAGATGCAATTTCTCGTGAGAAATATGTTTTCACGTTTATTTATTATTAATTTTTTTTTAAAATATTAATTCTCACGATTTTCCGTTGTTTGATTGACTGCAATAGGCTGCGAAGCCGAGAGTCGGGTCGGATCAAATCATAGGGCAATATTCCGTGCACGAAACTGTTATGTTAAAAAAAAAAAAATCAAATGTTATATAATTATTTAGGAAGATGTTACAGTCCGTTACGGAACCATTCTATCGGGATTTGTACATAATAATTATCTAATGGTTATAAACACTGACGGAATAGTTACGTAACAGAACAGTAACATTTCTCAATTATTTAATTTCATCTCTAATAAGTTTTTTTTTTTTTTTTTTTTTTTNNTTTTTTTTTCTTTTCAGTTATTTTCTTTGAACCTGTGATAATCGTTAGGATTAATATTGTAGCCTGAAGCCTGCCAAAAAATATATAAAAAAAAAACAAAGAAAAGGAAGAGAATAATCGGATTATTACGAGATTAATCATTGGAGAAATTAAATTAATATAATTTAATTTGTATGATTAATTAAAAAACTAAATTAAATACCCTGAGTCCAGCTAAGGAGCTTCCATATGTCCTGAAGAACTCTGCATTCACAATCGGAGCTTCGGATTCCGAAAACCCGCATTTTTCGACCAGAAAATCTGTAACAAAACGATTAGGAAATAAATTTATTTTTACTACTACCATTTTCTCCAGTAATTGTTTTTTACTGCATAAAATTTGAAGTGATTAATTATATTTATTAACTGCGTTGTTTAACCTTGAACGTTACGCTTAACAGCTTGTCCGATCCCAGTCTTGGAAGAATACAACGTGTCGTCCAAATCTGCTCTCGCCAGTCAATACAAGACAAAAATTTGACAGCTTTCTTAAATTTAATTTAAACCCACAGTAATAAAAAGTTAACCACAATTGATTAAATGTTAAAGTCTTGTTCCGGTACCATTCCGTTGGAAGTTGTAATCTAGATCATTATGTACCCGTCCGAAATAGTTGATCTAAGAGTTACAAATTCGGACGGGATAACCGGTAACCGGATCGTACAGAGAAGATAAAAAAATGAATAAGAAAAATGATTATTTGTTTATTTTTACCAAAGATGAGACATTCGAACGCGGAATCCGAGGCGAAGTGAGAATCCATGGCAATAAGAGAGCAGGAAAATTATCAGCTGGAAATGTGGCAAAGTAAATGTTTTTTTATATTATTAAGGTTTATAATGTTGATATTCGGACAAGGTTTAGGATAGCGAGAATGAGAAGGTGTATTTATAGGAGGAGGGATGGCATGGCCGTGGAGACATGAAAGGATAACGAGTAATAGTTGGTAACTGAGTCAGCATGGGACCCATACACTGGTCGGTCATCCAACAAGACGCGTGTACATCACATTAGGATTATTGTAATTTTTAAACTCAGAACACGTGATTGATTCGGGTTGGACTCCAAGTTATCGTGTCACCGGTCCAACTGGGGTCACCGGATAAATTACTGAACCGAGTAAATTAATTTAATAAAATTTTAAATTATATTTATGTTATTTTTATTTTATAACCATACATAAAATAATAAAAATAAATTAGTTGTATGTAAATTTTATACCCTGAATTCTTCGTAGTATTGTATTATGTGACAATTAATTAACATATATATATAATTTTTATTTTTAAATAAAAAGGTGAATAATATATATATTTAATGGTTGGGTCAAACTGAGTTGACCTTGACCTAGTCGGGTCGATCGGGTCAGGGCGAAGCTGAGTTTTGACTGAGCTTGGCCAGGTCCATGTTGGGTTTGGTGAAGAACAACGAAGATTACAGAGCGAATCGAAGTCTAAGAATTGAATCCTAAGCGCAACAGATCAAAAGTTAGGATTCGAATCTTATGGTTTAAAATTTACCGACTCTGAGACGCCTTACACGGTCTACGGGACCGGACGAATGAACTCTTTATCTTCTGTCATAAGTCTCGACACCTCTCCTCGCTCGCCTATGTGGACGACGACTGCTCGGATCTCCCAGAGTCACACACACATTTGGATCTTGGGAAAAAAATGAGAACTTATGTTTTAAAACATTATCTTCGATTTTCTTTCCTAGAACCTCATGTCAATTATCTCTCTCTCTCTTTCTCTCTCTCTCGTATTTATTTGGCCGAGATTTATAAATGTGAGTTTGACATATAGGACTATTTGAGACTTGGTGTATTTATAGGCTACAACAGAGACCTAAATGAGGTGTTAAATCATGACTCTCCATAGTATTACTCAACTTAGGTTTTGGTCCATCTACACCCAATCCATATTAATAATATTTCATTCCACTAAAGAATATTATTGAACTTCCTATTTTACCTTGAATCAAATTTAATTCATCTCCAGATTTATTCACTCAATTTATCTCTTCATGTTTAAGATCTAATGTCCGTTAATTAATTTAACTATTGATATTATAATTAATTAGCTTCTTGTTATTATGCCAAAACATAATTCTCTTTCGAGAATGTCATCAACCCAGCGCATTGGGATAATGTGACTGTAAATAACCTCTACAAAACCTAACATTTAAAATTTTAACTAACCACCCAGTCTATTGATCCATCAATTTTGGTAAGTCAAAGTCATACATATTAAATGCATATGATCATTCATTACCTTACAGCTTAAGAGTATGGGTAATAACTGAGTTCTATATTATTCAATTGATCAATATAAAATAATATTATCCATGAGGTCCGATCAATATATTCAAAATGTGCTATTGCAATTCATTTGTCAAGAAAAAGTAATTCAAAATTACACTACAACTTTTCATGATAGTTCATTTAATTTTATCTAAGTTATGAACCACTTTATACTTTACAAGGAATTGAAAATAAGATCTTTTGTTCAACATAATGAATCATACTATCTACAATGTTAGACAATAGAGCAAACACTTTTGACTAAAAACATAATTCTCATTAAAAGCGTTGAAAATAAGTTCGTAAACAAGTCAAACTTTTAGTATACAAACCAACAACCTCTTGCTACCATGTTCGAACAATCCACCCGAAATGCTTTCGATCTCGGGTCGACCGAATCGAGTTGCTCGTCGGGCCGGTCCGTGTTTCAAAACACTGGTTTAACGAATCAATAATTAAACTAGTGTTTCAAAAGTTGCTAGGCGCTCGCTAAGCGCTCGACCAACGCCTAGCGCTTAGGCAGGGCCTAGGCGGCGCTTAGACGGGGCCTAGAAATTAATATTAAATACCTTATTTTATATTTATTTTAACTACCTACAAAATAAAACTATCTAAACTTATGATAAATCTACACACCTAAGTCCAAATAATAATATTAATATATTTTAAAAAAACAAGAGAACAAAACAATATAATTTATATTAAAAAATAAAAAATTAACGCCGAGCCCGTCTAGGAGCGACTAGGTCCACCTATGCCCGCCTAGGCGCCGCTTAACCGTCTGACTGTCAAACTCGCCAAGTCTGCCTAGGAGTGCCTAAAGTTGCCTGTTATAGTTATATATTAAAAGCTTGGCGTTGGATGATATTACATGTTTGTCCCATTTTTGTTGCGTTTTTCTTTGTTATTTTTTCCTTTGTTTTTCCCCATGTTAGGTCTACTAGTTGGTTTTTAGTTCATTTTGTAATTTATTTCGTTGTTCGCTTTATTTCGGTCGGTTTCCAATTTTTTTCGTCTTTGGTGTGCAGGTTGGAAGATTCGTGAGGATCTATTTTTCACGATAAATTGGCCGAGTGAACATAATTAGATGGAGTGTTTCGTTGGCG
>CACSLK010009942.1:1471550-1482532 GCA_902706635.1 Striga hermonthica
GAACTCGACCACCTGCAGGGACTCGAGGTCGATAAGAAGGCCCACGCCCTCGACGGGCCGGGCCCACACGTTGGACGTGCCTCCCCTGTAGAAACAGGTCACCCGAACGAGCCTTCTCGTTACGGGCTCCCCGTACCAGCCCGTGCTCAGGGGCAAGCATGTAATCTCCGACAGGTTGAGCCCTCTTTTCGAAATCGAGTCTCGAAACTTGGAGCTAGTGAATGGCAGCATGCTGGCTTGCAAGAACTCGTCGAAGGTGAAAGGCGGGTAGCCGTGGCCTTCGTGGGCTTTGTCCGAGAGGATTGAACCGGCGACTAGGTCGATGATCAGTTCGCGTGTCTCGCGATCGGCTCGAATCACGGCTTTGGCCCGGCGGGCCGGAAAGGGCTCGTTTTGTTTGCCGGAGTTGAGCCATTTTAGGACGTCCTGTTTCGGGGGCTCGTCAAGGTCGAGAAAGTGAAAGGTTAGGTTATGGAGTGAGCCATAGTGAGATTTTTGGATAATGAGCGTAGTTTTTTCGATCTCTTGGGTGTGAGAGGATCTAATGGGTGGTGGGATTGAGCTTTGGATGATGATAATAATAATAATACTAAACTTGAGAGGATAATTAAGTTGGCAACTCTCATAATTTTGTAAAGAAATTTATAACACGTGATGAAAAATTGTGATTCAAGAATCAAGAATCGACCCTTCATTTGCGATCATATATTGAAGGTAAGATAATATGAAAAAGTTCAAAGTCACTCGTGCGTATAAATAAGGGAGATGTTACGTTCTCGTTATGGAATCATTCCATCAAAATTTGTAACTGTTAGATCAATTATCTCTGACAATTACATGATGATCTAACAGTTACAAACTCGACGGAATTGTGTCGTAACCAAGAAAAGTAGTACTAGTGTTTAGTGTGTTCTGTACTAAACTACTGCCTGTGATAAACTTCGAAAATCTCTTACAGTGCAAAATACAAACATTTTCAAGCCAAATTACAAGTGGTCAATAGATAAGGTGCCTTTAATTATGGCTTCACACATAACAAGATAAATATAATATACATATTTGCACGAATCATTTTCATTATATATTGATTATCTTTTCTTTTCTTTTTTTCTTTGTAATATTTACTTATTATGATCAATTATTAGTCATGGGCATGCGCATGATCATTGAATGTATCACATATGGAGTATTAGTTGTGACATTAATTATATTTGCATTTTATAGCAAAATAAAGTTATTAAATAAATATTTATGTATTAATAGTACAAAATACACTAGATAAATAATTAGGGTCAACGAACCACAAAAAACAGAAAACTGAACCTAGCAAAAATTAAAATAACCGAATCGCACCGCAACTTGAGAAAAACTGAACCAAAACTGAATCAAATTTTTTTACACTAAAATAATTGAACCGCACCACAAGGATATGCACGGTTCGGCTCGCTTTTAGGCTTTTCTATAAACTTTACGGTTCAGAGCAAAACCGCACCGAAACAAACAAAATCGAAAACTGAACTTATGAAAAACTATAGTAGCACTGCACCGCAATATAAGAAAAAAAAACTGAACCGAAAACTTGTTACATTTAAAAAACTGAACCGAACCGCACCGAATTGCTCATTCAACTCGGTTTTTTGGTTTTGCGTCGTTTTTGCTCACCCCGATGAATGATTATATCATTTGGAATAATTACAAAACCTTTAAAAAAATTTAGGTTGCAAAAAGACCCTCTTCTAGAAGTTTTTCCCAATTACATTTGAGGTGATTCTAATTGATATATTTAATAACTTACGGAGGTCCTTTTGAGTTTTGACATATTGGAGAAAAAATGTTGGAGGTAATTAAATCTTGAAACTGAACTATATATTCAAATTCAAATCCCCTCAACTCTGGCGGTTTGTATAATTGTCCCATTTTTTTTTTTTTCTTTTAATAATTGGAAGACCAAAAAATGGATATACATGTTTTGGTAGTGTATGTCCACCTTTGCAAGCACAAAGGCAAATCAGGCCCGGTGACAATTAATAATTTAATACTCATTATGCTTTGTTTCCTTTTTTCCATTTTTTCCTGCTCATGACTTGTATTCAAGGCTAAGTGCCAACTTTCAGCATTGAGAACTGTTTGTTCTCTACCCATCATACTTTTAAGAGCATCTTCAATGTAATGTCAATTATAGGATTGTAGAAATTTCAGACAAAAAAATATCTCCAACGGTGAGTTTTTTTACTTCTCCATGCGATGATCTGGCATGAGAGAGACGCAAACTTTCAGATGTCTTTCTACATCTGAAAGATCGTCTAGACTAGGTACTTAATAAAAAGTACATAAAAAATACCTAATGAATATCACCTTAATTAATAAAAAATACGAAAATATTATAAATTTAATGGTATATATTTGGTTAAATTATACATTAACATACATAATAAGGGATACTCTTAAAAAAAATACCAATATAAAAATACCCAAGGAATATTAGTTTGGATGGGTAACTATTCAGAAAATAAATACCAGAATAAAGGATATTCTTAGAAAAATACTGATACAAAAATAATATCAAGGATAAAGGATACTCTTAAAAAAATACTGATACAAAAATAATATCCATTTGAATAGTGAGTGATAGCTTTAAACAAATAAATATTAGCGTAAGCAATAATTCAGTAATAATTTATAGTATTTTATCACGTTTTTTGACATTTTGTTAGAACAACGAAGAACAAACAAAACACAAACCATATCTAGACATCTATTGTTGTAGAGTTATTTAGGAATATGTCATTTCATTCGATCCACGTGGACAGAAGACCATCAATTTATAGTGCAATTCATTCTTATCATTGGAGATGCTCTAAGACCATCCGCAATACAGCGCTAGATGGGTATCTTTACTCTTTTCTGGCGCACAAATGCACTCCAATGTTGCGCCACAACATTGCGCTAGGATAGAGATTGCTACAGTGTTGCGTCAGACGTGGTGCAACACTGTAGCAACGCTAGTTTATTTTTTAAATATATTTTAATGCAATATTAGTGATAAATTTTTGTATAAAGTGTATTAATAAATGTATTTATATGGTAAAATTTTTATGTAATGTATTTTTTTGTTAAATAATTTTGTGCTTTTCATTTATTGATGTATTTTTTATACCAATTTATTTGAAATAAAAATAAATAAAACATACTTTTATTATTGGAATAATAAATATTTATATAAGACTAAATATATGTATATATATACCAATTTATTTGAAATAAAAATGAATAAAAAATAATATATTTGATGTGGAGTAAAATGTAGAGCGAAGGGCTGGAGACGAAACTTAATTTTTGGTTCACTATACTCTAGAGTAGAGTAAATTTTGCACTAGAGTAGAGATAAAGGCTGGAGATGGCCTAATAACTTTATAGCTGTCCAGTGACAGGCGTAATCAGGCTTCACAGAGGCTGAATGCCCCCTCATTTTCTTAATAATTATATATTGTAATAAAATTTCGTTTAAAAATATTATATTTGGCCCCTTCAACTTTTAATTTCTGTCTCAACTTTCAGGTTTGGTTTGTGGCTTGAGTTTTCCGTCCGAGCTAGGCGTTTAGGCAGTTTAGAAGGCGGTCTCTTGAGCTGTGGATCTTTCCTTGGAGTCGTCTTTGTCCACTGGTTTTAGCTTGTTCAAGCTGCTGAGGATTAGCGTTGTCTGCTTAGTTTTTTTAGTTTTAGTTTTGTTTGTTGAATTGTTTGGTCGGACTTTTGTTTTTGGTCTGGGTCATTGGCCTTTGTACGTCCTAAGTGTGAGTGAGTATTAACCTATTGAGGTCGTTTTCTCTCATTCTCCTCTTGGGAGCTTTTCAGTGTCTGTATTGTGCTTTTGTGTGTTGCCGAGTGGTTTCTAGCGTTGCTAGTTTCGGTTCTAGGCGGTCTTCTTGTCCCCGCCGACATTTAGACTTTGAGTTGTGAAGTTTGTTTTCTCAATTTTGACTATTCTGCAGCTAAGTTGTCAAACTTGTGAACTTAGTGTGTTGGGTTACTTTGGATGGCGATCAAGTTTAGTAATTAATAACATGTTGAGTACCTTTTTTTGATGTATTTTGAATAATGTGATCAACTTTGGTGTTACTTTGTAATAATTTTGTCGATTTTTGTGTTTTCTAATCCTTCTTATTGTGTAGTTTTGGAGAAGTGTTTTACATATTAGATATTTTGCTGGTGTGTGTATACATTGATTTACAGGAGTACAAGATTTTGAACTCTGCGGTTTTCGCACGTGGGGGAAGACAATATGGTGAATTAGAGGAGATGAAAATAAAATAAATTAGTAGATTTTGACCTGTGCGTTTTTTCAAATCGGGAATGGCGATATGGTGAATTGGAGGAGACTAAAATAAAATAAATTAGTAGGGTTTATTTTAATTGCCACAAACCATTAGACTCATAGTTATGTGACAAAAATATAATTTTATGTTGTCAAATGTCATATCTTATATCATCCAGTTTAGGACTGCAAACAAATCGAGCCGAGTCGAGCATTGACCTTATCGAGCATAATTGATTGTTTTTTTTAACTCGAGCTCGACTCGAAATCAAAATGCTTGAGCACGGCTTAAGTTCGGCTCGAAAATTTTTAAGTGAAAAAATAAAATTACCATTAAACACCTATGCTATACCATTGTAATATGTATATGAGGAGTATTTTAGTAATACAACATATACCTCGAGCCGCTCGACAATGCAAAATATGCAAGCCGCTCGAGCTCGACTCGAGTTCGGTCAAACTCGAGTTCGAGTCGAGCTTTGACTCGAGTGCTCGTGAGTCGCTCAATTTGTTTGTAGCTCTAATCAAGTCTCCTTTCACTAGTTCGTTGTTTCCCACCTTTTCCTTACCCTCAATTCTTTCACAGGCAGAGAGACTTGTGAAAAAAAANNNAAAAAAAAAAAAAAAAAGAAAAAAAGGAAAGGAGAAAAAACCAATACTGAAACGAAAATAGATATTTGATCAAAGCTATGCATTTTATTTGGAAAAAATACAAAATAAGTAATATTGACGGCATAGTAGAGAAATGAGCCAGCAGGCACTTACCAGGAAAACATCACAGAGTCGCATACAACCAAACTCGGTACCAAGGGTGTCGAACCAACTATCCCATATTATTTTATAAATAAAAGGGCAGAAAGTCCAGTTTTTTCCCCACTCGTGGAGCTTACTCACGAATAGCCCAATAAACATCCAAAACAAACTCGAGATTAGCACAGACGATGCACACATTACATCCTCAATGCTGGTGAAAAAACTGCGTAATGTTGCAGCAGTTGAAGGGCAGAATACTGGGAGTGAAAATGTCTCATTCTAATGCTATTCCGAAAATCTCATATCGCTATATATAAGTGAGATAAATAGCCTTCAACTATGTCTTTCCAAGAATTTTTCTATCACGACAGAAAATGCAGCGAAACCAGCACACCCAGCACAAGCTGCTTTTGGCCCCCCTGTAAAAGAAAAGGAAAAGAGAGAAAAGAAAAGAAAATAAAAGAAAGGTAAAAAAAACAGGATGACTATATATTATTTTTTATAAAATGTTATGAAAAAAAAAATAAATAAATAAAAATTGATGTAGGTGCACTTCAGAATTTTCCAGCATCAAGGTCCAACAATAACCATCAATGAGTATCTAATTCCAGGTGTGGAAAGAGACGACACATGTTCAAGAACTATCATTCTAACTCACAATTATCAACTAGGAGTTGGCATACAATCATCTTTCCCAAGGTACAGTAACATCGGAAATTCCTTCATGATAATTACAAGCAAGTACAAGGATTTAACTTAAGTAATAAGGATATATGTATAAAATTTACACTTATTGGACTTCCAATAGGATGTGCAAGTGAATTCCTCTTTAGCAGTATAAAACATAAATTTAGCACGAGTGATCGTGTGAAATTAATTTTATTCTACACGTCTCTCCTTTCATTCTCTAAATATAAAAGGTAAATTGGAGCCACATGTTGAAAAAAAAAAAAACTTGAACTTGAAATGCAAAAACAGTAACAGAAAGGCCTGAAATGTTAAAAAAGGATTACCTCTAGCTGAAATTGCGCCACCAGTTACACATCCAGCGACAACCGTATTCGTAATATCGTGCTTGGCTCGGGCCTTCATTAAATCAACTCGATCTTAATTATTTTTTCCCCAAACATACAAAAATTCATTCCGTTCCATGGTAAATAAATAAAATTACCTTCTCGACAACACATTCAGATGCAGAGAAGACAAAGCCCATAATGGCAAAAGCCTTGCAAGAACTCCAGCTCCTACGGCCCATCTGCTTTGCCTGGTAAACCAATTGTTGTCTCCCTGTCATCTCATCTTGCATTAATGGATTATCGAGTGCCCCGAGAAACAATCCCATGAACAGCCCCAATCCACCTCCTGTGGACTAGTAGAAGTCAAACTTAACAAATTCAATGCATCACTCTTTCTACTTAGTGCTTTTTTATATTTCTCTTCGAAAAAAAAAAAATATAAAAAGAAAATGAAGAAACGGGATTCCTAAGAAAAATACCCATGACACCACTGACAACACTTCGGACAGCACAGTTGTTCCATATGTCCTGGCCTCGAATTTCCTCTACTGTAGGCAGGCGTATAGGCTCGATCTGGGGTGTTGGTGCTTCTTGTGTGCTTGAGGAGGCATTTTGTTCACTGTCTGGATTGGAACTCATTAGAGGAGCCTACACAACAATGGTGGGTAAGTGTACTGTAAATCAAACTAAAATAACAACCGTATGGAATTGGACTAAAAGGCGAGAAAAGTGATTTTTTCACTGTCTATCTGTGTGTGTATGTGTGTGTGTGTGTGTGTGTGTGTGTATTTTAAGAAGAACACATGGACTGGAATATCTCAGGTAGTTTGTACAAGAAAATCCTATTAATACTTCATTCCAGCAGATTGGAAATACAACTTTCAATTCCACATTATCATATTTCACCATGAATCATGCTTTTATACGAAGACAAAATCATAGTCCCAGAAAATAGGCAATAATCAGCATCAAGCAACGAATTCTGTAGACCGTGTGCCGGAACTAACCGGTAATCACCCTAAGAGTTCCCTTAAACGATACAGCTACACAACATATCAAATTAATTCCCTCTAAAAATACAGCTAAGCAAACTATCAAACACCTTTAGTGCAAGAAATGTACCCACTTACAAACTATGGAAATGCATTTATTATTCACACACCATCTGAGCAGCACAAAAGCCAATTCAACAGAAACTCAATCCCACCAAATGGTTATGACTTCTTATACTAATCAAACAAAATGACTCAAGAAATATTTAATAGCACACCTAAAAAATACTAGTCCCCGTACCTTAGAAATGATGGGAGAAGGTTTAAGCTACGACGACGGGATTTTTTACAGGTGCTATTTGTTAGAAGGATCTGAAAGAACAAGAATCATCAGCACAACAACTAGGTTTTGGATATGCGTGGCGAAAAAGAAAACGGAAGCAACGAAAGAAAGAAAGAAAAAAACAGCGACGGTGGGGTTTTAAGTTTTAGCTTTGCAAATCGGGCGGGGCTAGTGTGGGAAACCCAATCCGAAAATAACCCATCTTGGGCAGCGGGTAGAGAAGGATCCGGATTAAATTTAAAGGGTAAAAAAATTGGTAAAGCCCCGTTCATTTTCACGAATCATACATCGGATTTAGTGGGCAATGGGGCAGGTCGGGCCGATAGTCGACTACCCGAACCTGTCCCGACCCGTCGAGGCGTCGAACGCCCTGCTATTAGGGATAGCAATGAGCCAGGTCAGGCCGGGTAGTTCTGTGCCCGGACCTGGCCCGTGCCCCGCAACGGGTCCACCAAGACGGGGCCAGGGCGGGCCGACCAGCCCTGCCCCGAATGGTTCGGCCGAGAGTACAAACAACCCATATAGTCATGTTCCAAATTTAAAAGAAAAAAAAAATGCAGCATATGTCAATTTCAAATCTTACACAAACAGGAAAAACAATTTATAAATGAATATTACAAAAATTAAGCAAATCAAATATCAAAATCCTAATTTATTAACGCAAACCTACCGCATCAAATGACTAGAAAATAGAAGAATAAATAGAGAATCAAATGAAAAAAGATTATAAAAGGGAGAAAATATAGGAAGGGAAATGAGAGTTGGGAGAAGAAAAATAGATTGATGGGAGAAGGTGGGGAGAAAGAATAGAGTGACAGAAAAAATGTTGAAGTGAATTGGGGCCGTGTGTATTGTGTCTTAGGCCCTTAAACCCCAAATTTTACTACACTAGTATTCTAGTATGATGCAAATAAAATTTTATGTGTTAAGTGTGTGTATACATGATATTTAAAATCACATAAGTTAGATAATGAGCATATCACATTTTAGTTTTATCAGTAATAATTATAAACGATATAAATATAAACTATTAACATACATATCAATCTTTATATTGATTGCAATAATATATTTTTTGCAATCTTTGATGATTTTGAACAATTGAATAGATAAAAATTATTAAAATTATTATTATTGCAATTGTGCATGAAATTTTAAAATATAATTAGCTAATATTGATAAGAAAACTTGGTTAATGAGTTAAACAAAATAATAATAATAATAATAATAATAATAATAATAATAATAATAATAATAATAATAATAATAATAATAATAATAATAGTTTCATAAAAAGTTTTTGATTACCATATTATGTAATGTGACTTTACAATTTATTAGTAGTGATTGTTACATAATACAATAAACAAACAATATAAATATTTAATTAATTCTAAAGTAACAAAAAATGGAGGAAAACTTAAAGAATTTTATCAAATTTGTTGCTAGCAATTATATATGTATAGATTTTATGATACAAAATTAAAGGGGTCGGTAATAACATATATTATAAAATGGAGCAAGACTGATTTATTTACAAAATTTTAGGATTTAGTGTCTTTCATTGTAGCAAGTGCCTGATGGAATTATTTGTGATGCTCTTTTTGAAAATTATTTATTTATTTTTCATAGTATTAATTGACTATCGAGTAATTTTTTAAATAAATTAATTTTTTTTTTCTCTTTCTTTACTGTTCTAGAGTTTGTGTTGTGTTTTTGCTATAAAAATATTTTGTCAAATTTTTATTAGAAGTGATAAATACAATAAGTTTGATTTGGGAATAAAGGCCATTGATTATTGTGATAAATGTATTAATGTTTATTAGTCAGTTCAAATTTTATAGTAATAAATGTATTAAGATAAATTTGTGTAGGATATTTGTGTATACAATGATGATATTTTTATTCAATGATGCATTAGTCAGTTCAAATTTTTATTAGTTAGTTCGTTGAAGTAAGAGGCTGGTTAATATTGTGTATACAATGATGATATTTTTATTGTATATGATATTTTTTTATCATTATAACATTTTTCTCTCTTTTTATAGGTTGAAGTTGAAATCAAGAGTTGGTGAAGTTTGATTTATTGTAGAGAGTGAATTTCTAATAATTTTTATATTTGTAATTGGTTATACGGGACCATTTTTCTTCATCATTATTTATTATGGTATATTATTAATTTTATAGAGTAATATCAAAATCAGTTTTATTTACTAAATACAAAATATCAATAAAGTATTAAGAATAATATCTGAAATATTATTTGAGAATCAATTTTCAACCTGATGAAGTTTTATTGATTATTGGGTTAATTATGTATTTATTATTAAAAACAAATGAATTAAAGGTGAATATAAAGTAGAAACAAAATTGTAACGGTTTTGTATAAATGAGATTTGATAAAGAAACAAAAAAGTCAAAGGTAACTGATTTAGGCGGAAAAATGATTGAGATTTTATTAAATATTTTATTTAATGCATCTGCCAGCAATTATATATATATATAGATGATGAAGTGGGTCAGGTCGGGTCAGGGCGGGGCAGATTGGGGTGGGCCAATATTTATGCCCCAGACCTGGCCCGTTTAGGGAACGGGCCAGACCCGACCTCGCCTGTTTTGATAACGGGGCGGGTCCAACCCGCCCCAACGGTTGCAGGTCGGACCAAGCCAGATCGGCTCCGGGCCAAATTGCCATCCCTACCTGCTGCAATTCACAAGACCCAGCTCGTGACCTGCCCTGCATATGAATTGAATTTCAACGAATTGAATTTCAACAATTTTCATACTTTCCTCTTGTTTGTTATGTTTTTGTGCTTATTTTCTTGTGTTTTATGTGGTTAGTCGAGTCATTTTTAGGTTCGATTTTGAGTCAATCGGTCCATTTTGTTGTGTTTTATGTGTTTTCTTTCTTGTTATGTATTTTTGTATTTTTGTCGTATTTTTCTTGCGTATGTTGGTGTTGATTAGGTCCACATTATTCGAGTCGAGATGATGAGCCGTTTCAGAGACATTTCCGAGCCATGTCCGAATCTTATTCGAGCCATTTGGACCACTTCCAAGCCACCCCGAGCCATTTTTAAGAGGCGAGTCGAACCCAAGAAAGTCACTACACTCGCAGCTAGACGCGATTGGCGACCCGCGAACAGGAACGCTCCACACAAGCCCACAACTCGCTGCGGAAGAGATTTGGTGCCCCGCGAGATGATGCATGAGAGAAGGCCCATGCTGCGGCACTCGCTGCGAACTCATGTTCGCGTGCTGCGAAATGGTGTGCAAGAGAGCAACACTAGGCACTCGCTGCGGAAGTTGTTTCGTGCCCCACCAAATGCCACTCCACAGCCACCAAATGCCGAACTCGCTGCGAAATCACTTTCGCGAGCTGCGAAACACCCATTCCAGCACTATTCCATGCCCAAACTCGCTGCGAACTCTGTTTCGAGACCTGCGAACTGCAGAATTTCATTAAATGTGTGTGTTTCTAGTGTGTGTTTGTGGTGTAGCTATAAATAGACATTGTACCTTGTAATTTTGGAGACAACCCTCATTTCCCAACTTTTAAGTTG
>CACSLK010009942.1:1508392-1526131 GCA_902706635.1 Striga hermonthica
ATATATATAAATGGATTCTGGTAATCCGTTTTCAGCACTAAAACGGATTTTCACAATCCATTTTTCATAAAAAATTATATACAATAAATATAAACAGATTCTGGTAATCCGTTTTCAGTTATAAAACGGATTTTCACAATCCATTTTTCGAAAGACGGATTTTCATAATATGTTTATGATTATATTAATTAGGGTTAATCACGTCATGAAGGAAAAACGGATTATAAAAATCCCTTTTTCTCTCAAAATTAATTGAAAACGGATTCTCAGAATCCGTGTTTATAGCAAACACGGATTCTCAGAATCCGGCCGTTTGATTTTTTTCCACATTTTTTTTTTATTTTTGTCCACTTTTTTTTTTGTTTTTTTAAATAAATAAATGATTCGTTGAGTTAAAGTTGAGTTAAAATTTGAGTTTTCATTGAGTTTTTTACTGTACAATGAATATACAAACGAATGTCTTGCCTTCTCTACCACAATTCCTCATATTCAGCTTCTCACATTCATAAATAACAATATTTGTCCCCCATTATCTCTTGTTCCACAAATTTCAGTTCTTCTCCAGTTTCAGTTATAAATTATCTTTGATACCAACAAAACACAATCGAGCATGAATCGGAACTTAAGGAATTCTCATCCCAAGAGGAAACTTATGTTGAAAGTGTGAAAATTGTGAGTGGAAATAATTGAGTGTGGGTCCTCTCTCTTTTTGCTAATCATGTTATACATGTGATTCCAATTTGTTCTTCTGTCAATCAAGTTGTTCATCTGATTTCAATTGAAAATTGTGAGATTTGTCAGCAACTAATTGAGAGTGGGTCCTCTTGAACATGTCTTACATGTGCTTTCAATTGCTGGCCACGCCTTCCCATATTAAGTTGACCTTATTTTGTTCCCTCATCTTCCCTATAAATAGTTGTTCGGGAAAGAAAGAAAAGGCACAAAACAGAAGAGAAAAAGAGAGGAAAGAAGAGAAAGAGAAAGGAAAGACAGATAGATTTATGTCCAAACATCGGATCTAAAAATATCAAAAGAGAAGAAACAAGTGATATTTTTGTTTGTTTCAGAATATTCCTTTTATTACTAAGTGCTCAATTCTCGATTCCGTTCCCGTTCGCCGGAGCTCGTAAATCTGGTGTGCTACAGATTTAGAGACGTTTGCCGTTGTATCTTTGGGGAAGTTACGCCTGAACCGTTAGCTGACACACGGGGCGTATTCTTCTTGCAGAAAGAGTTTTACTCGCCTCGACTAAAATCTTTCCGTTTTTCAGTTGTAATTTATTTTTCAGTTGAATTGTAATTTTCTATTTTTAGATTATTTGTAAGAACTGAAAATACATATCAGTTCGTAGGATTCCCATGTAATTCACGTTAAATATCCAACAATCGCAAGAAGAATAACGTCAACCTACTGAAGTGATGGCATCCACCGGAGCAGGTTCCAGCTCTCAGAAGTCGAATCATATGGCAAAAGAATGCAAGAAGCCAAAGAAGGTTGTACCAATGAAAGGTAAACCGAGTGCCCTTGTGGCTGAACACGGCCTTGTGCCGGGTAAAATGACCGACTTTGATATGTCGGCTGTGGTGTTTGAACCCAATTTGGTGGATAACCTAAGTGAGTGGTTCATCGATACTGGTGCCACTAGACATGTGTGTTCTGACATGCAGGTGTTCTCTGAATACACTCCTGCTACGAGTTGGAAACTTCACATGGGAAACTCCTCCACGTCTGATGTAGCAGGAGTGGGCACTGTGGTGCTGAAGGATGTTCTGCATGTCCCAGACATCCGCAAGAATTTGGTCTCCGGATCACTTCTTGTTGAACATGGATTTAGGCTGGTGTTTGAAGCTAAGAAGTTTATTCTTAGCAAGAACGGAATATTCCTTGGTCATGGTTATCTCGACAAGGGATTGTTCAAAATGAATGTATTGGCCGTGAGCCGTGTAACCGTTGATAATAAAAAGCCTATTTCTGTTTATACTGTTGAGTGCTCTGATGTATGGCATATTAGATTGGGACATGTAAATCTAAATGCGATAAAACGGTTGATGAAATTAGAATTAATTCCTAATTCTAAAGTTGATAAAAATACAAAATGTGAAATTTGTGTTGAAGCAAAAATGACTAAGTTGCCTTTTCACTCGGTGGAAAGGAGTACTGAACCATTAGGCTTGATCCATACTGATGTATGTGATATGAAAAGTGTGCAAACAAGAACCAATAAAAAATATTTTGTAACTTTTATCGATGATTGCACAAGGTTTTGCTACTTACATTTGTTAAGAAGCAAAGATGAGGCTGTGGAAGCGTTTTAGATATATAAGACCGAAGTTGAAAATCAACTCGGCAAAAGGATTAAAATAATCTGAAGTGATAGGGGTGGAGAGTATGTAGCTCCCTTTGAACAAATATGTTCTGAATATGGCATAATTCATCAAACGACGGCCCCTTATTCTCCACAGTCGAACGGTGTTGCTGAACGCAAAAATTGAACTTTAAAAGAAATGATGAATGTCATGTTGATTAATTCAAGATTACCACAGAACATGTGGGGGGAAGCTGTTTTGATAGCAAATCATATCCTGAATAAAATACCACCTAAAGGGAAAGATGAGACTCCTTATGAAATGTGGAAAAATCGTAAGCCGTCTTATAAATACCTGAAAGTGTGGGGGCGTTTGGCTAAGGTTTCAGTACCTGAACCAAAACAAATGAGAATCGGGCCAAAGACGGTCGATTGTGTATTTATTGGATATGCGTACAATAGTACAGCATATAGATTTCTGGTTCATAAATCAGAAAATCCAAAGGTATCTGTGGGTACCACGATTGAGTCAAGAAATGCTATATTCTTTGAGAATGTTTTTCCTATTAAGGAAAGGGCAGAATCTAGTTCTAATAAAAGAACGTATGAAACTGCTAGTGGTTCTGTACCAGAGGGTACTGATGAAGAACCGAGACGTAGTAAAAGGGTAAAAATGGCTAAAACGTTTGGACCTGATTTATTACGTACATGCTGGACGATGAACCGGGTTCCCTTAAGGAAGCTCTATCCAGCCCAGATGGACCACTCTGGGAAGAAGTTGTAAATAGTGAAACTGAGTCCATTATGCAAAATCATACTTGGGAGTTGGTTGATCTCCCTGATGGTTGTAAACCTTTAGGATGCAAGTGGATCCTAAAGAAGAAATATAAAGCTGATGGATTGATTGACAAGTTTAAAGCACGTTTGGTGGTCAAAGGCTTTAAACAAAAGGAAGGGTATGATTTTTTTGATACCTATTCACCTGTTACACGTTTAGCGTCGATAAGAGTGCTTCACTCGATTGCTGCTGTGCACAATCTTGAGATTCACCAAATAGATGTCAAAACGGCATTTTTGAATGGTGAATTGGAAGAAGAAATATACATGGAACAACCTGAAGGGTTTGTTGCACCTGGACAAGAGAGAAAGGTGTGTAGATTGATTAAATCCTTGTATGGACTGACAAGCTCCGAAACAATGTCATTTGAAATTTGATGACGTGATGTTGACAAATGATTTCAAAATCAACGAATGTGATAAATGTGTTTATGTCAAGAGTACATCATACATTTGTGATTGTACGTCTATATGTAGACGATATGTTGATCATGGGAAGTGATCATGGATACGAAAAGAATGTTGAAGAAAAATTTCGACATGAAAGATATGGGTTTAGCTGATGTTATTCTTGGAATAAGGATTATCAGAACCCAAGATGGAATTGTCTTGTCACAATCTCATTATGTAGAGAAAGTGCTCAAGAAATTCGATACCTATGACGGTGTACAGTCTAGGTGTAAGACACCCCTTGATCTCAGTATAAATCTGGAAGTCAACAAAGGTCAACCAGTGGCTCAGTTGGAATATTCACGGATAATAGGGAGTCTGATGTACTTGACGAATTGTACACGACCAGACTTGGCCTATCCGGTGAATAAGTTGAGCAGATTTACGAGCAATCACAGTCATGAACACTGGAATTATTTGAGAAGGGTACTTAAGTACTTGAAGTACACCCTTGAATACGGGCTAAAATACTCGAGATATCCAGCCGTACTTGAAGGGTACTGTGATGCAAGCTGGATATCAGATTCGAGAGATTCTCGCTCCACTAGCGGATATGTTTTCTGTATTGGAGGAGGTGAAGTTTCGTGGAAATCCACAAAACAAACGTGTATAGCTCGGTCAACGATGGAATCGGAGTTCATCGCTTTAGATAAAGCTGGTGAAGAAGCCGAGTGGCTTAGAAATTTTTTATTCGATATTCCATGTTGGGATAAGACTTTGCCGTCTGTGATGATTCACTGTGATAGCCAAGCTGCTATAGGTAGGGCACAAAGCAACTTGTATAACTGTAAGTCTAGACATATTCGTCGTAGACATAATACCGTACGTCAATTGATCACAAATGGTATTATTTCCATTGACTATGTGAAGTCTAAGGAAAATTTGGCTGATCCTTTGACGAAAGGATTGAATAGAGATCAATTGGCAGTTTTGCTAGAGGGAATGGGCTTAAAAATCCACAATGTAAAGAATGATCATAGTGGTAATCCTACCATGCTGAGTGGAGATCCGACGAACTTGGTTCAAAGGGAAAACTAAGCTATGAAAATTCGGTTGAGCACTTGGAACATATATATATGTCCAAAGCTATTTCCTAGAGCACTCCAAGTGCAAGATAACCTGTTGATTGTGGTAAGGGTAAGTCATTTGAACTTTTAATGAATCTCTAACCTTGTAAAGGTGGAGTATTACAGTATACTCTTGATAGGGAGGTCACCTATATAAGTGTGAAGTGTGGGCCGCTTTAAATGTAAACACTTATGAATCCATTTTGTTGTCCATGGAAAAAACGGACACAACGATAGAACGGAATGGAGTTAAGACTCTATTGTGTGAATGTCATTGTCTTGGTGTACACTATGGAGGAATATTCAAGGCATTATGTCTACTAGGCCGCCAGTGTATCCGATGATATTTACTAAAAAAGGTTCAAAGCCAAAAGCTACCTTGTCTGATGCGATAGAATTTTGTGAGGATTGAGCACAAGAGTCTGCATACGTGCATATATGTTTCTACTCATGTGGGGGATTGTGAAAATTGTGAGTGGAAATAATTGAGTGTGGGTCCTCTCTCTTTTTGCTAATCATGTTATACATGTGATTCCAATTTGTTCTTCTGTCAATCAAGTTGTTCATCTGATTTCAATTGAAAATTGTGAGATTTGTCAGCAAATAATTGAGAGTGGGTCCTCTTGAACATGTCTTACATGTGCTTTCAATTGCTGGCCACGCCTTCCCATATTAAGTTGACCTTATTTTGTTCCCTCATCTTCCCTATAAATAGTTGTTCGGGAAAGAAAGAAAAGGCACAAAACAGAAGAGAAAAAGAGAGGAAAGAAGAGAAAGAGAAAGGAAAGACAGATAAATTTATGTCCAAATATCGTATATAAAAATATCAAAAGAGAAGAAACAAATGATATTTTTGTTTGTTTCAGAATATTCCTTTTATTACTAAGTGCTCAATTCTCGATTCCGTTCCCGTTCGCCGGAGCTCATAAATCTGGTGTACTACAGATTTAGAGACGTTTGCCGTTGTATCTTTGGGGAAGTTATGCCTGAACCGTTAGCTGACACACGGGGCGTATTCTTCTTGCGGAAAGAGTTTTACTCGCCTCGGCTAAAATTTTTCCTTTTTTCAGTTCTAATTTATTTTTCAGTTGAATTGTAAGTTCTATTTTTAGATTATTTGTAAGAACTGAAAATACATATCAGTTCGTAGGATTCCCGTGTAATTCACCCTAAATATCCAACAGAAAGCATGGCCTCTTTGCTAGAATTCAATTTTAAAAGAACTAAAGGATTTGGTAAAACGACGAGGCTGTCGACCCTGTTCGTGTACCAACAAATAGAAGATCGAAAAGAAAATTTCAATAAATTAATTCAAACTGGTAAATCAATTGATCAGCAATGTTTTTCTAATGGATCAAATTCTATTTTACCCAATAGCAACATGCATTTTATTTCATCACACAACAGTGGTACACATTATCTGCAGGACCCAGTACAAGAATGCATTTTATTTCATCACACAATAGTGGTACACATTATCTGCAGGACCCAGTACAAGAAAGTCTTAGAACATCACAACGCCGCATGTTCAGACACGAACACCGCCCAAATTTTAAGAAGATTTTGCCGAACAATTAACCCAATCCACCGATGAGAGCGGCTTGACTTTGAGCACCGGATTGTAGTCAAAGAAATTGGTTGGCTTAAGCTCAAACGAACCACTCAGTGTCGGCATGATCGGATAATCTTCCTGCACGGGCACATGATGAACACCCAAGGTGTGCCACACCACAATATCCTTGTTCACAATGTCCCTATTCCTGTAATTAATAATAATAATCCAGCAATCATGGGATAATAACTAATATCATATTATAATAATAATTAGTCACTAATTACGTGTGCATATATACGTACTTCATGGTCCATGCAGCCAATGTATCGTCTCCGTGCGCCTGATCCACAAAATCCCCGCCAGCCCATTTTTCGGACCTGTTATACGGGGTGGCCCAAACATGATAGTTACTAAAGGCCCCGCGTATTTGTTCGTAATCGTCTCCCAATAGTAATGGAGCCGCAACTGGGCCTGGGACCAGCCGATAGCCCACATGGTGGCCCATATTAGTCCTCTTGTTGGGATTCACGATTGTGACCTCCGTATCACCCGAGTTGAAGGTCATCTTGGCATCGGACTCGGTCTTAGCTGTCTCGTGGACCGCGGTCCAATAGCTTCTCCTCGGAAAAGTCCCGTTGGCCACACGGACCGTTTTCAAGTGGGTTTTTGTTAAGGAGTTTGCGGGCCCGTCTATGTCGAGGTCGAGATGGAAGGTGAGGAAGTGGTTGTGACGGACGGCAATGGTGTTTTCGGCTACTAATGTGCCGTAGACTTCTTCTTTGATTTGGTCTTGGTGGGTGTATTTGGAGCCCTTGACAGCTAGAATTCCTGAAAGACTAACCTGCATTTTTTGCAAATTTTTTAAGTAGTGTAATGTACTTTTTTTTTTTTTTTTCAAATAGTAGTGTAATGTACTGAAAAGCATTTTGTATATTGAATATTTGGATATATAGAGAAAAGAAAAAATGTTAATAGATACATTTATATATATTGGGACTCCATGACCATGAATCTTAGAAAAACGTCTAATCAAAGTATTTGTAATTAAAAAAAAAAAAGTCGAGGGAACTTCATTTAAAATTATCATTTTTCATATTGAAATTTTATAGTTTTTATGCAAAAGGTGACGAAGCAACCATGATGGAGACTACTTAATATCACGAGTTTCTAAGAGCATCTCCGACGGTTAACATGAATTGAAGGGTATGTAGAAGGTATTTCATCAATGTGGAACAAATAGAAGTTGAATCTCATACGTCCAGTGGTTGAGTTATATCTTCACATTATCCATTAATTTTATATTATAAAAAAAAATGAAGGGAGTGAGTTTTTCCTTGGACTTTTCTTTCCCATATAGCTATTTCCTCTCCTAGGCTAATTCAAACTCTGAGTCATCACGTGTGACATGACTTCTACATGTAGAGGAGTGCTAGACTTTTTTCCTTCTCTTTCCAACCACGTCATTGTGATTACCATCTAGACATTAAGGGTTGGAGATTTTTTTTACTGATTGCTTCTACATTTCTACAATTAACAATCTATTGGAGATGCTATAAGGTGAAGAAGCAACCATGATGGAGACTACCTAATATCACGACTCGCGAGTTTCTAAGCAATTGAGTTCAAGTTTGGGGTGCTTGTGCTCGGTTCGAGCTTTTACCCGAACGCTCGACAAGCTATTTGATTTGCTTGCAGTTCTTACTACATGAGCATGCTTGACAGTATACTAAGGACTTTATTATTTTGTTTTTCAAAGAAAAAGGACAGTTTGAAGGTACTTAGCTGCCCGAGTGTCAAACTTATTATCCTGTTGGGATCCGACACTCGGGTATTACCTTGTTGGGGTCCTTGTAGTTGTTGTAGTTGTTTTAGTTGTTTGCGTTGGTGGTTAGTTTAGTTGTGAGTGTTTTTATTCTAGCGTTGTTAGTCGAGATTCTAGGCGGTCTTCTGACTTGTCCTCCCACTTTTTCAGTTGTTGGCTGCAGTGGATTCAGCCGTTGGCTGCTGTGTATTCGCACATTAGTGCATTTTGATTTATAATATTATCTATCATTTTGGAAACAAAAGGTACTTAGATATATATAGAGGCCGCATTGAGCCAAGTTGACCCATTTAACCAGTCGACACGGGTTCATTGACTATGGTTCAGGGCCAAATTCGAGCCTGACCCGACCCACCCAAATTTGGTACTAATAATTTTGAATTTCATCTAGTTATGGGTCGTCAGACTTCGAACCGAGGGTGAGTTCTTGATTTTGCAATCTATGTTTGATAGACAAATAAGCCGACTAATAACTTATTTGGTTTGCTTATAAGTTTCCTGTACTTAAATAAGTTTCATTTGGTACGACGATTTTTTTTCTTAAAAAAGCTCGAGCTTATCTTCTAAGTTTTTCTTTGATTAGCTTTTCAATTAAACTCGTTGAAATTTTTATTTCAGCTAGGTTATCAACCAATTTTACCAAAGACTTTTATCATATTTTTAACTTTTCAGCTATAAGCCATAAGCTCGAAAATTATTGATGAGCTAGAAGCTAGCTTATATCAATTAGTTAGTTTTACCAAACATAGCTTACATATATCCTCGGGTCGGTTTGGATTAATTCCTCATTTTGTCGCCTTGTACCGGCTAGTAGTCGCCACTACTTAGCCAAAATTGTGGGGGCAGGGCTTGATAAGATTTTCATTTGCTTACTTAGATTCGTTTTGAGTAAAAGTGAATGATGCCGGCCGTATGAATTGTATGAATCATGTGAGGATGGGAAAAATTCAAAATTAGTCCCATAGGTATAGGGGGGTGACATTTTTGGTCCCAACGGAATCCGAAAAATATTAATAGTCCTGAAGCTTTTAAAAAATGATCAAAAGTAGGACTTTTTTCAATTTTCCGGCCCGGAATGCCACGTGGCCACATTCATCTGACGTGGCTGAGTACAATGGCAAGGAAAAAAATTCAAAACTAGTCCCACAGGTTTTGGGAGGTGACATTTTTGGTCCCAAAAGAATCCATAAAATCTTAAATAGTCCCGCCACGTGTGTGCCACGTGGCATTCTGGGCCGGAAAATTGAAAAAAGTCCTATTTTTGATTATTTTTCAAAAGCTGCGGGACTATTAATATTTTTTGAATTCCGTTGGGACCAAAAATGTCACCCCCCTATACCTGTGGGATTAGTTTTGAAATTTTCCCATGTGAGGATAAAGCCATGAACGGTACATTTGTGGCTCCGAACAAAATTCATATTGAGATGACACAACATTTTACTTACAGTGACTTTGACGCCCCCATTTTGCTTAAATTCCCAATCAATAATATAGTCATAGTTGGCCACCGTTGATACCATCCTCACAACAAGCGTCACGTCTGGTCTGGCCTCCTGTACACGTAGATATGCATTGCTTGAATAAAATTTATATTTATAATTATAAAATAAGAATAAGATTTAAATTTTTTTTTATAAAGCTTTATTCTCGCCACAAGCATTAATTACATACTAAAAAAAATAATTTTAAATTTCCACTACAAGAAAAATTACATTTGGCGACGCTTATCGGCGAGTTGTGTTGCTAAATTTGATGTCAGAAAAAAATAAGCGTCAGTAAACAAAAAAATAAGCGTCGCCAAATGTAGTTTTTCTTGTAGTGTTCATTTTAGATACAAAAAGGAAACATTTAATTGTATTTATTTTAGTTATATTTAAAAAAAGGAATCCATTTATATTCGGCGTTGATAGCTATTATTTTAACATATTTGTTAGAAGATTTGCATACGAATTGGACTAAAATAATTTGAGTAATGTTATAAGTACATAATTTTGTACATAAGAGGTATATAACACTCACATTGAGTGAGACCCACTAAAATAAAAAATCAAGTGGACTTCACTCTATGCGAGTGTTATGTACATCTTTATGTACATTTATTATGTACTTGCAGCATTTTCCAAATCATTTTAACTTTATCATGATCCCTTTTTAATTAGGGTAACGGTTTTGTAAAGTATTTTATTTTCATAGTAATAAATTTTAAAAAATCAGTGATTTTTTAAAGCATATTTTTTTCGATATCTTCTTTAAGATTGAAGTCAACCTTCTATATATAATATATAAACCATTAACCATATTCTCTGGTTACTTAAATAAATAAAAATAATTTTATTAATATGGTATTGTTTATTTGTTGTAAATAGAAGATTGACTCTACTATAGTGTCAACTGTTAGCTTCATAACAAAACTGATTGAATGGAATCGATAAAAAAAAAAAAAATGAAAATAAGACTATGGAGTCCGTTAAAAAAAATAAAAATGATAGAATGAAAGACATATAGAGAAAATCGCTTTATTGAAAATAAAAGAGATTTGGATTAGCATGTGTGATATATACGACAAACCCATTATGTATAATTTTTACAACAAAATTCTCCAAATTTTGGACCACAAATGATTTTAAATTTTAGTAAGCATATTTGTTTAAAGAATACATTTCCAATCTATTTCCTCAAATGAAATGAATGACACAAAAGTAAGAATGATAGAATAAAAGAGATATAATGAAAATCATTAGTGCATTTTAGTAACAATATTTAAAAAAAAAAAAAATACTTTTCCTAGTAAAATGAAATGGAAAAATAAGAAAGAAAATAAAAGAGATATATTCAAAATCACTACATGCAATATCACATGTAATAGTGACAATATAAAACTGATATACCACAGATATATAGACACTGTTTTTATATGATATAAATGGAATTTATAGTCACAATATAAACTAACATAATGTTTTTATATCTATATAAATCTCATCTCATAAACTTTAATGTGAGATATTAAACTATACTACCTATTGTTCACACATTTAATATTTTTAGATTATTTTTTACACCTTCTATATACTAAGTATCTATATCCTATGCCTGTATATCTACATATATATGTTAATTTAAGTATTTTTAAACATTTTGTCTTTACAAAATAGTTTAAAAAAAATAGTTAATTTTACATTTTTTCAACAATAATTTATAATTATTATTTAATATTATCTATCCACATCTTTAATTTACATACATTATTTAGTAGTATTTACTCATGCATTGCACAAGCTGGCAATAATAACAATAATGATAATAATAATAATAATAAAAAAAAAAAACACTCGTCAAGTTACATACCGCTATGTCATCACCAGGAAGAGCAGCCTCTGTATGGCGCCACATTACATCACCCGAGTAACGTTCGAAAATACAAAAGACATTAGGTATTTTCACGGGCGTCCCGTCTCGACTCGTGTAATAACCGTCAAAATACTTTGCGTTTTTAGGGCAATCCCTTGATGGCTGTAGTGGCACCGCACAAATGCCGAATCCAAACTCACCGGCATCGAGGAAAGTTCTGAACCACCACTCTTCACTAAGGTCTTGATACGGCACGAAAAGTTCAGATACGTAGCCTTTATACAAAACACTCCGGTATTTGTTCTTGTCGTGATCGAAAATCGACGCCAAGGAGATTACCGGGCCAACTCTCATGTCGAAACCGAGATGGAAATCCCAATTAGCCCACCTACATGATACTCACAACATGAATTCTGAATGTGCAACTAATTATTTAGATAAATTTTATTAATTTTAACTTAAGTTAGTAGCATGTACCATAATTTAATTTCTACCTACTATATGTAGGGGAGAAATGTTGAACTCATTAATATACCTCACATTATTTCCATCTAAGGTGAAACTTGGTCCATCTTGTTGCAATATCGTCATACCCTTGATACGATTGTCATAAAGAGGGCCTTGTTTAGACTCGACATATTCTACACCATCACCTTTGGCGACTGGAATCATTTGACGGTCATGATAACCGACGATCTTCATTAGGTCAAGATCGACTGTAGCCATGATACCCTCGATAGGCCTCATATAGAAGTTAATCGTGCCATCAACATAGTAGCACATCACTTGTACCACCCGTTTGGTGTTCTTCTCTCCATACCATCCGATGGTAAAGGCTTCGCACAATACCTCACTTAGTTTGAGCTTTCGCTTAGTGATGGACTCCACAAACGGTGGATATTTGTGTGGCAACTCACTCGCAAGAGCTTGCTCCTCGCCATTGAGCATTGGGTAGCCAGTGCCTCGATAAATTTTATCTGATAAAATCAATTTGTTAGATAGATCTATCAGAATCTCGTGGCTCTGAGAATTGACACGTGCAACGATAAATGCTCTACGAGGTATGATTGATGATTTTTTATTTTGATTTTTGGACAACCAAGAGAGGACCTTTGGTTTGTATGGCTCATCCAAGCCTACATATTGAAATGTCACATTTTGGTGTGATTTTTTTACTAGGGTTTGGACTTGCTTGAGCTCAAATGGAGTTAGGGAATCTAGTGGATGATGTACTCCTTGGCTTGCAACATTAGGAGTGAAGGAAAGAATAGCAAGAAAGATAAAGGCAATAGCAACGTTTGTAATTCCCATTGGATGTACAATGTCCTTTGCTCTACATTGGCAAATACCCATGATATATTTGGGGACATTAAATAGACAACTAGAGGGTATTTTCGAAATTAACTAGCTTGAGTATGATATCCCATAGATACTAGTGATTAAACTAACTTGATTTACTATAAAAATAGAAAATTTATCTTGTTTCTTTTATGAATTTATTGGGTATTCGGTAAAATATTATCTTATTTATTTATTTGTTTGTTTTGTAAAAATATACTAGTACGTAGCCCATACGATGTACATGTCAATAATGTTAGATCTATTTTGAGATTAAATATGTGTACTTGATACATTCGGTCATTATATTAAGTGATCAAATTATGGTACATTGACTAAGGAACTTAGTTTTGATTGTGGAATAATTGCATGTGGACACCCGATAATATTATTATTTGGTGACGTGACAAATAATAATATTAAACTTAAGGACCTAAATAACAAATAGTTTGGGTCAAAATTATTTATGGGTGAAGTCCCCAAAAACCGTAAAATTAAATTGATGCTCATTATGATAATCTATAAGGAATAGAAATAAAAAATAAAATAAAAAATAATAAAAGTTGGTGGTAGTTGCCAACACTTTTTATTAAGTGTGACAATCAACCACTAATCATTATAAAATAAGGTTAAGGGGAGGGCATCAGGAACTTAACAAGTTTCTTTCTTTTCATATGTCCGGAATAAAAAAAATAAAAGAAAATAAAGAAAAATTCACGGTTTTTCTGAAAGATTTTAAAATCTCAAATCCAAATAATCAATCAACATGAATCTATCAGGTACGCTTCTGTTATTTGATTATGATTCTCGATCATTCAATATGAACGCTCTTGAAATTAATATCGATTTATTTTAAATAAAGTTAATTAAATCCAATTCTATCAATTGGTAAGCCTCTTCATATTGGATTTATTTTAGAATCAACTTTAATTTATTTTTCCATCCGTATGGAAATATACTTGTGGTTCTGAGATTGATTGTTGCTTCGGATTTATAAGTCCGTCAAGTTTTCATTATGGATTTTTTTTGAAATCCGATTTATTTCTCAATCCTGGGACCATAGTTGCTGTAAGGATTTCTTTATGAATATTTGGAACATGTTGTTATATGCCTCTTAATTGTATTTTTTTTTTTTCAGCGACAAACAAGATAAAATTATTCAATAAAATGATGTCTTACAAAGGAGGCCTCATTAGGCACGACTAGTATTAGACCATGTGCATTTGCACAGATGTAAATAAAGTATTGTGAGTTATTTGTATGCATGATTAATTATTTTTCTTTCACTTTTTTCCTATGCCAAATTTACAATTAAAGGAGTTAGAATATTTATATTTTTTAAATTAGGTTTATCTGATTGGATGTAATGTATATTTTGGTACGTCTTTTTTTTGTGAATTATTTATTATTTATTTAGGAATTTCAAATACGTTTTTTATTTTTTAAAAAAAAAATTAAATGTAACCACAATAATAACATCTAATCACATTATATGGTCAATAAATTATATGGTCAACTGTTAGTAATCAAAAATTTAAAATGATTTTTGTAATTTTAAATTGATTAGTATTGATTATTTAATAATTAAATGAAAGATTAAATATATCAAAAGTAACAGTTTTTGGAGGAAATGGTTAAATTGTCACATAGACAAAATTAAATAGGTTTTATTAAATATTATTAGCTAGTAATTATACATATATATATATATATATAGTCACCTAAAACCGATCATACACTTGCTCGGGTGTCCCCAAGATGATTCTATCACTTACAACACCTTGAATAGTTCTTTTGGCCAAGGAATTACAATCTTTACATACATCAACTTTAAAAATGAATTTAAATAATCTAATTTTGGAACATGAATTATTTGCCCTTGAATTCATGTGCATGTGAGCATGTCTTCAACTAGCAATAAAGGACAAACATGTTTGAATTCGGATAGGTTTAATTTGAGTTTAAATAATCTAATTTTGGAACATGAATTATTTGCCCTTGAATTGATGTGCATGTGAGCATGTCTTCAACTAGCAATAAAGGACAAAACATGTTTCATACGGGATATTATATATGTACTAGACCGATCGACCGGGACAATGGAACGAACCGGGTTAATTGGGCTGCTCGAACAAGATATCTGTCGAGCTATAAGGGCCAAAAGATTAGAGACAGACAAATCTAGGAGCACCTGACAAGTCCTCGATGTAGCAGATATGGTCGAGTATAAAGGGAGAACGGCTGTGAGATCGACCACTCTATACTAACAGAATGGCCCAACAGTCTGCCCAGATATGGTCGAACTTAGGAGTCTAAAAGGAAATCTACAGCACGTGCGCGGAGGACAAGCGGCGTATGATGAGTGGTCCATGGCGATAACGGTTTCTGACACCCCTGACGCACTCTGACACATTCCTGAGACCAAGGTAGTGGAGGAAGGGGATTGTACTACCGACGAGAAAGGCGAGCTCGAGACGATTTCCAGTCGGTTGGGCGTTATGTTTGTCGTAATTTTGGGCATGTGGTAACCGAGCTACCCGACTCTGGTTGTTCTCAAAGGAAGGTTGTTCGGAGGTTCGCTTACTACCTAGTCGTCAAAATCACATAACCAAAAAGAAGGTCCTACACATTCTACTCGCTTAAAGGGATTAATTGCACGAAAATACGCTAAAAATCTAAAAGCAAAGGGTGAGAGATGCAAGATTTAAAAGAAAGATCAGAACTTTGGTCTATTGGAATCCCCATGACTCAAGAAAAAAGAAAAATGACAAGAGAAAACATGCAAGCATAGTGATCCTAGGTCTTCTAACACGAGCTTTCTACACTAAATCACCACGCTTTGAACAAAGTCGAAATCTTTCTAGATAAGCACATATCGAATCCTAACACACGAAAGCAAGCAATGAAAATAGAGCAAAAACCTAGAATCGAGCATCAACACAAAATCAAAAAAACAAACTCGAAGTAATTAGCCCTAACCAAAGTACTTACTCTCCTACCGCATGCGTAGACGAAAATAGTGCATAAAACTCAAATCTTGATCGAAAATAAAGTCGCCAGAATTTCACCGAAAAAATTGAGTCATGAGTCTCCAACCAAAGCATAAAAAAATAAAAGAGAGAAAGTGGAGAGGATTTCCCAATTAAAAGTTGGGAAATGTGGGTGGTATCCAAATATACAAAGCTCAATGTCTATATATAGCTACACAACACACACACTAAAAACACACACATTTAATGAAATTCTGCAGTTCGCGGGTCTCGAAACGGAGTTCGCAACGAGTTTGGGCATGGGGTAGTGCAGAAATGGGTGTTTCGCGGGTCGCCAACAAGAGTTCGCTGGCGAGGGTGGGCTTTGGGTGCCTTGGGTGCGCGTTTGCGGGTCGTGACATAGACTTCGCAGCGAGTTCGGCCCAAGCAGCTGTGGTGAGGCGTTTGGCGCGGCGCGAAGTGTGGTTCGTAGCGAGTGCGTGCTGGCAGGGATCATGTGCGCGTGTTGTCTTCGCGGTACGCCAACTGAGTTCCGCAGTGAGTGCATGAGGATGCGCTCTAGGTGATCTTGCAGCATGCCAAGCTTTCTTCGCGGCGAGTGCTCCCAGCTGTGGCACGCCATTTCGCGCGGTGCAGACTCATCTTCGCGGCGAGTGCTACTTGTGGAGTGGCTAGGTGCTTCGCGGGGCGCGGGTACAATCTTGCAGCGAGCTCCGAGGGTATAGTAGAGGTTCCTTTGGACGTAGCTCGTGGCTTGCGAATCAGATTTTGCAACAAACATGGCACTAGACTCGATTCTTTCACTCGGGTACTCAATGGTCATCTTTCTTTCAGAAAATCATGTGGCTTGATCAAATGGCTCGACTAACTCGTCTCGGAGTAGCTCGACATCAAAATCATGGACAATGGCTCGGAAAAATAGCTCGGATAATGGCTCGTCTCCCCGTACATGAATAAGGACCTAAACACACCAAAAGTGACAAGGAAATACGCCAAAATATAAAAAACACATAATAAAAGATAGAAACACATAAAACACGACAAAATGGATCGATTGACACCAAATCAAACCTAAAAACGACTCAACCAAAGCACATCAAACACAATAAAATACCACAAAAACATAACAAACAACTCCCCCACACTTAACTCTTTGTTTGTCCTCAAGCAAACAAAACAAGTAGCTCGAAAAGAAAAATCGAACGGTCCAAAATTAACGAGCATGTGAAATGAAACTCTCATTTTCATCCGGATATCCATAAAATCAAAATCCAATCCGAAATCACGGTCCCCACATTATGAATCCATAGAAAAAAAAAAACCCGTCCCAAGTCATTCTACACATGATAACTGTTTGTCCCATTTTTGTTGTGTTTTTCGTTATCTTTTTGTTTTTATTTTTTCCCCATTTGAGTCGTTTAGTCGAGTTTTAGTTTATTTTATGGTTTATTTAGTGTTTTGCTTTATTTGGGTATTTCTTGTATTTTTTCGGTCGTTCTCCGGTAGTTTGTTGTTTTTGGTGTGCAGGCTATAGGTCTCGAGAAGATTTGATTTCCATGGTAAAGGGACCGGGAGACCATGGTTAAAGAGAGCGTTTCGTTGGGAGTACACGAGAGAAGACGGAACTTAATTCAGAGATCGTACGAGCTCGAACGAATATAATACGTCAAGTGACGCATTTAGGCCCGAGCAGCACATTCACCGCATCGTGTCACTGCCCCGACTTGAGCAGACGAACAGACCTCGCTCATCGCACCGCGACAGCCGTCACGCCGCAGCGCCTGCTACTTACCTCGTCCAGAACAGCTCCGCGATACCCACACGCCGTGACGAGAAGCTTACCGCCGCGCCGTGTCGCTCCCACGTGAAGGACAGAGGATCGAACATCGTGCTCCGCGCCGCGGCAGCCATCACGCTGCGGCGCCAGTTACTTTCTCTGCCCTGCCGTGCCGTGAGGCCATGCCACGCCGCGAGACCTGTTACCTCCCACGACCAAGCCTGCTCTGCTATGTCCGGTAGACTG
>CACSLK010009942.1:1535516-1548776 GCA_902706635.1 Striga hermonthica
GGAATAACAAGTGAAATATCCACTAAAGCAAAGCTTAAGTATATAACACCAACAGTTAATTGATGCCTCTAGTAGATGGTCTCACGTGAATTTGTTATCCACTAGAAATGTGGCATTTGCTAAATTACTTGCCCAACTTATTAAATTAAGGGCTCAATTCCCATATTATATTATCAAAAGAGTCAGACTTGACAATCCTGGAGAGTTTACTTCTCAAGCATTTAATGATTATTGTATGGCAGTGGGAATTGATGTTGAACATCTTGTTGCGCATGTTCACACTCAAAATGGTCTAGCAGAATCATTGATTAAACGACTGCAGCTTATAGCTAGACCATTGATAATGAGGACAAAACTCCCCACTTCAATATGGGGACATGCTATTCTGCATGCAGATAATCTAATTCGCATAAGACCAAGTGCACACCATACATACTCGCCATTACAGTTCCCATCTGTTCGAGAACCAAATATTGCACATATAAGAATTTTTGGTTGTGCAGTATATGTACCAATTGCTCCGCACCAACGTACAAAAATGGGGCCTCAAAGAAGGTTGGGAATATATGTGGGATATGAATCTCCATCAATAATCAAGTACCTTGAGCCAAAAACATGCGATATTTTTACAGCTCGATTTGATGATTGTCATTTTAATGAAGAATTATTCCCCCCTTTGGGTGGGAATGAAAAGTCAATTGAGAGAAATATTGAATGGAGAATATCATCACTATCATATCTTGATCCTCCCACCAAACAAACAGAGCAAGAAGTTCAAAAGATTATACATTTGCAAAATATTGCCAATCAATTGCCAGATGCATTTACTGACACAAAAAGGGTGACAAAATCACATGTTGCAGCTATAAATGCCCCTGCTCGAATTAAGATTCCACAAGAAATGACAAATGACGATATGCCAAATGAAAAAGACACGCTTGAAACGAGGAAGACCAGTGGGGTCTAAAGATAAGAATCCTCGAAAGAAAAGAAAAATTCAAGATTCGAATTTCAAAAAGAATCAAGATGATGGAAAAATTTCGGGACAAAATGAAAATATTGAAATCTCCATCAATTACGTAAATAATGGGAAACTTTGGAAGCGTGGTGAGTGTTAGTGTTATATACTGAAAGCTTGGCTTTGGATGATATTACACTTTCACCCTTTATGAATGAGAAACATGTTAGATTAAACAAGTTCTACGTTCTGTTGTTTTGCATTAGACAGTGTGAGTCGTCATCGGGCGAACCAAAGATCATGCTATCAGTTACTCGCGTAATTACTGCGTACTCTTAACCCGTAAGATATTAAACAGACATATATGTGTAGTATTTATTACTTTGATTCACATGGGTGAGACTTAGTGAACTGGGCCAATAGACCCACTGTCTTGGGTAATATTGCTACATGTAGGATGTGCTGTTAGGATATTTATGGTCACCATGTGCGTTAGTTTGATGATGTCCTCGGAGTGAGTTCATGAAGGATTATTATGCTAAACCCTGCAGGTGGATTAAATTCTGGCATAGTAATAATGTGATGAACGAGCGCTAGCTTCGGTGAAATAATAATAAATTAATTAATTCTTGATTTTCAGTAATCGAATTAATTAATGGACATTATATCTTAAACATGGGGAGATAAATCGAGTAATTATTATTGGAGTCTCAATTGTAAATTGGGATAGGAAAATGGAGTGCAATAATAGTATGTTGGTGGCCCATTTAATAATATTTAATTAATTAAAATAAGTGGCTTGGTCCACAAGTATTTTAATTAATTAAGGAGCCCTAATTCTAATCTCCTAAGGATCCCTACTGTAGCTCTATATATACATCATTAAGCTCATGGGAAGAGAAAAGAATTTCACATCTTGTGAAACATGCGCCACGCCTCTCTTCTCTCTCTCAGTTCCCATTCGAGTTTTATCTTCTTCTTGTTGTTCCACTGGTACAAGATTAAGAGGTGTTTGAGATATACAGTAGAAGATCTTTGGGTAAAGTGAGACGAAATATATTTTGTCGCACAGAACTAACTGGAGGTCCGATCAAGACGTGCAGCATACCCAGGCGACCGTCTCGACGAGAGCTTTCCAACGCCGCTGAGATCACAGCCGTCCGACCACCCACGCGCCCGCACGCATTACCGCAAGGTCCCAGGACTGCAACTTGTCTTTATCTATTTTGCACTCGTTTGATCCGGTTTTCGATCCGATCTTGTTCGTGAAATCCTAGGACGCGATTTGCAGTCAACAAATTCATTGGTATGCTGTGTACGGCCATCCAGAAGATCAGCCAGATCGCCATAAATTTTAAGCCGTAAGTTCTCTACGCAAACCTTTAGATCCGATGCGCATAGGTTTACGTTTTGCTAATGAATTCGTGATTTGTGCATAACGAGATCTTCATTGATCCTAACAGTGAGATCATTGATGATGCATTCGCATATATGACATCACAAGAAATTAACAAAGAAGTTGAGGATCCTGAACCAAAATTTATAATTGAATGTCAGAAAAGACATGATTGTGACAAGTGGAAAGGTGCTATTCATGCCGAGTTAGATTCACTCAATAAACAAAATGTTTTTGGACCTATTACCATTATACCCAAAGAAATAAAACCTATTGGATACAAATGGGTTTTTGTTCGAAAAAGAAATGAGAAAAATGAGATCACAAGATATAAAGCTCGTCTTGTAGCACAGGAATTCTCCCAGAGGCCTGGGATCGATTATGATGAAACATACTCCCCTGTTATGGATGCAATTACTTTCAGATACTTGATTAGTTTAGCCATCCATGAAAATCTTGAGATGCGTCTCATGGATGTTGTGACTGCTTACTTATATGGATCGCTGGACGCTGACATTTATATGAAAATTCCAGAATGAATTAGAATACCCGAGCACTAAAGTCCAAACCTAAAGAGTTATGTGCGATAAAACTACAAAGATCATTGTATGACTTGAAACAATTCGGGCGTATGTGGTATAATTGTTTGAGTGAACAATGACTAAAACGGGGATACATAAATAATCAAATATGCCCATGTGTCTTTATAAAAAGATCGCAAGATGGAGTTGTGATAATTATTGTCTATGTCGATGATCTTAATATTATTGGGACTACAAATGAAATTCAAGAAGCAGTCACTTTACAGAAAGGCGAGTTTGAAATGAAAGATCTCGGACAAACCAAATATTGTCTCGGCTTGCAAATAGAACGAGTCCAAAATGGGATATTTGTCCATCAATCTAATTAAACTAAAAGAATATTGAAACGATTCAATATGGACAAGGCTAATCCACTTAGTACCCCAATGGTCAATCGAACATTAGATGTTGAAAATGATTCATTTCGACCTTGTGAAAGAAGATGAAGAAATACTTGGTCCTGAAATACCATATACGAGTGCAATAGGAGCTCTTATGTATCTTGCTAATTGTACCAGACCAGATATATCTTTTGCTACCAACTTATTAGCAAGATATAACTCGGCACCTACGAGGAGACATTGGAATGGAATCAAACATATATTCCGTTATCTCTAAGGGACAATCGATTTGAGATTGTTTTACTCCAATGATAAAAAACATGAAATGGTCGATTTTGCAGATGCAGGATATCTATCAGACCCCCATAAAGCAAGATCTCAAAGTGGCTATGTTTTCACGATTGGTGGAACTGCATTTTCTTGGCGCTCCTAGAAACAAACGTTAGTTGCGACGTCTTCAAACCATGCTGAGATCATTGCACTTCATGAAGCAACTACGGAAAGCATCTGACTCAGAAATCTGACTCAACATATTCAACAAGCCAGTGGACTATCAAATAATAAAGATCCGACGGTGATATTCGAAGACAATGCAGCATGTGTCGCTCAAACCAAAGAATGACACATTAAGAGTGACAGAACTAAACATATCCCGTCAAAGTTCTTCTCATATGCTCAAGAGCTTGAAAGAAACAAACAAATCAAAGTTCAATACATACGATCAAGCGATAATGTAGCAGATTTATTTACGAAGGCGCTTCCGAAGACAATATTTCGAAAGCACGTACACAATATTGGAATGAGACATCTTCGGGATCTGTACAGATGATAACTCAAGGGGGAGTATGTGCGGCTGTACTCTTTTTTCCTTATCTCGATTATTTCCCACAGGGTTTTTCCGGATAAGATTTTTAACGAGGCAGCATAAACGCACATTTAATAGTGCTAATTCCAAGAGGGGGTGTTATGTAAAAGTATAATTTACCACTACTAATAACTCTTATCATCTACATTATTATACTTTTAAATATGTGTTGGAATGTGTGCCAATGTGCCTATAAAAGGGGCCAAAAGTATTGTAACGTGAGTACGGAAAAGAGAAAGAAGAATAGCATCTTGTAATTTAGATCCGATTTTTACATTGTGTTCTTTATCTTCCTCGCATTTTATAACAATCTTGAATTTTTATTTTTATTTTAATCTGCACGTGTTTTCATTCTCTTACTTTATACCTGTGTTATACATGCACATATATATATTATATATAAAGGCCACATAAACTTTTGGCCGACAACCGCCCACGAGCCACCAAAACCTGCGGCAGAAAAAGCCACCAATGTGGTGGTCGAGGTACGGGACTTGGGCTGTGGACGGAGCCAAGCCCTAAGGATGTAGAAGTCTGAGTTGCTTGTTGTTACTTTCGGTTTAACAGTATCGTACCCTATAAGCACGTAAGCCCTAACGAAATATGTCGCGCTCGGCACATTTTTCCCAACAGTCCACGTGAAATTATTGTATGGCTCGGTAATTACATTATGTTGGCAAGTTTTGTCCTTTTGTAAATCGTCCTCGGTTTTTCTCCATCCTCGGTCTCGTTGGCTAATTGGCGCAAAACAGAGCTTGATCTTTACGGTTTTGTAGTCTAAATCGATTTTGGATGGGAGGCTCGGGTCGAGTGACCATGTTATTGTTATGTTGTCTTCTCCAGCTTTGAAAACTGTTGGAAGAAAAAAAATAAAAATAAAAAAAAAAAAATTGAACAATTTGTTAACAGAGGAAAACGCAACTTTTGCAGGACTCAGTCATGGTATGATCAAGTCATGACTAGAAACTTTCCAAATTGTCACAAAGTTTTGAAATGGAGCCTTTTAGAAAACTCGAGGACACTCTGAAAGTCTGAATTATTAGGTAGCCTGTGTTATATTTTGTCTTATACTCAAATGAAGCTATTAAAGACTTTTCAAAATTCTAAAGTAGGTGAAACGAAGGACATATTTTAAAGACTTTTCAAGAACTTCTTAAAGTGAGAATTGAGGACACTATTTTTTTTTGTACAAGAATTGAGGACACTATGAATCATAGATAAGATAACATTTCATCTTGTCAAGGCGGCTAAGTATATAAACCATTTATGAATTATTTAACCTGCCTCAAAGAAGTATATGAACTATAAGTTTAAAATACAACTAAACAATATTATTTTTTCTTAAATTTTTCAACTATAAAAAACTAAACAATATTTTATAATATCTAACTACAAAAAAAAACTAAACATGAATAATAAATTATGATCTTTTATAATAATATATATATATATATATATATATATATATTTTTTTTCCAAAACACAAGTGATTAACAAAGTTAACATGAAGTATTATGATGCCATCGCGTATCGCCACTGAAGGTAACTCCTGTGTGCTGAATAATATTTCCATCTTCATCGATGGTAACCTTCATTTCAGCCAAAATAATAAATTCTTCTGGAGCCTCGGTTGCATTGTAACTATAAGCATCGAAATTCTATTTCGTATAATACACAATTGTTATTTTACTATAAAATTTGTTGTATTGTAACATCATTAGTATTATTTATAAAAAGTTATAAATGTAGTATTCTTTTTCTTTTTATGTATGAAAATATTTAATGTTTATTAATGTAATTAATTTAAATTATGTAAATAAATTTACACAAAACATTGTGTGCAAATATTTTACAAAATATACACAAATTTTTTTTAGAATTTAATTTTTTTTTTATAATATTAAACATATATTTTTCTAATTTTCATCATAAGGCTTTATAGTTTATTCAGCATTCTAAACAATGGAATATATTTCAAAGAATTTTATTATGAAGAGAAATCAAAATCTATATATATATATATATATATATATATATATATATATATATATATAAAGAATTACCATTTTTTAAAAATAACACGTCAAACTGTGGTCAAATATCGTTGAACTTAATTGCATGCTATTAATAGCAAGTTTTTATTTTATTTTTTTATTTACAAATATGCATCATTAATTATTGCATTTAGATGTAGAGTTTGTTAAGTGTAGTTTGTTATTTGTTTTTGCGCAAAATTGGGCTGTTCCTTTTTCATTTTCACAAATATAAAAAAAAACATTCTTTAACATATAATCGTATACCACATTGCAAATTTTATTTTATTTAAAAAAATAAATTAAGCCTAATTTAATAATATAAACTTATGTTAGTATTTACAAAAAATCAGAAACTCTTTTAGCATCAACTCAGCTACTACAATTGTTTTAATCGGATCCTTTTATTTTTTTAAAAAAAATAAATTGCAGTTCATTTATTTAGTGGATTTGGTCCAGTTAATAAATTACAGTTCACTTAAACCCCTAAAAGATAAATTGGTGGATTTGGTTCCATTAAGATCTAAAAATTTTGATCATTGAATATAATTTGAAATTCAAAATCCTTTCTCATATTTGATTTAAAAAATTCAATTGTGTTTTTTATTCCAAACAATCAGATTGCCGAAAAAATACCTTAAAACTTGAATTGAAAATTTGAAATTAAAAATTTCTTCTCATTTTAGTTGCCATAAAATTAGGTTTAATTCAAAATGATTTTAATTTTTTAGGTTTCAATTTGCACGAAATTCAAAATGATTTAAGAATTTCAAATCAATCGGAATTCATCTCTTTAATTTTTTTTTCCGTAAGTTTCAAAATTTTACAATAATTAAGTCAAACTACAAATGTATGTTTAAAAAATCAAGAGGATATTTTTGAAAATCGACATTTTTTTTTTCAAAATTGTCTTAGTCTCATTCAATATAAAATAAATTCCATTTTATTTGTAAAATTGATAAATCTGCATAAGACGTGGAATTTTATGCGTACAAATTTTTTTTACAATAACTAAAAACTAATAATAATTTTGAAATCTTCTGTATTCAAATTACTTAAAAGAATAATAATAATATTTACAGTAACTAAAAAATAATAAAAAAATTTAAATCTTCTGTACTCAAATTACTTAAAAGAATAATAATAATAATTTTGAAATTTTCTATACTCAAATTTTCAGGTATGGTAGTATCGTCATAATTTTAAGCATCATGTCAATCTTTATTTTATATATACTAGGTAAATTTTCTTTCAAAAATTTTATAATGTATTTATTTAGGCTTATAATATTTTAGATACTTTTATATAATATTTTATCATGTCATATTCAGAAAACATCTTTCATACAAATGTAAACTTTAATGTTTTTAGATATATTTTCTTTACAAAACAATTTAAAAAAAATTTAGGTGACTTCACATCTTTTGATAATAATATAGAAGAGTTTAGATAATTTTACGTATGTTAATATAATATTTTAGGAATTTTTAATTGTTTAAACATACAAATTTTATGTTCTCTTGAACAAGCTAATTTTATATCGTTTATAATAAACTGATATACCGTAAATTATATGACATGTTAACCCCACATCCTTAATTTATAATTATTATTTAATATCATTTACCCTCATCTTTAATTTATAATATTTTTTCCTGCTCTTTTAAGAGAAGATCATTAGTGGTTCCCCTTTTTTTCATTGGGTGACTTGAACTCGATACTTATTTATAATTATTATTTAATATTGTTTACTCTTGCATCGCACGGGATACGCACTAGTAAAAAAAATATAAGATCGATAGCGTTATCAGAATCTTAAGCCATTGAGCCAAACAATATTAATAACGCACTAAACGATTAATACTCATTAACCATTAACCATCTATGATAGAGAGTGATATAGGATATCATACCTACCAGGCTACACCGGTCTGCTGAACCGGTCGAAGAGGACGTAACCGAACCAAGTGGCAGGAAGATCGAACAGTCAAACAGTCGACCAGTCCATGACTCGACCAGATAAGCGATCGAGCAATTTAGTCGACTTCAACAGGTCAACCACTTCGAGGACTTAACACTACACTGATCGGCCTAGCCACAGGCGCGTGAGAGAGCCTCTAACTGAATTTCAGGAGAATATTTATCCCATGTGCAGGGGGACACGTGTCGAGAATGCAGTGGTTGATAGCAATAACCACCTCTGACAGCCTACCCCATGTGCAAGAGGACACGCGTCCAAAGAGTATTGGTGCAGGCGATAGTGGCGACGGCTACCTCTGACACACGCGTATTGTGTGTACGGATTGGCAGTTAGGGCAGGCAGCTCACCAAATCCGGGCAGCCCTAGGTCAGGTATCTCACCCCTATATAAAAGGGGTGAGTGTTTCTTCTTCAACACGATTTTTCCATTATTCACTTCAGTATACTCATACACATACTGACTTAAGCATCGGAGGCTCTTCACCGGACACAACCCCCGGTGTGAGAGTTACTTGCAGGTTTCTGACATTCTACCGGCGAGGACGAGAATTGATCTATTCCGAACTGGACCAGGGCGTTCACACTTGCATTATTGGCACCGTCTATGGGGATCTTTGTTCGAGAAGTTGTGTTTGAAGCTCAAGTATGGCGGACGGAATTCCCAGAACCAACTTGCAGTCGACGTTCGACGACGCTTGGACGACGACCAGGCTGATTGGACAAGGCCCTCCTCTAGGTTTCTCTGGCCCTTCGCAGACGCCGGTCACTTCTACACCCATCCTTCAAGGTGTGGGAGCGACGACGGTGATTCTCGGCGGAGACGCCAGTTCCAGCCGTGCCCAGGAAGCTCGCACAGCAGCTGTGGCGGCGATGCCACCGCCGCCACCACAAAATCCAGTGGTAGCACAACCAGGGGGAGCGATGGTACAAGGAAGAATGGCGACACAAGGAGGAGCACCACAACAAGCCGTTGCACAAGCTCCTGGTCAACAGATGGTGACGATGACCAGGGAGGAGATGCAGAGAATAGCGGCAGCCGCGGCGGCGTAAACGGTGCAGCAAGTCACGAGCCACACGTCTCACGCCACCACCGCGCCGACCACGGCAATCGGAGGCCAGGACGAGGATGTGTCCAGTTATGGAGATGGAGGAGGCGGAAGAGATCGTGCGATGGAGAGGATGGCAGTGCAGTTGCGCCAGTTGTAGGATAAGGTTGAGGGGAGGTCGGAGAGGAGAGCTCGATGACATCCTTTCTCGAGGGAGATTCTCGCAGCTCCCTTACCGAATAATTTCAAGGAGACTAATCTGGTGTATGAAGGGTCATCGTACCCATCGAGGCATGTGAGGACCTTTGAGAACATGGCTGTATTACATGGGTATTCTGATTCTGTATGTTGCAGGGCATTTCTATCGACCTTGCGCGGGGAGCACTTGACTGGTTTCATCAATTACCTCCCGGGTCGATCGCAAACTTTGAGGATTTTTCCAGCAAGCTTACCAACCAATATTCGAGCGCGGTGGTGCAGGAGAAGACATATTTGACGCTGATGGCGATGAGGCAAGGAGAGAAGGAGTCGTTGAGGAAGTATGTTGCTCGATATAATCAAACATGTTTGGAGGTGCACTCAACGTCGGATGAGGTGAAAGCAGGAGGATTGATAAGGAGTCTTCGAGCGTGGCCTTGTCGAACCTCCCTGGCAAAGACCCCTGCTCGATCATATGAGGACGTTTTGAAGCGATGCAGGAAGTACATTAATCTAGAGGAGATGGAGATGGAGTTTGCAAAGTTGGAGGGGGCGGCTCGACCAGAGCCAAAGAAGGAGAAGAGCCCACCAAGGGGAAGGTCGCCGAGGAGAAGTTTGCCCAAAAGAAGCGGGCTGAAAAGAACATCGCCCAGGAAAGAGGGTCGAGATTCAAAGCAGACGAGAAGGGATGACAGATGGCAGGGGAGGCCGTTGTCATTCGAAAGGCAGATGTACCATAATTTTACACCCTTGAGAAAAGATTTGACGGAAGTGCTCGAGGCTATGGAGCAGAAGATGTCGAGCGAGGATGTGACGTGGCCGAAGACAAGGTTTACAGGCCTGATCCGACCCAGGTTAGATATCTACTGCCGTTTTCACCGAGATTACGGCCATACCACAGAGAATTGTAGACATTTGAAGGATGAGATCGAGAGGCTGATTAGGGTGGGGCATTTGAAAGAATTTGTATACCAAGACAGGGTGATATGGAAAGGAAGGAGAAGATGTTGAGACGATTCAGAAGAGAGGAGTGATAGAGATGACGAGAGAGATGATAGGGATGGTCGAGATGGTCGAGGAAAGAGGCCGAGGAGGGATGGAGATAAAGGAGGTCAAGGAGGAGAAGCCCCGTTGAAGAGAGGGACGATTTATATGATTTTCGGAGGGCCGACGGATGGCGACTCAAATAACGCTAGGAAGGAGCATGCTCGAGCTGTGAAGAGGAAGAGAGAGGAGGTGGGGATCACGTCTCGTATGCCGGTGATAAGTTTTAAAGCGGAAGATGCTGAGGGAGTGGTCTTACCACATAATGATGCTCTGGTTATTACATCAGAGGTTGCGGGCTTTGATGTAAAAACGGTGTTTATTGATACCGGGAGTTCGGTAGATGTGATGTTTTATGACTGCTTTGTGCAGATCAACAAAGAGCTGAACATAAAGCTGAAACCAGTGGCCACGGCGCTGTACGGCTTGAATAGAGGAGAGGTTATGCCGATGGGTGAGATCAGTCTGCCCGTGGCGTTGGGGTCAGGAGTGATGAAGAAAGTACGGATGGTGAGGTTTGCGGTCGTAGGAGCTGAATCATCTTACTACATCATTATGGGACGGACGAGCTTGAATGCGTTCCAGGCGGTCGTATCCACGTACCACATGACGATCAAGTATCCTGTGGGCGAAAACATTTGTGAGATTGCTGGAGATCAACTTACTTCGAGAAGTTGCTACCAGACAATGGTAAGCAATAACAAACAACTGGCGAAGAGGCAGGCCAAGCCGAAGGAGGAGGAGACCAATCGACCAAGTGGGTCGAGGACGAAGGAGGATAGGCAGAGAATGGAGAGGGGTATGGAGAAGGTGGATATCCAGCCAGGAGGAGAAGTGGAGGAAATACAGATGGTCGAAGGATATGAGGAGAGGAAGTTTAGAATTGGGAAAGAATTGGAGGAGCCTATCCGATCGAAGTTGATCGATCTGGTTAGGGAGTTTGTTGATATTTTTACTTACACCGCAGAGGAATTGACCGGGATAAGTGCGGAGGTGATCAAGCATCGTCTAAACATCAACCTTAGTGTGAGGCCGGTGAAACAAAAAAGGAGACACCATGGGCGGAAATGGATAAGATTATTGAGCAGAAGGTTAAAAAACTGTTAGGCGCAGGGCATATCAAGGAGATTCAATTCCCAGAATGGTTATCAAATACAGTGATGGTGTCGAAGGCAGAGGAAAAATGGAGAATGTGCATTGATTTCCGTGATCTAAACAAAGCGTGCCCAAAGGATTTGTATCCACTCCCCAGAATCGACCAGCTAGTCGACTCAACGGTGGAGTGTGAGTTGCTGAGCCTGATGGATGCCTCGCAAGGGTATCATCAAATTCCCTTGGCGAGAGAAGACAGGAAGAGGGTGAGCTTCGTGACTAGTCGAGGAACTTATTACTACGTGGTGATGCCGTTCGGCCTAAAGAATGCAGGTGCCACGTATCAAAGGTTGGTGGACAAGATTTTTAAGGAGCAGTTGGGGAGAAACATGGAGGTTTATGTGGATGATATGTTGGTGAAAAGCAAAGAGGAGATGGATCACGTGCCGGACTTGAAGGAAACGTTCTTGACTGAGGAGGTACGAAATGAAACTGAATCCAGCCAAATGTTTGTTCGGAGTGAAGTCGGGAAAGTTCTTGAGTTACCTGGTGACCAAGAGAGGTATCGAGGTGAATCCAGAGAAGGTGCGAGCGGTGATGGAAATGAAGTCGCCAGCGAATGTCAAGGAAGTGCAAATCTTGGCTGGTCGAATTGCAGGGTTGAGTCGTTTCATATCGAAGGTGGCGGAAAAAAGTGGCCCATTATTCAAAACACTAAAAAAGAGTGCGAAGTTTCAGTGGACCGAGGAAGCGCAAAGGGCGTTTGAGGAGCTGCGAGGGGTGTTGGCCAATCTTCTCTTATTGGCTAAACATGTACAAGGGGAGGAGTTGGTGCTGTACATTTCCATCGGAGAGAGGGCCGTGAGTTCAGTGTTACTACGAGAGGAAGGGGCAACACAATTCCCTATTTATTATGTGAGCAGAGTGATGCAGGGAGCAGAGATGAGATACTCGGAGATTGAGAAGTGTGCGCTGGCGGTTGTGGTAACTACTCGAAAACTGAGGCCTTATTTCTTGAATCATAAGGTGAAGGTGCGGATGAGCATGCCGTTGGGAGAAACACTTGGCTGGTCATCGGTTTCTGGTCGATTGGTAAAATGGGCAGTCGAGTTAAGTGAATACTCATTGCTGTATGAACCGAGGAGAGTTATAAAGGCGCAGGTGTTAGCCGATTTTATTCAAGAGGGGACTAAGGTCGAGGAGGAGTCTGGAGGAGTATGGTAGTTGTTTATGGGTGGATCTGTGGCGAGAAGTGGGGCTGGATTGGGAATTGTCCTTGTCTCTCCTGGGGGTGATTACCTAGAGTTTGCAGCCAAAGTGGGAGTCAAGATACCTAATAACGAGGCTGAGTATGAAGCGGTGATCAAAGGCCTACGGTTAGCCATGGTGGGAGGAGCCCAAAAAGTGTTGGAACATTCGGATTCCCAGCTGGTAGTCGGGCAGTTTCAGGAGGGATTTTAGGTTAAGGAGGATCGGATGCAGAAGTACGTGGACGAGATGAAGAAGTTGAGAGAGGAGTTTGTTGGAGTAGTATACCCAGCGTTCCAATCAGATTGGACGTATTCTACTTGTAAATACAATCTATTGGAATTATATTAAATAATAAGGCATTACTTTATTTTAAGAGTAAGCATTTATCATATATTTGCACTTAAGATAAAATACCTAGGTCACTTATAGCTATAAGATATGGTTGCGCATAGAGATGGTGATCATGGAACATATC
>CACSLK010009942.1:1565294-1581632 GCA_902706635.1 Striga hermonthica
TGTTTGATATTTTTGAGGTGTTTATGGTGTTTGAGGTATTTGAGGTGTTTGAGGTACTTGAGGTGTGTTTTGTGGCATTGGGGAGAGCCCTATTTATAGGTTTAGGAGAGAGAGTTTTGGAAAAGAAGACATCAATTTGATTGGTCCTTCTTGATTTGATATAATCTCTTTCCTTATCCTAAGATTTGACTTGTTGGACAAGAAATAATAACTTTTATTAATTAAATATCTTATTTATCATGGATTTATGTCCCAAAATAAATAAAGACATTAATTAATAAAATATTAAAATTTCGATGTTTACAACTGTATTTAACTTTATTCGAAATAAATCGATATTAATCCCAAGAGCTTTCATATTGAATAATCGAGAATTATAAACAATAGCGGAAACATAAATGATGAATTCATGTTGCCTGATCAGTTAAATTTGGGATTTGGAAAATCTTCCAAAAGACCGTGATCCTTATTTTCTTTCTCCCGGACGTATGAAAAGAAAGAAACTGATTCATGTTTTCTGATTAAGAAAATGATGCCCTCCTCTCATCCTTTTATATTGCTTAATCATAATTAATCAAATGAATAATTAATGAGAGTGGTTGTTAAGTTTTCGGCAACTACCCCAACCGCCACTTTAATTTTTTTTATTATGCCTTATGGGTTATCCGAATGGGCATCACTTTATTTTCACGGCTTTTGGGGACTCCACCCATAAATAATTTTGACCCAAATTATTTGCTATTTAGGTCCTTAAGTTTAATATTATTATTTGTTACATCACCAAATAATAATATTACCGGGTGTCCACATTTAATCATTCCACAATCTAAATTAAGTTCCTTAGCCAATGTACAATAATTTGATCACTTTATTTGGGCTAAACAATATAATGACCCAATGTATTAATTACACATATTTAATCCCAAATAGATCTAACAATCTCCCACTGGATTGAATATGCGTCCTGATAATACATTATACCGTATGAGCTCAAAATATGGTCATTATTACAGAACTTAAACAATCTGGTCCATTAATCATAATAATATAGGACTAAAGCAGTTTTCGCCGTATAGACACAACTAAACTATTAATAATCACATATATCACCATGATTAAATGACAGATCAAATTGTGGAACATGTGGCATGAAAATTACATGAATGTGATCAGCACATGTCAATTTTCAATTAGTCCAAACTTAATGAGATCGTTACCAAAACATAATGTACAAAGTGTCATGTACCAAAACATTATTTCTGATCAGAATAATTCCTTTATATATCATCGAATAAAAATGACAAAAATATGTAGCAAATACTCCCACTAGAGTGAAGCTTCTTGAATATGTAACACACCCATATGAGCAGTATGCTCGTAAAATATCGTAGGTGTTACACCTTTAGTTAGGGGATCTGCTAACATAGATTTTGTCCCTAAGTGTTCGATAGAAATTTGACCACTTTGTACCCTCTCCTTCACAGCTAGGAACTTAATCTCAATATGCTTTGACTTAGACGAGCTCCTATTGTTGTTGGAGTACAGAACGACTGATTTATAGTCACAAAATATCTTAATAGGTCTTTCAACCTCCGGAATGATTCGCAGCCTTGTGACAAAATTCCTTAACCAAATTCCCTGTTGTGATGCTTCAAAACACACCACAAACTCAGCTTCCATAGTGGAAGTGGTAACAAGTGTTTGTTTAGCACTACGCCAGGAAATGGCACCACCAGCCAACATAAATAAGTACCCAGACGTAGATTTTCTACTATCTTGGCACCCAGCAAAATCGGAGTCAGAATATCCAACGATCTCAAAATGGTCTGATCTCCTATATGTGAGCATATAATCCTTAGTTCTCTTAAGGTATCTCATCAACCTTTTGGCTGCTTTCCAGTGATACAATCCAGGATTACTAAGGTATCTACCCAACACACCAACTATATACGCAATATCTAGACGCGTACATACTTGAGCATACATTAGGCTCCCAACCGCCGAGGCGTAAGGGACCTTTTGCATTTCCTGGATTTCCAAATTTCCTTTTGGGCATTGACTTAGGCTAAATTTGTCTCCTTTAGTGCATTTCCTGGATTTCCAAATTTCCTTTTGGGCATTGACTTAGGCTAAATTTGTCTCCTTTAGCCATAAGGGTATTTCCTGGTTTACAGTTCTGCATGCCAAATCGCTCAAGCACTTTATCGATATAGCTCTTTTGTGATAACCCTAGAATAGCTCGAGATCTCTCCCCGTGTATCTGGATTCCTAATACAAAAGACGCTTCACCAAGATCTTTCATTTCAAAATTATTCGAAAGAAATTTCTTAGTTTCGTGCAACATGCACATATCGTTTGTGGCAAGCAGAATGTCATCCACATGCAAAACCAGAAAAATAAATTTACTCCCACTGAACTTGTGATAAACACAATCATCAACAACATTCATCTCAAAACCATACGAGATAATTATTTGATGAAATTTGTGATACCACTGTCGAGACGCTTGTTTGAGCCCATAGATGGATTTTCTTAATTTGCAAACCATTTTCTTCGGGTCATTGACCTCAAAGCTTTCTGGTTGTACCATATAGATCGTCTCATAAATGTCACCATTGAGAAACGCCATTTTGACATCCATCTGATGTAGCTCTAAATCAAAATGTGCCACCAGAGCCATGATTATTCTAAAAGAGTCCTTCGAGGATACTGGAGAAAAGGTCTCTTTATAGTCAATCCCTTCCCTTTGAGTATAGCCTTTAGCCACAAGACGTGCTTTATACCTCTCCACATTACCATATGCATCCCGTTTGGTTTTAAAAATCCATTTGCAACCAACGGGCTTTGCACTTTCTGGCAATGGAACAAATTCACAAACCTTATTATCTTGCATTGACTTATACTCTTCACGCATTGCTTCGATCCATTTATTTGAGTTGGGATCCTTCATGACTTGTTTGAGGTTGATAGGATCATCCTCATTCAAGCCATCCACATCCTCATTTTCTTGAAGAAATACCAAATAATCATCCAAAATGGCATTTCTACGTTCTCTGGTGGAGCTCCACAAAAGCGTTGTCTCTTGAACTATATGTTCTTGAGTTTGTTGAGTTTGTTCTATAGGTACATGTTGAGGTCCAGGTTCAAATGAACAGGCTCCTCAATTGTATCTTGAAACTGTATGGGCGCTGGAATGACTAATTCCTCTTGAGGGATCGGGTCAACCACTTTAGTGATTTCCTGATCCTCAAAAGTAAAGTTTGAAACTGTATTTCTCCGCCCAAACTCAACATCCTCAAAGAACGTGGCAGTGCCCGTCTCAAAAATATTTCTTGATGTGGGATCATAAAATTTATACCCCTTTGACCGTTCCGAGTAACCAATGAAATAACAGCTAACCATACGAGGAGCTAGCTTTGGTTCATTTGGCCTATAAGGCCTCGCCTCAACTGGACAACCCCACACCCTAAAATGCCGTACGCTAGGCTTGCGCCCAGTCCAAAGTTCATAGGGTGTTTTAGCAGTCGCCTTAGTTGGTACTCGATTTAGGATGTAGACTGCAGTCTTTAGTGCTTCCCCCCACAAGGATCGTGGTAAAGTAGATTGGCAAATCATACTTCGTACCATATCCTTTAATGTGCGATTTCGTCTCTCAGCAACACCATTCATGCTAGGCGAACCTGGCATAGTGTACTGAGGAACTATTCCACACTCCTTAAGGAAGTCAGCAAATGGGCCTGGACGTTGTTCACCAGATCCATCATTTCTGCCGTAATATTCACCTCCACGGTCAGATCTGACGATCTTAATGCGTTTGCAGAGTTGATTTTCAACTTCAGCCTTAAATGCTTTGAACATGTCCAAGGCCTCAGATTTTTCCCATATGAGGTATAGATAACAATATCGAGAATAATCGTCTATGAATGATACAAAGTATTGTTGACCATTCCATGAAGGTGTAGGAAAAGGGCCACAAATGTCCGTATGTATCAACTCTAAGACTTCCGTAGCTCGATAAGCACCTATCCTCTTTACTTTGGTTTGTTTACCTTTAATGCAATTGACACAAACATCAAAATCCGAAAAATTAATAGAATCAAGAATTCCATCCTTAACGAGTCTTTCAACTCTATTTCTCGAAATATGTCCCAAACGTTTATGTCATAGCATACTTGATTCATTTAATTTTCGCTTAGTACCTCTTGTTTCCACATTCAGGGTTTCGTTATAGGAAGTTATAGTGTTGAGCATATATAGATTATCATTTTCCATATAAGTACCAAAACCAACCACATTAGAATCAAAAGACAACACAACTTCATTATTTCCAAATGAACAACAATAAGCAGATTTGTCCAAATAAGAAACAGAAACCAAATTCCGTCTAAAAGACGGTATAACAAAAGTGTCTATTAATTCCATAAAATGTCCAGTAATTAATAATAATTTAAATATGCCCACAGCTTCCACATCCACCGATTCACCATTTCCGAAATAAATGCGTCTTTCAGCATCAGTTGGTTTTCGGTGGCTTAGGCAACCCTGCATTGAAACACTGATGTTAGTAGTTGAACCGGAGTCTAACCACTAAGTGTTTTGAGGTACTGAAGCTAAATTAACTTCAGAACAAACCAAATTAAAGAATGTACCTTTCTTCACGCACCAGGCGGAGTACTTAGCACAATCTTTCTTTAGATGTCCAGGTTTCTTGCAAAAGAAGCATGAAATCTCCTCCGGTTTATCCTTTGGAGCTGGACCCTTAGCAGTCTCAACCTTAACGGCCTTAAACTTTCTTTTAAAGCCACCAGCATCTTTCGGGGTACCAACCATATGTACCTCCTCTGTCCTATTATGCTTCATTCTTTCTTCTTCCTCAACATAGTGAGAAATGAGCTCATTAAGAGTCCACTTCTCCTTTTGGCAGTTGTAATTGTCCTTAAACTGATCGTATTGAGGAGAAAGAGAGAGCAGGACCAATAGGACAAGCATGTCCTCCGAAAGGTCTAACTTTAGTGCCTCAACTTAGAAGAAATATTGGACACCTTGAGGATATACTCCCTTATGTTGCCTTTGCCGAGATACCTCATGGTAATGAGTGTCTTTAAAAGAGTACTCATTTCCGCCTTATCGCTTTTGGTAAAGCGCTTTTCAATCTCGACAAGGAACTCTTTAGCCAGAGTGATATCATCTGATATCGTTTCCCCGAAAGATTTCTGGAATGCTTTTCTTTATGATCATAATACTTAGGCGATTAGACCTTTCCCACTTCTCAAAGCACAATTTTTCCTCAGTAGTGCTGTTCTCCGTAAGAGAAGCAGGTTGGTCTATCCTTAATGCCAAGTCTAGATCCATACAGCCCAAATGAATCAAAATTGATTATTTCCAGTTCTTAAAGTTGTCCCCAGATAAAGTGGGGACTGGATAGTTGGCAGATACCATAGATGAAGAACCTGATGAGAATAATAACAAAAGTGCTCACAGTATTATCCATTATTTATTATTTAAACCAAATATGGTGTAAACCCATAGCAAGATACCAAGCACAACATTAATACCAAATTTTTGGATAGTGATATTAACTGTAAGCTGTACTCTTGTTGTAATAATCAAATCTTGACAATAAATTCTGTCAAACAATAAAACTATCTTTGGATGGAATTATTGTTCACATGAAAACCTTATAATTGTCACAGATTTATTATCACATGTATATTTGTAAGTCGGTCATGTGTCAGTTCACCTTTGGGTTAATCAACACACGCATGAATTACAAAAATACAACATTCTTTAGTATTTAAATAAATTAATTTACACAAAAGAGGTCACTTTGACAACATTTTGTTTCAATTAATTTATTTAAATTAAACATAAAGTGCCGAACATTTAACTCAATAACAGCGATCGAACTTTACATTGGGTCCAACAAATACACATAAAATTATGCGCATTCTTAATTCATGAAGTCTCTAACAGAGATGCAATTATGTTTTCACAACAAATAGAGTTGTCTATATCTGATTGAACAAATAAAATATACTTGTCCTTAATGGTATTCAGGTGCAGCACGGTTCTTGAGGAAATAATAATAATAAAACTAATATTTTCCTCTGACAACTTGTAAGCAATATGAATTGAACATAAAGTGCCGAACATTTAACTCAATATCGGCGATCGAATTTTACATTGGGTCCAACAAATACACATAAAATTATGCGCATTCTTAATTCATGAAGTCTCTAACATAGATGCAATTATGTTTTCACAACAAATAGACTTGTCTATATCTGATTGAACAAATAAAATATATTTGTCCTTAATGGTATTCAGGTGCAGCACGGTTCTTGAGGAAATAATAATAATAAAATTAATATTTTCCTCTGGCAACTTGTAAGCAATATGAATTGAATTTACATATTCAATTAAACCACTGAGCATACTAATCACCATAAACAAAATAATTGGCTGAATTATTATTTGTTCACAAATTGTGAAATCACATGTCACACGTGAAATCCGAAGCAAATTGGACCAAAATATTTGGTTTTGAACATGCAGATCAAGAAATTCAATTATCTGATCTCAACTTAACTGATGCAACTTCACAAATCCAAAATAGCAAATCCACACGGATCGAAAACAAATTAAAACTGATTCCTCAAAACTTTAATATGAAATAGCTCTGATACCAATTGATAGAAATTGTATTTAACTTTATTCGAAATAAATCGATATTAATCCCAAGAGCTTTCATATTGAATAATCGAGAATTATAAACAATAGCGGAAGCATACCTGATGAATTCATGTTACCTGATCAGTTAAATTTGGGATTTGAAAAATCTTCCAAAAGACCGTGATTTTTATTTTCTTTCTCCCGGACTTATGAAAAGAAAGAAACTGATTTATGTTTTCTGATAAAGAAAATGATGCCCTCCTCTCATCCTTTTATATTGATTAATCATAATTAATCAAATGAATAATTAATGAGAGTGGTTGTGAAGTTGTCGGCAACTACCCCAACCACCACTTTAATTTTTTTTTTTATTATTCCTTATGGGTTATCCGAATGGGCATCACTTTATTTTCACGGCTTTTGGGGACTCCACCCATAAATAATTTTGACCCAAATTATTTGCTATTTAGGTCCTTAAGTTTAATATTATTATTTGTTACGTCACCAAATAATAATATTACCGGGTGTCCACAATCTAAATTAAGTTCCTTAGCCAATGTACAATAATTTGATCACTTTATTTTGGCTAAACAATATAATGTCACAATGTATTAATTACACATATTTAATCCCAAATAGATCTAACATTATTAATATTACATTTTCTATTTTAGATATGATTTATAAGGAATAATTTTTTTTCCTCAATCTTTCTTTTTTCCTCTTCTTTTGTTCTAAAATTATGAAAAAAAATTACTAACTTACATTATAAGTAGATCTAAATGTTAATAAATTTTTTATTTTTTTATTATTTTTTACATATTATATCATATAAATTATGTCTTGATGAACTTCGATTTTGATATCTATCATACAAAATAAATACATAATTACATTTATCTTAATAAAAGAACCTATTAATATTAATTAAAAAATAAATTTATTTAAATCAATTTAACTACAAAGTTGTTAAATGATATCTAGTTTTAAAAAACAATATTATAATATAAGATGGTAACCCGTATAAGTCATATGTGTTATTTCAAATATAAATAGTAATACATTTATTCAAAAAAGTATTTGAAAATCAACACAATTTTTTATTATCATTTTAAAATTTAAATATAAATTTCTTAACAAACACCGTCGTGTAATACCGTGTATTGTATTAACTAGTACATATCCCATGCGATGCACAAGATAGAGATATTAAATGAGTTATTTTCACAGTCTTGTCCGTTTAAGTTTAAAACGTAATAGGGTTATTATCTATTTTCAACCTCTTTTAATCAACGTTAAGTCTAAAAAACAATAGTGTTATAAGCTTTTTTCCACGTCTTTTAACCAGCGTTTTTTTAGCCAGAATATTAAATATGAGCATGTTAGGGCTAACTTGTAAAATAATTAATATATTATCTTACTAAAACATTTATAGTAATAAAAATTTAATTTTAGCAGATAAATTTCTCCCTTGATATAAGAGAAAATAACAGGTTTACTTATTCTTGTTTACCATATAATATTTAATTATTATTTTATTATATAATAAAAAGGAATACTGTTAAATAGCATGGTAGAATTGTTATAAAATTATATGTTTTTTTTTACAATATGGATTTAATATCTAATTATGATTTGATCATATAAGTATAATATATTCTTAATGATATAATAATATGTGATACGGATTTATATAATACTATGGATTTATTTCTTAATGTTAAGATACTGAATTAGGTAATATATGATTCACTAATTTGTAATCTGCCTCTTTTTATATTGAAAATAATCATGTGATTGAGTAGAAATAACAATTATCTATAAATTACTTCATTCAAGGAATAATTTTTAAGTTTGTCCAAGTGTTGAATGCAACCCGATTTTCTTGTAATTAAAATGAGAAGAGATTTTGAATTACAAATTTTTACTTTAAAACCACACGTAAATTTGGATGCATATTTTATTAAAAATGAATTCAACCAAACTCATAATTTTAGGGGCATTTAATGCTACCCTAATTTATAATTTAAAAAATCTAAAAAACTTTCTAAATATGGTGTACAATTAATTATGAGTTGACTTTTCTTCCTACTAATTGTAGCAAATGAGATTGTAACAATTAATTATTAACGTAAATGTTTACTCTAAGAAATCAAATATGCTCGAACAACAAGTGTATGGTGATATGTGATATCTCTTTTAATAGTCTTACCCTGCGATTGCTAACATTAACAGGTCAATTTAAATGTTATTTATTAGATAGGTGAAATTCATTTTTAATTAATAAAGACAGTGATATAGCACAAGAGAGCATTTTGGGTAGACCGACAGATATCAGCTCGGTTTTATGAGCCGAAGGGATGCTGGTAGGTTTGTTGGTCGGGCAGATGCAATAGTCTAGCAAGGTGTAGGTTCGGACCATTAGCAGCATGTATGGGCTTGGCCCAATAACGGCTCGGCCAGGTGCATGGGCCAAACATGTTGAAGATGTGGGTTGGCACTTAAATGGGTTGGCACATTAACGAATGGAGTGAAGAAGAAAGCGTGCAGAAGAGGTTAGGGAATTACATATAAATAGGTGAATCAGGTATGACGGTAAGGTCTAAGTTTTTACCTCACAAAAACCCTAATATACAAACTTACCTTTCCTCGATACCCTACTAACTTGAGCGTCGGAGGTTTACCGCCGGGAACACTTCCCAGCGTCTTTGAAGGTTTTTGGAGGGCTCAAGTGGGTGGAGACCAAGGAAGGCCGGTCAAGTGTGCAACAGCACATCAATTGGCACCGTTTGTGGGGACTTACTATTTTCTTCTACCGATTGAGGATACGAGGATGACGAACACGATCGCGGATGAGCAATCAAGGAGAAACTTGAATGATAGTTTAGATGGGGCATGGGTAGCGAAGACGCCCTATGGTGGAGGGTTGCCGAAGGGATGGGTTGCCGGAGAGAGCTCGATGACTACGCCCCCTATTACGATACAAGGGGTACCCCCAGTTCCTCCATTGAATCAGGAGCAGGGGTTGGCGACCCAGGGAGCGATTCAGGAGATGGTGATACGAGCATCGGTGCCAGAAGTATTGCCGGAGGGCGGAGGGCCGGTGATGCAGATGACTATAGAAGAGTTGGATCGCATTGTCGCAGAGGCGGTAGGTCGGGCATTGGCTTCGCGAGATGCGATGATAGTGGAGAAGCATACCGCGAAAATAGAAAGGCCGGCTGCAGAGGCAGAGCAATCCTTGTAGAACGGCCTATTCTAGCTGGGAGCGGCCAGCTTCTAGGGTCGAGCATCATGTCCCCGGGTTGTCTAGGCCTTTAAGAGGAGGTAGTCACCGCAGGGAGGAGCAAGAGGAGAGGTCAATGGTTCCGAGGCCGTCTAGGGATGCGATGATGGAGCAGATGGCGAACCAAATTAAAGAGCTCCAAGCAAGGGTGGAAGGCAGGCGGCATTGTTTGTTATGTTTTTGTGTGTTTTATTGTGTTTTTATTTGCTTGAGTTGAGTGTTTTTAGGTTCCGTTTGTGCGTTCCGGTCCATTTTGTGTTCGTTTTTATTAGTTTTTCGGTTTTGAGTCATTTTCGTATTTTTCTCTATTTCTTTCGTGCGATTTGGTGTTTTGAAGGTTCAGAAGGAAAAAATTGTCGTCCGTGATATGCCGTCCCAAGTGCTTAGTCGTGAATGTTCGTGGTTGAAATCGGAGTGTCGTTTTATAAAGTCAAGTTTTCAAGGTGATCGGAGAATAGCGCGACGAGATAGAGCTTTTTGAAGTCGAACCGGGACAAAATTTCGAGCACTACACTCAGTCTGCCCAGAAATTCGCGCCCGCGAAACAGATTCCACGAGCTGTGGCAAACTCGCGAGCCAGCAACCCATGGAGACCCGAAAATTTGCGCCCGCGAAATCAACTTCCTAAGCCGCGAACCTGGCGCAACCTGCGAGTTCTCCTAGCCGTGAGTTTCTCTTCGAGCCTGCGAAATTGCTTCATAGCCCGCGAAATAGATGCAACCCGCGAGTTCTCCTAATGAACGCCCTTAGCCGCGAGTTTTCACACTCCTGCCTGCAAATTCCCTTCTCTTAGCCGCGAAAATGCTGTAACCTGCGAGTTTTTCCTAATGCGCGCCTAAGCTGCGAGTTTTCACGCTCCATCCCCCGAGTTCTCTCCATCGAGCCGCGAGTGCACACTACCTTGCGAGTTTTTATCATTAAATGTGCGTTTTTAGTGTGTGTTTTGCCTAGTAGTATAAATACATTTGATGCTTTGTATTTTTGGGAATCCCACTCTCATTTTCTCATTTTTCCACTTTGGGAAATCAGTTTTTATTTTATTTTGCTCTCTAGATTAGGAGCTTATGCTATTTTCCGAGAGATTTTCTGGCGACTTTGGTTTCGTTCAAGTTTCGAGCTTTTGACTCCATTTTTCATCGTCTACGCGATGGGAGATTGAGTATTTAATTTTAAAGCTCTTTACTTCGTTTTTGCTCCGGTTTTACTTATAATTTTCATTAGAGTAAATTGGATTTGATTGATGATGGTGGAAATGCTTGAACTTGATTGCTTGCTTGAGTAGATAGAGCCGTTAAGTACTTGTTGATCTCGGTTAGACGACTAGGGTTAGCAATCTAATGCTCGTAGCTCGTTTATTCCGTATGTCGATTGATTATCGTCCCGTATTGATTATGGTTTGAGACTCCGGTGATCTAGATTGCGAATTTCTCGTCTTTTGATCTTGCTTTCTATTAATTGCTCGTTTTTAAGTGTTCAAGTAGTGTTAATCAACCATCCAATCAATTGTTTAGAATGTTTAGGATTTTATTTTCGATTTTTGTGATTTAGACGATCATCTAGTAGACAAAGCTCCGAATAGCCTTCCTTCGAGATCGACCCGAGTCGGGTAGCTCGGTTACCCCTTGCCCATCAAATCTATACTAAACAAATGGCGCCGTCGCCGGGGAAGGCAAGTAGGACGCCTAGTTTGCTACTTGATTGTCTCTTTTTCTTGTGTTTCTCTTGATTTTTGTGCTTTTTGCTTAATTTCCATGTTTCTTTTTATTTCTCTTGCTTTTTGTCGCTTAATTGTTTTTGTTGCTTGTGTCTTTATCTCGTTTTCCATTTATACGTTCACCGGGTGTAGTTGTTGTTTTTGTTTATGCGAGGTAGACGAAGGCGCGCACCCCAAGAGGAGACTCCATCAATTGACCTTTTCAGTGAACTCAACATAGACGAGCCTCAACCCGAGCCCCAAACCGAATCAATGGCGGGACAAGAAGACCAATTGCCACCACCACCTCCCCCGAACATGAGATATTTTGCACGGCCTATCATTGGAGACAACACTTCATGTCTCGTGCTCGGGGAGGCGGCCCGAAATTATGATCTCAAGACCATCCACCTAAATCAACTCCCATCATTCTACGGCCTAGCTCAAGAGGATGCTCTCAACTTCATCCGAGACTTCTATGCAACCGCCAACACAATCCCACTCCAAGGCCTAACCAAAAACCAACTCCGAATGAGATGCTTTCCCTACACGTTGAAGGATCGAGCCAAGACTTTGTTTATGACGTTGCTCCCGAATTTGCTCACAAATTGGGAAGCCGTGTATGAAAAGTTTATGGGAAAGTACTACTCGCATCAAAAGACCACCGATCTCCAGACCCAAATGGCTAGCTTTAGCCAAAACATCGGTGAAACTTTTCACGAAGCTTGGGAGAGATTCAAGGGCTACCAACTCCAATGCCCACATCACCATTTTTGCCTCGGAGTTCTCAACCAATTCTTCTACGACGGGCTACATCAAACGCTCCAATACATGGTTGACCATGCGGCCGGGGGAGACATAGGGAGTCATACGGAGGAGGAAATTTATAATCTATATGAGATGTTGAGTGAGAACTCCCAAAGGAAGAGCGTTCGTAAGAGGGCCCCCGTTAATGAGGCGACACAAACTACCGGGTCCTCGAACGATGCCGTGCTTGCTAAGTTAGCCGCTTTGGAGGAAGAGCTCAAACAACTCCGGCTAAGGGATGCAAGGTCGACCCAAGTGGTGATGGCCAAGGTATGCGGTTGTTGTGGAGAGGCCGGCCATGGAGGCCACGAATGCTCGAACTATATGGTGCCGGCCTACGACCCAAATCTCGAAGGAGTCCCCTACGACATCAATGCTATTCAAGGGTACGCCCCCCGGGTCCAAAACGATCCTTACTCGAACACCTACAATCCTGGGTGGCGAAACCACCCCAACTTTTCATGGAGGGACCCGAAAGCCACCTACCCACCCCAACCGACACCACAACAAGCCTATTCCCAACCTCAACAATATGCTCAACCGAAAAACCGACCACCGTTCCAACCGAGACCCGAGTTCCAAGGCTATCAACTGAGGCCCGAGTTTCAAGGATATCCACAAGGGCATGGAGGCTTTATTCCGAGGCAACCTTTACCACCTCCACCCGAGCCCAAGAGGAATGCTAATGGAGAGTCCTCGGAGACTCGGATCAAAAGCTTAGAGAAGTGTCTTCAATCGTTGGCCTCAACCGTCTCCACGTTGCACGATACCGTCAAAGGAGTGCCATAGCTTCTCTCAAATTCCTCGAGACCCAAATGGGGCAACTCGGGAGTTTCATCGGGGAAATCCAAAGGAGCAAGATGAAAGACAAACTCCCGAGCCAACCCGAGCACTTGAATGCTATTACGGTGTTGAGAAGTGGTAAGAAAGTCGATAATCGTGTTGAGGTACCCGAGGAAAATGAGGTGGTTGAAGTAGTTATTGATGAGAATGATGATGAGTCGGGTGAGAAGGTTGAGGTTTCGAAAGGGAAAGCCGTTGTTGATGAGAGGATTGAGAAGGAGAGTTGGAAGAAGGATGCCCGTGAGGCTTTGCACAAAGCGGATGAACCGTACCGACCACCGGTGCCCTTCCCGAGCCGTTTGAAGGATACAAAGAAGGAGCGTCAATTTCAAGATCTTTTTGACATGCTCTCGAAGGTAAACGTGAACCTCCCACTACTAGACGTTATCAAAACCGTACCGGCATATGTTCAATTTTTCAAGGACTTAGCTTCGAAAAAGCAGAGGTTCGTGGATAATGAGAAGGTGATGATTTTCGAGGTAGCCTCGACTACCATACCTCGGAAAGAATGTGACCCGGGAGCCTTTTTCATGAAGATTACATTCGGGAATGGGAAGATTACGACCGGGATGCTAGACTTGGGAGCCGGCATAAACCTCATGCCCTACTCGATCTACAAGCAATTAGGTTTGTAAGGGCTTAAGCCGACTCGGATGAGCCTCCAATTGGCGGACCGCACCTTGCGGGAGCCAAAGGGTATAATCGAAGATGTGTTGGTCAAGGTTGGTTCAATTGTCATACCGGTCGACTTCGTAGTCCTTGACGTTGGAGATGTCCCGAATACCGGGAAGGAGCACACAATTTTGCTTCGTCGACCCTTCATGGCGACGACCAACACAATTATCGACGTTAAGGAGGGACGAGTCACTCTCTTGGCTCATGGAGAGATTGCTACTTTCACGATGAACAACGTCCGGGACGCTCCAACCAAAGTTGGCCAATGCTCGTTTGTGGAGGACATCGACAACGAGGTACATCTCAACTCTAATCTTAAATTATCTAATGAAAATGGTGTTGTAGGTAAGATGAATGTTGTGAAGTTGGGAAAGAACGTTAATGATGATCTTGAGGTGAAACTTGAGGGTTCGAGCAAGAAAATCGAAGTTGGAGGTGGTCGTAAGTCAAAACCGGGCAAGAAGAGGGCGAAAAAGAAGCCCAAGGGTAATGAGACAAAACCGGGAGACAAACCACCGAGCTTGAAGGATGATGCGAGCACCGGAGTGTGGAAATTCACGGAGACCGGGATGAGATTTGAGAGGGAGGATGGTTGGAAGAAGAAGCCTCCGGTGTCTCCGAGAAGCAAGTGGGCAAATTTGTTCCTTGACGAGTCCGAAATTGAGGATGAAAGAGCTCGTCGAGCTATGCCCGATTGATCGATGAATGGAAGGGAAAGTCGAGCTCCCGACTATAAACCGAGCGCTTCGTGGGAGGCAACCCACATTTTGTTTCATTTTCTCTTCTTTTCCTTTTTATATATAAAAAAAAAGTCGAGAGCTCGTGCCGACCTGCTCGGCAATCCCGACTTGTTAGAGCCGAGCCAAAAAAAATGAGCGAAATCGAGTTTTTATTGTTTTTATGAGTTGAGTGTGATTGTTGAGGGAAACTTATCAAAATATGCCTAAGTGTTGAAATTCCAAAATTTTGAGGGCTCTAAATCAATTTCGCTAGCTTGGAAAATTCGCAAGATGGAGCAACTGTACAACAGCTAAATTTCGAGGGCTCTAAAATAAATTTCGCTAGCTTGGAAAATTCGCAAGATGGAGCAACTGTACATCAGCTAAATTTCGAGGGCTCTAAAATCAATTTCGCTAGCTTGGAAAATTCGCAAGATGGAGCAACTGTACAGCAGCTAAATTTCGCAGGCTCGAAAATTGAATTCACAGGATAACTATTTTCGTAGGATATAAAAGCTGAGGTCAACACTAAGTCAAACCCTAATCCCAAACCAATTTCCCCTCAGCTCAACTCTCTCTCTCTACCCCAATTCCCGCAGCTGCTCTCAACCTTCACCTCTCTCCCAAATCGACGCCACCTTATGCTCCGACCACCGCCAAACCGTGACCGGCGACCAAGCCCGATATCAACCGGCGACTCGATTTTCGGCCTCCGGTGACCTTGTTCCTTCACGGCGGTGAATGAACCAACTCTCTTCTTCTCCGCGCCCGCACTTCCCCTCAGCGGAGAACTCGAGTTTCCGAGCTTCGACCACCATCTTCGAGCCGCAACCACCGTCAACCACCACAGCAAGCTCCAATTTCCGACGAACACCAGCCCCGACCCCCACGCTTCAGTGACCGAGCCTTCGGTGTTCAGAGCTTCATCCACTACTCCGTCCACGGCGAGCTTCCACCCAAAACCGACAGGTGATTTGAGTCAGCGACGGCGAGCTCAAGCCGTGCATACCCGCGGCACCTTATTTCTTGCACCCGAACGCACCTGCTTTCAGTCACCGAGTTTAAAGCCTCTCCGCCGTGAGCAGTGACAGCCACCGTGAGCAGCGACCCCTCAGTTCGTGCCTATGACTTCGCCTCCATACCACTACCTCCGAATTCCGACCACCTCAGCCCGGTTTCAGCAACCTCAAGCTCCCGGTGACCACGGTTTTCCAAATCTTCCGACAGCCCCAAACTTCATAGCTCGACCGCGCGCTCGACTCTCCGAAACCCGAACTCTGTTTCCGGTAGCTCTGAGGTGCTACCGAGGTAAAGTTAAATTGGAGATTGTGAATTCTTTGTTGTTAGTCACTTGAATTGAACTTTAAATTGGAAATGGGGATGTTGTGGTGATTTATTTTCTATTGAGCCGTGCGTATAGTTGTTGTTGGAGAAACGTCTTGCCGGACGTGTCGAACTTGTTTGTAGGAACACTCTCGATTGGCAACACTTGTTGGACGTTCATTCGAATTATGCCTCCGAAAAAGACGACCGCGGCCTCGAAAAAGAAACAACCGGCTCCTAAGCAAAAACAGAGAAAGGCTAATGAGGGGACATCGAGTGCCCCATTGGAGGAAGAAACGGAGCTCGTATTAACGGACGAA
>CACSLK010009942.1:1582644-1594008 GCA_902706635.1 Striga hermonthica
GAGCTCGACTTGACTCTTCAACACCCGAGCTCTCTTTCCGGTAGCCCCGAGTTAGCTACCGAGGTAAATGGCTTAACCTATCTTAGTTCGGTTTCTTATTCACGATTATTGGAAATGTTTGGAGATGGGGGTATCAGTTATATTTATTTCTTTGGTGGATTATTGATGATTGGGTTTAATTGAAGTTGGAATTGACTTGGGCATTTGAGTTGTTGTGATTATCGGGTGTGCATTAGATATTATTGTTGTGTGGTTAGAGACACGTCTTGCCGGACGTGTCAAATTTCTCTTTAGGTACATTCTTGGCTTGTGCTCCTTGCCGGCTTTCACTCGAACTATGCCTCCGAAAAAGACGACCGCGGCCTCGAAAAAGAAACAAGCGGCTCCTAAACGAAAACGGGGCAAGGCTAACGAGGGGACATCGAGTGCCCCGTTGGAGGAAGAAACGGAGCTCGTATTAACGGACGAACCGGACCCCGAAGGGCCCGGACCTCAGGGCTTTGTTGCTTCGAAAGTTCATGACATCACCGACCCCTTCCTAGTTGTTAGTCGCCAAGAGACCATGCTATTATACAAGCTACAAAACGAGAAGGTTCAACCCCCCCGATATGTTGATTACGATATTCTCTCGGATCTTAAAATTGTTGGGCGATTCAAACGGCATTTGAAGAACCTTAACTTGTTAAAGTATGTGGGCTTTCGAATCGATGCGAACGTGACACTTTGTTGGGAGTTCTACACCACATTCCAACTTGAAGAGAAGGGTACTATTGTACGATGCCGTTTGAATAGCAAGCCGGTGGAAATTACTTTCGAGTTGATGAAGGAACTCTTTGGGTTTTCTTTGGAGGGGCCGACTTCCGTGCCAAAGGAGTTTGATACGGCGGCTGCTTGGTTGGAGATATCGGGGCTTCCATATTTGAAGTTCTTGGATTTTTTCACCGGGCATATCCGAGACCCTGCCCTAGCGATCGTCCACAAATTCTTGTGCTACAACATCTACGGCAAGAAGGATGCCCAAAAGGTGAGCTCGGATGATATATTAGTCCTTTGGTGTGCTTTGCACGGTAAACCCGTGAATTTATGCGGTTTCATTTGGAGAAAAATGGCCCAAGTTGCTAACGTCAAACGCTTCAAGCCCGTATTTGGCCATTTGATTTCACTTCTCGGTGTTCATTTCGATGCTCCGTTAAAGGGAGAGGTCATCCAAAAATGGCCGATAACACTACGAGAGTTAAAGCAAGCGGACCTTGTATACAATCGCTACGACTTCAAACCTCATCACGACCGGAAGTGCGTCAAGGCTTATATCAAACGAGCGAAAATATACAACAAGGGGCCCATTGCTATCGCCGCCGAACAAATTGACCGGAAAGTACTCCTTTCCTTCGGGCCCCATCCCGAAGCAACCAAACAACAAGCGCCAATCTCCGATCAACCCTCCTCCGAACCCCACCGAGAAGCAACCGAGCAACAAGAGCCGATCGCTGATCAACCGCCCGTTTTCCTCGAAAGCCATACCAACTCCGAGGCGGTACCTCATCCGGTAGAGCAACCCGGCACTTCCTTGAACCCTCCAAGTCTTCCACCTCCGACCGGTCCTTCCTCGACCACCAACTATGATAGTCAACCGTGGGCCGGCATCGCTTCCCAAATAGCGAGCCTTGATCCGTATGATGACTCGATTAGACGTGATGTGGCGGCACATGCGCTCGATGGACAACCATTTGGACGGGGTATGCACTGAGATTACTATGATAAAGGACCATGTTGCCGGCTTGGACGCGCGTCTTCAAGCTTTTGAGCAAGAAAGGGCCGTCGAGCCAAACCTTTCCGATCCACCGGACGAGATACCAATGGATACACGGTGATTATTCACCGTGTTGAGTACGCACTTCCTTTTCTCTATTCTCTTTCTCTTGGTTTTATGTGTCTTATTGTTTTGTGTGTTTCTCTTCTTTTTCGTTGCTCCTTCGCATGATTATTGTATGATTAATTGCTTTTCTCGTAAGTTTTTATGGGTATGCAATGGGGACATTGCTTTGTTTAAAGTGTGGGGGAGGATTGTTTTGTTGATGATGCATTGATTATGTGGTGGAGCGGTTTTATCTTGTGCTTTTCTATTCTTAGTTTTAGTTGTATTATGGACCGATTTTTGGTTTAGGGTTATTTTGTGTTTTTATCAACTCTCCCGTATGAAGTTTTGAGTTTGGTCAATATGATTAGCTTCTTGATTGGATAAACGTATTTATTTCATTTTGAAATGTCTTACTTTATGCTTTACAAGGAGTTAAATCCCGGTTATTCTAAGTTGATTGAAGATTTGTTGATGTGGAACACATGATTGAGAGTTACGGTTTTGTTTTGTCCATGGTAAATCCCGATTGATTACGCTTTGAACTTGTCTTCTTTAATGATTCATATGTATAAGCTTGTGTGAGTAGTTTATTCTCGTCACTTGCACGCCGTGAAGGTTTGAGTTGATTGTATATTGATGATATTCACGTCGTTGTGTTACTTCCCCTTTTTAAAAAAAAATAATAAAAAATAAAAAATATAAAAATAAAAATAAAAAAAAAACATGTGAGTTCACGGGGGAGTACGGATTAGGCTCCTCTTATTCTAAGCCACCTCGTGGGTTGGGATAATGAGCCGGGAAACCAGTTTAGGAAACTCGAGGAAACCCCTCGAGGTTAAACCTAGATCATCTAGCCCGGAAACCTTGTCTGGAAAAAGAAACTCACGAAAATGAGTTCGTGAGAGTCGAAAGGATTAGGCTCCTCTTGGCTCGGTTAGTCTCTTGATCAACCGGGTTAAGGAGTGCGGGAAACCGGCCTAGGAAACTCGGGGACACACTCCGAGGATAAACCTAGGTAATAATTGTTCTAGCGGCTCTCATTTGGAAAAATAAGCTCATATATAAAAAAAAAAACAAAAAAAAATGAATAAAAAGGGGAAAATTTGTTTTTATGCCTTTGATCCTATGGTTCATTTGATGAGTTGGCATGATAGACCTTTGATCTTGTTGAGAATTTGTTTTTGGGTCCGAGAGTATCCTTATTTAGCACGAGTAGTTTTGTAAAAGATGACTTGTGACGAGTTGATCATATGTGGATGAACCTTGGACGTGTGCTTATTTTTTGTATGATTCGAGATCGTGGGGTACATATTTTCAAATTGAATATCGACTATAAGAATGCCGGGGTAAAATGAGTTTGGCATGTTTTGAGACGTGATAAATGAATGGACAAATTTATTTTCTCGAAGGGTTAATGATATTGTTTGCTTGAGGACAAGCAAAGAACTAAGTGTGGGGGAGTTGTTTGTTATGTTTTTGTGTGTTTTATTGTGTTTTTATTTGCTTGAGTCGAGTGTTTTTAGGTTCTGTTTGTGCGTTCCGGTCCATTTTGTGTTCGTTTTTATTAGTTTTTCGGTTTTGAGTCGTTTTCGTATTTTTCTCTATTTCTTTCGTGCGATTTGGTGTTTTGAAGGTTCGGAAGGAAAGAATTATCGTCCGTGATATGCCGTCCCAAGTGCTTAGTCGTGAATGTTTGTGGTTGAAATCGGAGTGTCGTTTTATAAAGTCAAGTTTTCAAGGTGATCGGAGAATAGCGCGACGAGATAGAGCTTTTTGAAGTCGAACCGGGACAAAATTTCGAGCACTACACTCAGCCTGCCCAGAAATTCGCGCCCGCGAAATAGATTCCGCGAGCTATGGCAAACTCGCGAGCCAGCAACCCATGCAGACCCAGAAATTCGCGCCCGCGAAATCAACTTCCTAAGCCACGAACCTGGCGCAACCTGCGAGTTCTCCTAGCCGCGAGTTTCTCTTCGAGCCTGCGAAATTGCTTCCTAGCCCGCGAAAAAAGATACAACCCGCGAGTTCTCCTAATGAACGCCCTTAGCCGCGAGCTTTCATACTCCTGCCTGCGAATTCCCTTCTCTTAGCCGCGAAAATGCTGTAACCTACGAGTTTTTCCTAATGCGCGCCTAAGCTGCGAGTTTTCACGCTCCATCCCGCGAGTTCTCTCCATCAAGCCGCGAGTGCACACTACCTTGCGAGTTTTTATCATTAAATGTGCATTTTTAGTGAGTGTTTTGCCTAGTAGTATAAATACATTTGATGCTTTGTATTTTTGGGAATCCCACTCTCATTTTCTCATTTTTCCACTTTGGGAAATCAACTTCTATTTTATTTTGCTCTCTAGATTAGGAGCTTATGCTATTTTCTGGGAGATTCTCCGGCGACTTTGGTTTCGTTCAAGTTTCGAGCTTTTGACTCCATTTCTCATCGTCTACGCAATGGGAGATTGAATATTTAATTTTAAAGCTCTTTACTTCGTTTTTGCTCCGGTTTTACTTATAATTTTCATTAGAGTAAATTGGATTTGATTGATGATGGTGGAAATGCTTGAACTTGATTGCTTGCTTGAGTAGATAGAGCCGTTAAGTACTTGTTGATCTCGATTAGACGACTAGGGTTAGCAATCTAATGCTCGTAGCTCGTTTATTCAGTATGTCAATTGATTATCATCCCGTATTGGTTATGGTTTGTGACTCCGGTGATCTAGATTTCGAATTGCTCGTCTTTTGATCTTGCTTTCTATTAATTACTCGTTTTTAAGTGTTCAAGTAGTGTTAATCAACCATCCAATCAATTGTTTAAAATGTTTAGGATTTTATTTTCGATTTTTGTGATTTAGACGATCATCTAGTAGACAAAGCTCCGAATAGCCTTCCTTCGAGATCGACCCGAGTCGGGTAGCTCGGTTACCCCTTGCCCATCAAATCTATACTAAACAGGCATCTCAGGATGCAAGGTCATCCCTTCATTGATGACGTCTTGGGTGCCGATTTACCGCACAATTTTAGGGAGCCGAGTATATATTACGATGGATCCTCAGATCCGGCAAGGCATTTGCAGAGTTTTGAGGGGAGTGATCCATATGATAACTGGGGGGCCGACAGATTAGGATTCCAAGGGGGCTAGGCGAGCTAACATAAGAGCAGATTGGGAGAGTGTAGTGGAGGTCCAGATTGCTCATGTCATGCCAGAGTTGAAGTTTGGTGCGGCAAATTCTCAGGGCATATTGGTTCCCCATAACAATGCTCTGGTAGTGACAGCGGAGATTGCGGGCTATGATGTTAAGAGGGTTCTTGTGGATACGGGCAGTTATGCTAATATAATGTTCTACGAGTGTTTTCGGCAGATGGATTTAGGTGTGGAGATCACCCCAATCAAGACATCATTATTTGGCTTAAGTTGGGTGGAGGTAGTGCCACTTGGAGAGGTGCAATTGACGATGGCGCTGGGAGCTCCTCCTTTCATGAAGGTGAAGATGGTGCGGTTCGTGGTGGTTAAGGTGAAATCGGCTTATAATGTTATCGTGGGGCGGCCTAGCTTGAATTCGCTTCAGGAAGCAGTATCAACATATTGCATGAAGATGAGATTCCCGTGGAAGAGTTGGTAGGTTAGGTCACGGGGGAGCAACGGTTGGCTAGGACCTGTTACCAAACGGTGTTGAAGGCAGGTAATAAGAGGAAAGGCAGAGACGAGAGCACAGTTATGCGGGAGGGCTTGATTAAAGAGGCCATAACGGAGATGATCTCACTGGATGAGGTAAGGGAGTGGATGTGTTGAACCATTTGGAGAGAAGTCTTTTAGAAAGCGTTGGCTGGAAGGGTTTATGAGCTAAGGGATCCAGAGGGTAAGGTCTTTCTCAAGCCTTGTTACTCTCAAGAAGTATTATTGCTAGTTTGATTGTAACTCTGAATTGTTTTTGAAACATTTACGCTTTGGTTATTAAATTTGGTTGTTGCATTAAGGATAACTTGGAGTTGTTTCTGAAACATTTATGTCTTGGTATGATGAATGAACTAAGTGTGACTAGCTCGTAATGAAGAACAACAAATGTGACGGCTTAAGGCTGAGTTCTTGTGAGTTCGGGTGCTGTTCAAATGGTTTGACGGCTTAAGGCCGAGCTCTTGTGAGTTTGGGTGCTGTTCAAATGGTGTGACGACTTAAGGCCGAGCTCTTGTGAGTTCCGGTGCTGTTTAAATGGTGTGACAGCTTAAGGCCGAGCTCTTGTGAGTTCGGGTGCTGTTCAAATGGTGTGACGGCTTAAGGTCGATCTCTTGTGAGTTCGGGTGCTGTTCAAATGGTGTGACGGCTTAAGTTCGAGCTCTTGTGAGTTCGGGTGTTGTTCAAATGGTGTGACGGCTGAAGGCCGAGCTCTTGTGAGTTCGGGTGCTGTTTAAATGGTGTGATGGCTTAAGGCCGAGCTCTTGTGAGTTCGAGTGTTTTTCAAATGGTGTGACGACTTAAGGCCGAGCTCTTGCGAGCTCAGGTGCTGTTCAAATAATGTGACGACTTAAGGCCGAGCTCTTGTGAGCTCAGATGCTATCAATGTCGCGCAGACCATGTTGCAGTTTTAGGCTCGGACAAAAATCCGAGCAAGTTGAGGCTCGCATTTTTTGCAGGTTGAGTCTTGTGTGTCGTGCTCGGACAAAATCCGAGCAGATTGGGAATGTGTGGTTGCTCGGATAAAATCCGAGCAGGTTGCATTTCGCAATAGGTGCTCGGATAAAATCCGAGCAGGTTAAGTCTTGTGTGTCGTGATCAAACGAAAGTCGAGCAGATTGAGGAGCGCGTTGGTTGCTCACACAAAATCTGAGCAGATTGAGGAACGCAATCTTTGCTCAGACGACATCCGAGTAGGTTGAGGCTCGCGTTGTCTCTGCTCGGACAAGGTCGAGCAGATGAGCATTGGGTTTGGTTGCTAGGAAAAAGTCCGTGCAACGAGCAGAATCGTCTGTTCGGTTAGACTTTTTAGTGAGCTGCGCGGCCAAAATGGAAAACGAGTTGCTCGGCCATGCGTTTGGTTCATCTGCTCAGATAGTGTGGCAGATGAGTTGCGCGACTATGCATTTGATTGCGTTTGGTTCATCTGCCCGGACAGCGCGACAGATGAGTTACGTGGCTAAGCATTTGATTACGTTTGGTTCATCTGGTCGGACAACGTGGCAGATGAGTTGAGCGGTTAAGCATTTGATTGCGTTTGGTTCATCTGCTCGAACATCGTGGCAAATCAGCAGCGCGGCTAAGCATTTGATGGCGTCTAGTTTATCTGCTCGGACATCGTGGAAAATCAGCGGCGCGGCTAATCACCTGATGGCGTTTGGTTCATCTGCTCGGACAGCATGGCAGATGAGTTGTGCGGCTAAGTATTTGATTGCGTTTGGGGATCTGCTCGGACATTGCGGCAGATGAGCGCCTCGGTTCGGCATTGGTGCATCTGCTTGGACATCGCGGCAAGTGAGCGGCTTGGTTCGGCGTTGGTGCATCTGCTTGGACATCGCGGCAAGTGAGCGGCTTGGTCCGGCGTTGGTGCATCTGCTTGGGCATCGCGACAAATGAGCGGTTTGGTTTGGCATTGGTGCATCTGCTCGAACATCGCTGCAAATGAGCGACTCGGTTCGGCGTTGGTGCATCTGCTCGGACATCGCGGCAAATGAGCGGCTTGGATCGGCGTTGGTGACTCGTTTAGGCGTTTAGTCCATTTGCTCGGCCAAATAGGCACACGAATTGCTCAACAAAGCATACGATTGTTCTGCTCAGATTCTGTGGCAAGCGAACCGTGTGGCTGGGCGCATTCAGCTGCTCGGATTTTGGGAGCAGAAGAGTTCTTCGGTCATGCGTGCGATGCATCTTCTCGGATTTTGGGAGCAGAAGAGTTCTTCGGTCATTTGTGCAATGCATATGCTCGGATTTTGGGAGCAGAAGAGTTCTTCGGTCATGCATGCGATGCATCTGCTCGGACTTTGGGAGCAGAAGAGTTCTTCGGTCATTTGTGCAATGCATCTGCTCAGATTTTGGGGGCAGAAGAGTTCTTCGGTCATGCGTGCGATGCATCTGCTCGGATTTTGGGAGTAGAAGAGTTCTTCGGTCATTTGTGCTATGCATCTGCTCAGATTTTTGGGGGCAGAAGAGTTCTTCGGTCATTTGTGCGATGCATCTGCTCGGATTTTGGGGGCAGAAGAGTTCTTTGGTCATGCGTGCGATGCATCTGCACGGATTTTGGGAGCAGAAGAGTTCTTCGATCACACGTGCGATGTATCTGCTCGGATTTTAGGGGCAGAAGAGTTCTTTGGTCACACGTGTGATGCATCTGCTCGGATTTTGAGTAGTGGGCATCTTGTTCATCTGATCAGATTTTGGGGCAAACGAGCCGTGTGGTTGGGCGTCTTGTACATCCGCTCGGCAAATTGGCACATGAGCTGCTTGGTTGATATGCTCGAACTTTGTGGTAAATGAGCTGTTCGGACAAGCATGCTCGGTCAAACATTTGATTAATCTGTTCGCCGGATTTCAGGTAAATGGCTGCACGACTAAAAATTCGATTCATCTGCTCGTGTAACATTGCAGAACGATTATGATTGCATGGGAATAATAATTATCAAACAAGTCTATCTATGATGAATAGGGAAAATAGCTCGTTTGATAATGGAGGGACTAGATGATATAGCACAAGAGAGCATTTTGGGTAGACCGGCAGAAATCAGCTCGGTTTTATGAGCCGGAGGGATGCTGGTTGGTTTGTTGGTTGGGCAGATGCAATGCATGGGCCAAACAGGTTGAAGAGGTGGGTTGGCACTTAAATGGGCTGGCACATTAACGAATGGAGTGAAGAAGAAAGCATGCAGAGGAGGTTAGGGAATTACATATAAATAGGTGAATCAGGTATGACGGTAAGGTCTAAGTTTTTACCTCACAAAAACTCTAATATACAAACTGAGCTTTCCTCGATACCCTACTAACTTGAGCGTCGGAGATTTACCGCCGGGAACACTTCTCGACGTCTTTACAGGTTTTTGGAGGGCTCAAGTGGGTGGAGACCAAAGAAGGCCGACCCTTTCTTTATTCTATTCTTTTTCTGAAAAAAAAAGGATGAGCCTTTACTAGGTTGGAGTTATGAAGCTTACCGCTCCGTGGGTATTAGAGTCAAGTGTGCAACAACACATCAGACAATATCAATGCTAAATTAAAGCTTATTTAAAAATAACTAATTTGATATAGTATCTAGGAAAAACGAAATATTACAAATCAAAAAGTTCCTAAATTTAACTTATAAATAAAAAGACATATTCATGGTACTTAATATATAAATAATATAAAAATAGAGAAGATAATTTAGTTAACATATTTAAACAAGAAATAATCAAATGATTTATGTTAATTTTAAAGCCTAATTGGAAAAAATCCAATATTTTGATGTGTAAATAAAAAATACATATCATATGAAGTAAGCTTACAAAACATGTGTCTGCCACTTCGATTCACTAGTGTGAAATCTATTGATCATAATCATAACAATCTATTTATCATAATCTGGATGTGGCCACCTTGCATGGGTCTACAGTACAAGAAATTCGATATTTTGTGACGATTTTCATTTGAACAAACTAAATTTTCTCATAATTTGTTAAGTAAAAATGATGGATGTATTTTTGTTACAAATAATCTTTTTTATTGACTTTTAAGGAAAAGTTAGAGATTTATTCGTGCAACTAACATCAACTTAAGGAATAGTCCGGTGGTAGCGTGGATTTTACAAAAGACTTTGTAACTGCAAAAAAATCATGACTCTTGGTCCTTCCACTGGTAAGTCGATTTCTGTGACTGGTTGCTGGCATGGATATTATTCTTATATTTTTTTCATAAACGCGGCAGACAACTAACTTATCAAACTCAGCAGTCGGTCAAATTGAACGACATAGTGTTTTATAATATCAACGCAACCACCATAATATTTCTCAATTTGGTGTCAGTTACAAGACTAAATCTCTAATTTTTCCAATATTTAACTTTGGTCACTCAATTAATCACACTTTTTATGACAAATTTATGTGTGACTAAAAATAAACTATCTCAATTTGGTATGCAATATTGATAATTTTTTTCTTTGTTGAACAATATTCTTTGTATAACATCATTTATTGTTGTTCACTAAATTATATATTTTATGGCAAATATTTATTAAAATGAGTGATATTTTGCCACGATTTGACAGTTGTCATTGACAAACTTTAGTGTCGTCACTAAAAATTATCTTATTAATGACACTCAGGTCGTCTTGTCGAAGGCAGGTTGTTTGAACACGAATTCGAACAATGATTGACTAACACAAGAAAGAAATATAAAAGTCCTAAACACTCTACTCATGATTTGGGGTTGGATTGAACTAAAGGTAGCAACTTTAAACTAAATTGAAAACAAGACTCAAATTTAAAGCAAGCAAGACCTCAAGTTGCAAGTAAAAGAGAAAATAGAGAGAAAAATAAACAAGGTACCCTAAGACTCGAGATGGACATAGATTCGGGAACATGTAATAAAACAATTTTCACTCGCAAATCAACCAATCGAACTCTCAATTAATTCTCACTCACACAATCAACAACAAGTCACTCGCGAATAATCTAATCGAGCACTCAATTAATTCTTGCTCATGCAATCAACAACAATATCACATAATCTTAGCCGACGAGGATGATAGCATAATCGACTCACGAAAGCTCATATCTTTACCCTAGAAAAATCTAATAAGCAAATATAAGAAAAACCTACGAGATCTTGGCCCTTAAACTCTATCTCAAATTGGACCATAAACTAAGTCTCCAAGTCTCTAGTGGATCGACGAGAAGAAATAAGCCGAAAAGTTGCTTCTTGATGGAAAAATATTACAATAAAAATCGATTCTTAGAGCTCTTAGAGAGAGAAAGCAAACTAGAGAAAGAAAAATATAATACTAAGAAGAAAAATCTTACAAATGAGGAATTATTGTCATAATACGAAACAACAAGTCTTTTTATAGCCACACCACAAACACACACTAAAAACACACACATTTAATGAACAAATTCACCCAAAATGGTGTAGGGCCAGTGCTACAAGCCGCCGGGTGAAAATCTGTGGGCATTGGCAGGCAAACGCGCAGGCGGACTGTCCGCCTGGGAGAGGCACGGACGAGTGCTAGCAGGCCACTAGGTGGGCATGCAGGCGTGCGCGCAGGCGGGTGCGGGCGAGAAGCTTGCAAGTGGCGCTAAAATAGGCCCCAGGCACCGAATCCACATAGAAGAGAGGAGTCGTTGCTCCGTCCCAATCGCCACAAGGGCGGCCTTCACTGCCGACAACCAAGACCCTTGTAGGTTCTCGATTGGTACTTCGACGAAAGGAGCCAGAGTGACCCGAAGTCGAATTGCCCGCCCACAGTAGGAGAAGACCCCTCGAACCTTGAATTTGGCAACCACCCGTCGAAACACAACCATTGTAGGTGAGGGACAAAGTCGTGCCGGTATCCCGAGAAA
>CACSLK010009942.1:1594245-1607662 GCA_902706635.1 Striga hermonthica
AAAAAAAAAAAAAATTATATCCAGGGTGATTGCGAAGCTTGATTTATTTGATAGACAACGTTGATTTGTTGTCTGAGCTTGACTTTTTAATTACATAAGCGAGTTTGGCTAAAACTTTCATAAGTAACTAAGGGCACAATTGAATATGAGTTATAATCATTTATGATCACTGGTTGAGTTATTTAATATCCAATTATCCAACTCAAAATCCTACTCAACCAAACTCTACTTCTTATATCAATCAATTATTCTCACACATCACATCAATTTTATTTAAATATTTATCCACTCAAATAATTTTAATTACATACTACTTCAAAAATTCGGTCTCCTAATACTTTTAAATCACATAAACTTTAATCATTACATTTTTCAATTATTTAATTTTAACTTCAAAATCATCTACTCAATCTACTTTATTCCATACAACTAATTTTAACTCACTTTAACCAAACAAATCTCGTCAAAATCGGTTGGACTCATATCCAATCATGCCTTAAATTATGTTAGTGAATAGCTCGGTCCGAATAACAACTATACAACTTCAGTGTAGGGTGGAAAATATTTTTTACTACAACCCTAATGAGTGAATTTAATATACAATAAACCTCTATATATAAATAATGTTGGGACTAGAGGATTTTATCAATTTATAGAGATATTATTATATCGATAAATTAATAATTTATTAATTTAAAGAGGTTTTAACGTATATGCACAGTTGACCTTCAAAGTTCCAAATTCTTTGAATAACTTCAAGTATACATGCATAGTTATTGATGAAAACTAAGTTAATACAAATGTACTAGTAGAATTCATGAACACAAGCTCACGTGGAAGTTGAAATGACTTTTTTAAATTACTTCGTTTTGAAAAATACAAAAATATGGTTCATTGGACTAACATTTGTGCATTGAATCATGGATAGAAGTCAACACTATGTATTTATCCATTAGAATCTTGATAAATCACACACAAAATGGCCACTCATCTAAAAGGAATTCAAAAATCAACCATCACCAACCAACAACGAAAGATGTTATGTGAGTATAAGAGAGATCAACCTGGATGCACTCAGAATGATTTGGTGAAATGGGTTGAAAAATCTTACAATTTGAAAGTTAGCCAAACAATAATTTCAAACACTCTTAAGTGATCTGCAAAATTCCTATCATCTGACTTTGAGAAAGGTGGGTCGTCTAAGCGTCAGAAATAAGCCAAGTATCCGGACCTTGAGAAGGTTGTTTATGAGTGGTTTCTCCAACATCAAGAGCGTGAGTACATAACCGGAGAGCTAATCTTAGAGAAGGCGAATGAGTCACTTAAGCTTTTACATCCAAAGAATCCCGCAGATCATCGCCTTTCACAAGGTTGGCTTGAGAAATTCAAATCAAGGCATGGTATCAAATCATATCACTTTTTCGGAGAGAGTTGATTAGTCGGCATGCATGATATGAAGAATAAATTGGAGTCCATTAGGGAAAAAATTGATCAATTTCCAAGGAAAGATGTTTTTAATATGGATGAAACTGGTTTGTTTTACAGGTTACATATTCACTTGCAACAAAGCAACTTGAAGGTAGAAAACAAGATAAGGAGAGGTTGACAATTGTTATTTGTTGCAATGAAGATGGCTCTGAAAAAATTCCTCTATGGAATATTGGTAAGTATACAAAGCCCCGCTGTTTTAAGAATGTTAATATGTATAGCTCGAATTGTCAATACTGTATCAACAAGAGAGCTTGGATGACTGGAGTGCTTTTCAAAGAATATGATCGTTGGCTGGATGAACAAATGCGTAGAAGAACAATTCTTTTGGTAGTTAATAACTGTTGAGCTAATTCAAACAATATTCAAGGTTTACGAAACATTGAGTTATTTTTCCTACCCTCAAACATGACATAAAAAATTCAACCATGTGATGTCAGCATAATAAGAGCCTTCAAAATGTATTATCACAAAAGATTTTACCGTAAGATTTTGGATGCTATCAATGTTTTAGATGCTATCAATATGGCAGTGTCAGCTAAGACCGAAAATGTTCATCAAGAAGCAATAGAAAATTGCTTTCAACACTGCAAAATTTTCTTGAAAAATCAAAGTGACTCAAGTGCAAATGATGCAACTCATGGAGAAGACATTCGTGAGCTTGAGAATTTGATCACCGGTATGCAATATCACCACAAAATGGATGTGAATCAGTTGCTCGACTTTCTGGGTGAAAATAGTCAATGTCACGAAGTTCAGAGTCTAGAAGAGATAGTGGCCGATGTCATTCATAATCTGGAAGATGATGAAGCAGAGGATGATTCAATAGCTTTGCAACCGGTCACTCTAAAACAAGCATTGCAAGCATCAACAACTCTTCATAACTTTTTGTTGCAGTACGAGAAGACAACACCACAATTATTGGGTGCAGTAAGGAGATTTAAAGATGAGATCAACATAGATTTGAAGTTCAAGAAAAAGCAACTTACAGTAGATTCTTATTTTACTAAGTCATCATAAGAATCTTCAAGTGCATCATATATATATATATATATATATATATATATATATACATATATATATATATATATATATAGAAAGTCTATGGAGAGAGGTTATTGGTCCCGACTTAGAACCATACAAACTAGTACAATACCCGTGTATTACACGGGTGCTTATTAAAAAATTATTTTTAAATTTTAAAATTAATGAGAGAACTATAAAAATCTAGTTTACTTTCTTACAAAAATATAATTTTAGAATGATATGTGTTACTTATGACTTACATGTGTTATATTATATTAGTTTTTATAACTTATATCATATAACTACTTGAAATATAAATATATTAGTTGCTAAATAATTTTATTTTTCTAATTAATATTAAAAATAATTTTATTATTGTTATAAAGATAAATAAAAATTATTTTTTTATACATACAATATGGATGTCAAATCGAAGCTCATCAAAAGAATATTAATTTGATATATTGCATATGTAAAACTGATAAAAAATACAAAAGTTAATAACTTTTAAAGTATATATCCAATTCAATAGTTATAATAATGAATGATATTAAAATGCAATTAATACATGTAACATGACCATAAATAATCAACATATTTATGATAATCCGAACCTAATTATTTTTGGTTTGGAATTAAATTAAAATTTACCCAAGTCTAATAACGAAGCATGTAATTTTGCCACATATGATTCCGAAACACCAGAAGCAGCCACGTAGGCTCAGTAGCGAGGTTATTAATCTATCAAGTATCAATTTAACGAGGTTTTAATGTAAATTGAGTTATTTTCCCTCTAATGTAGGAATTTCTTCCTTATTTTCTTTTAGTTAGTTTGATTTGAATATGCAAGCATGCTTGTTTGAATTTTTAATATTCATATCTTCATCCTACAAGCCTACAACCTTCATTATTTATTTTTCTATAATTATTCCTTTTAGTTTTTCTACAATTTAGTATTTACTTCTTTACTCATTTTTTTTTTCTGTTGTTTTGATTTCTTAGAATTAGATATTTTATATCAATTCTTCTATTTTTCATTTCATTATGTTAAGTAAATATTTGGATCTTATTATTTTTTTTATGGAAAAATCAAGAATCCTCTCATCTCCAAAAACTCTTCTCCCCCAAATCGCCCTTTTCTTGCCTCCTCAATTTCAATCTTCTGTCTCGCCTTCCCCAGCCAGGCCGATGGAACTATAGTGCTACACGGCTCAACCCTATGTCGTGCCTTTGCCTTTTTCTCGCGCCGATGGGTAGGTGGCTGGTCCTGAGAGAAGCTCGCCGCTTCTGGTTGTCTCTTCGGGATGGAGCTTTTCAATCTCCCTGGTGGTGCGGCGGCGGTGGACAAAGGTGCTTCTGTGGGTGGGCGGTGGCTCCGACGGCCGTGTGGCAGTGGTTGGAGGAGGATGGTGGACTGTTCCCCTTGTCCCTTCTACCGGCGTGCTGTGGCATGGCTCGTGGTGTGGATTGGGCTCAGGCGGTGGGTTTCTTCGGTGGGGGATTGCTTCGCTTTCCTCCAGCTGGGGGTGGGTAGGTTAATTGGGCGAGGGTTGAGCCTTGGGTGTTGGGTCTAGCTAGGCATTTGTTGCAGTTCTTGGAACTGAGACTTGGGGCGAAATCCAGTCCAATTGTGTGATCGCCCGTTCTGTGTTGCTGTCGTAGTTCGATGGGTGTTTTTCGGCTGTGGGAAGGGCTTCGATCTATTGTTGTAGTGTGTTTTTTGTTTTGTGTGTGTGTTGTGTTGTTTGGTAGGACTTGTGTTTTTGTTTAGGCCGTTGGCCTCTGTACTGTCCGAGTAAAGCGGGTATTACCCTGTTGGGGTCGTTTTCATTCTCATGTTGGGAGCTTTTCAGTGTTTGTAGTGTGTGTTGTGTTTTTGTGTGTTGCTGACTGGTTTCTAGCATTGCTAGTGTCAGTTTCTAGGCGATCTTCGGATCTGTCCTCTAAGTTTTTCAGTTGTTAGTTGTGTCATTCAGCTAAGGGCTGTACTTTTGCACATTTTTGCATTTTATTTATAGAAATCTCTATCGTTTCAAAAAAAAATTATCATTATTATTTCTTAAAAGATGATGTTTTTTTTATTTGTCATCCTTGCCTTATAATATATTAAATAATCATAGCCTGATGATCTTTCATTTTACATTCATATTGTATATGTAAAATAAAAAAAAATATTAATCTATAGAATATAAAATGTTAAATTAATATTGTTAGAATACACACTTGTGAGTTGTCCCACATCGTCTATACAGGGAAAATAGGCCTAACTTATAAGCCTAGTGGAGTACTCCTCCTACCACCAATTGGTTTTGGGATGGAACCTCACATGGGCTTCATTTGGGCTTCCCTGATTTAGTGCGCTTTGTCCGTGGGATCGCACCCTTCAACCCCCGTTTGTCATGGTATCAGAGCCGGTTCACCTAGCCCAGTTGGGCTTAGGAATTCGTGGGACCGTGCAATGACGTATCCGTCACCCTGCCCAGTTGGGTTTGGACTTCCGAAGGTCTCACAAGTGAGGGGAGATTTTAGAATACACACTTGTGAGTTGTCCCACATCGTCTATACAGGGAAAATAGGCCTAACTTATAAGCCTAGTGGGCTACTCCTCCTACCACCAATTGATTTTGGGATGGAACCTCACTTGAGCTTCATTTGGGCTTCCCTGATTTGGTGCGCTTCATCCGTGGGATCGCACCCGTCAACCCTCATTTGTCAAATATATCAATAATCGTTTTAAAATTATGAACGCGACTTATGTCATTACATAAACAATAAATATATACTAAATAAATTTATTTAGTATGAAAAATAAATTTCTTACATTGGTCGCATAAGTTTGAAAAATCAATGTTATAAAATTCCAAGAATCAAGTTTGTGACTCAAAATAATAAACAAATGAGCGTTATGTGCAACACCATTCGTAACATCTTGTTTGGAGTTTTTTAGCGAGTACAAAATAAATCCCCACCTCGAGTTCATCTTTTCGAAGGAATGTTGGTCGGAACTTTGTTCACTTTCTAGTCGTCAAATCACAAAATCAATAATAAGGTCATAAATATGCTACTCGCTTGAATGTGATTGAAATTAAGCTAATTTGCGTTAAGAATTGTAATAGCCTATAGACTTAGTCAACATATTTCCATTTTAGTACGTATGCATGCATACGTTACTTTTCCTTTTTCTTCTTCTTTTATGGTAGTTTATTTGTCTTGTTCCTAGGTTTAATCTCAGCCCTTTATGTGTGATCATAGGGCTCTCATTGGTTTAGGCTAGTACATAAATTCCTGTACATTTCCTTCTAGGTTAAGAATTATTGAATGAGATCTGGACAATTACTGTTGCCATCTTTGTTCTTCAGTTTCAAGGTTTTCCTATTTTGTGTTTGATTTGATTTCCAATGTCTGTTAACATAAGCCATTATGGTATCAGAGCAGGTTGATCTTGACCTGTCTCTTTCTCTTCTTTCTTTTTAAATTTGTTGCACATGATCTTGGTTCTCGGTTCACCCTTCTTTCTTCCTTCTGATTTTCCTTTTTCTTACTTTGAGCTGAAAATGGCGAGCTCATCATCAGAATCGACCAACTCAAGTCAACTGCCTTCTGTCATTCAACCTCAAGCACAACTCATCACTATAAAGCTGAATGAAAGCAACTATTTACTGTGGAAACATCAAGTTCTTGCCACAGTAAGAGGTTATGGGTTAGAAGAGTTTGTTATGGGAACAACATCTCCCCCAAACAAATTTATTGCAGATGAAAATGGATCTCTGACCATTTTAAACCCTCTCTATCTCAGCTGGCAAAAACAAGATCAACTTCTAGTTTCTTGGATCTTGAGTTCTCTTACTGAAGAGATTCTCATCAACACAGTTGGATTGAGCACTTCTGCTGAAATCTGGGAAGCACTTGAGTTGGACTTCACAACACATTCCAGAGCCAAGATTATGCAGATCAAAACTCAACTCCATAATCTCAAGAAAGGTGGTCAAACAATGAGGGAATATTTGAACAAGATAAATCTTGTTATGATGCACTTGCTGCTGCAGGTAACTCATACTCTGAAGATGACCACATATCCTCTATGCTTGATGGTCTAGGAGCAGAATATGATTCAGTCTCTGTGTCAATCAACTCAAGAATTTCACCTTGCACACTTAGAGAAGCACAGTCTCTTCTATTGACATTTGAGAGCAGGATTGAAAGAAACACTGTCAACACCTTAAATACTGAAGGTTTTAGAGGATTTGCAAATGTTGCATCTCAACAAGAATCAAGGAGAGGAGGTTTTACTCCTAACCAAAGCAACAGAGGCAGATCTAGCCAAGGAAGAGGCAACAGAGGTGGTAGGTTAGGGAGAAACAACAGTTATAGAGGAAGAGGAGGTAGAGGTAACTTTGTCAAGTGCCAAATTTGCTAAAAGGATGGCCACACTGCTGATAGGTGTTACAATAGATTTGATCAATCTTACACCTACTCTCAAGCCAACAACTTAAGAGGCCCTCAAGGTTACCAAAATATGGTAAACATGGCCAACCTGAGCTCATACAATGGCAGTAATTTTGGTGGCTCAGAAATAGGCCAAACCTTCTCAGATTCCCAATGGCTGCCAGATTCAGGTGCCACCAACCACATTACTGCAGACCTCAACAATCTTCGCCTTGCAGCTAAATATCATGGAGATGACAAGATAGAGATGGAAAATGGTGCAGGTATGCCTATCACTCATATTGGCACTTCTATGTTAAAATTTGTCTCCAACAAAAACCATTCCTTTGTTCTAAATAATCTTCTTTGTGTCCCTCATATAACCATGAATCTCTTAAGTGTTTCTCAATTTGCTAGGGACAACAAAGTATACTTTGAATTTCACCCTTTCTTTTGTCTTATAAAGGATCAAGCCACAGGGAGGACCCTCCTCAAAGGCAAGCTTATTAATGGATTATATTGCTTTGACATGATGGCAACAAAAGAAAGTAGAGTTGAAGTTTCTCCTTCCTTTTCAAGACTCCAACCTCAGTCCCATTCAGCTTTCATCAAGAATAAGTTTAGCCTAGATCTTTGGCACAATAGATTAGGACATTCATCCTTTGACATTGTAAAGAAGGCTCTTAAAGGCTGTAATATTGACTATGTTGACAATGAAAGCAGAAATTTATGTTCCTCTTGTTTTATGGGTAAATGTCACAAGCTTTCTTTTGATGATTCTTAAACCAATTACTATGATGTTCTTGAACTTATTTACACTGATTTATGGGGACCATGTCCCATCAAATCTGATACTGGCCACAACTATTACATTAACTTTGTTGACCATCAAACCAGATTCACATGGATTTACTTCTTGAAGAACAAGTCTGATGCATCTAATGCCTTCATTCATTTCAGAACTCTTGTTGAAAACAAATTTTCCAAGAAGATCAAAATTGTCCAAAGTGATGGTGGGACTAAGTACAAGCCATTGTCTGACTTTTTCCTTCTAAATGGCATTGCTCATAGAATGTCTTGTCCTTACACTCCTGAGAAAAATATAATGGCTGAAAGAAAGCATAGACACATAGTAAATTCTGGTCTGTCCATTTTAGCTCATTCATCTGTTCCTAAAAGATATTGGGACCATGCATTTTCTACTGCTGTTTACTTGTTGAATAGAGTACCTAGCAAAGTGCTGAACTTTCAGTCTCCTTTTGAAGCTTTGACAGGTTTGAAACCCACATATGATCACGTGAGAGTATTTGGTTGTGCTTGTTATCCATACCTGAAACCTTATAACAAGCACAAGCTTGATTTCAAAAGTCAGTTGAGTGTCTTCATTGGGTATCATGATCAATACAAAGGATATAAGATCCTTCTACCCAATAAGAAGATCATAATTTCTAGACATGTGAGTTTTGATGAGCAAGTGTTTCCTTTCAAAAAAATGCAGGCACCTCCCACAATCAAAGTCAGCCTAACTTCACTCACAATATTGCTCCTCTCATTCTTCAACCAACTCCTATTATACCAAACATTCCACCTTCACCTCCGAATCCCACTTCACAGCACTCTAATCCAGTCACTCCCAACACTTCTCAATCTTCTTCTCAGCACAGTAACTCCATCTCATCTCAATCCCCTCAAATACCTATTGGACAGATTTACATAGACTTGCCAATTGATAGTGGTAGAAATACAACACCTGTACATGCTACTGCTACTAACAATCTTAATGTAGCAAATGTTCATCCCATGATAACAAGGGGAAGAGCTGGAATCTCCAAAAAGAAGATTTTCTCATCTGTTAAACAATCAACAGATTGCATTGAACCATCAACTCTTGAGGAGGCACTTCATGATACTAATTGGAAGCAGGCAATGGATGTCGAGTACAAAGCACTCATGGCCAATCACACATGGGAGCTAACAGAACTACCTATAGGTAAGAAGCCCATAGGTTGCAGGTGGATTTTTAAAATAAAGAAAAATGCAGATGGATCTGTGGCCAGATTCAAAGCAAGGCTAGTGGCTAAAGGTTTTAGCCAAGTGCCAGGACTAGATTTCACTGAGACTTTTAGCCCAGTAGTGAAACCAGCTACCATAAGAACTGTCATCTCAATAGCTGTCACTAAATCTTGGCCTATTAGGCAAGTAGATGTAGATGATGCATTCCTCCATGGAGAGCTGGACACTGACATCTATATGATTCAACCACCTGGATATGAACAAGGAGAAAACTTGGTCTGCCATCTCAAGAAGTCCTTATATGGCCTCAAACAAGCTTCAAGGTCATGGTTTTTCAAACTTGGCTGTGTTCTTTCTACTCTTGGTTTCAAGTGCTCAAAGTCAGACTCCTCTCTTTTTATTATGAATGATGAGCATAACACTGTTTTTGTCCTAGCCTATGTAGATGATCTTCTCATTACAGGAAATAACACACTTATGATTGATCACACCATTTCAGTGCTGCAGAAAAACTTTGCTTTAAAAGACCTAGGCCCCCTCAATTACTTCTTGGGTCTTGAAGTTGTTAGAACTACTGATGGTCTTTTTTTGAGTCAAGCCTCATACATCCAAAGCATACTCAAAAAGGCTAACATGAACAATTGCAAAGGCCTTAGTACTCCAATGGTCTCTACACCTGGTCTGTCAAAGAATCAAGGGCAACCTATTGAACATGGCACATTGTACAGACAACTAATTGGTGCATTGCAATATGCAACAATTACAAGACCTGAAATAGCTTTTTCTGTCAACAAATGCAGCCAATTTACGCAAAATCCCCTTGACACTCATTGGAAGGCTTTAAAAAGACTCTTAAGATATCTCAGTGGATCACTTCAATATGGTCTTCACATCACCAAGTCACCATCATTGCAACTTGCTGCATTTGCTGACTCAGATTTGGGCCACTTACCTTGATGATCGAAGATCAACTTCAGGTTTTTGCATTTATCTTGGCAACAATCTGATATCTTGGAGTAGCAAAAAACAGAAAACCATTGCTCGATCTAGCACAGAGGCTGAGTGTAGAAGTCTTGCTGCTACCACTTGTGAGCTAATGTGGTTAAGGTCCTTACTGTTTGAACTACATATTCCTCAGCTCACTCCTTCTACTGTATGGGTTGATAACCTCGGATCTGTTTTGCTATTGGCCAATCCTGTTCATCATTCAAAATCTAAACATGCTGCTATTGATCTGCACTTTATTCGAGAACAGGTTGGCCTTCATGCTATCTCCGTTCATCACATTCCAGCTTTAGACCAACGAGCCGACATTCTTACAAAACCCTTGTCCGGTCAATTCTTCACTCGGCTTCGGGATAAATTAACTGTTAAACCTTCACCCTCGTTTGAATTGAAGGGGGCATAATAGCCTATAGACTTAGTCAACATATTTCCATTTTAGTACGTATGCATGCATACGTTACTTTTCCTTTTTCTTCTTCTTTTATGGTAGTTTATTTGTCTTGTTCCTAGGTTTAATCTCAGCCCTTTATGTGTGATCATAGGGCTCTCATTGGTTTAGGCTAGTATATAAATTCCTGTACATTTCCTTCTAGGTTAAGAATTATTGAATGAGATCTGGACAATTACTGCTGCCATCTTTGTTCTTCAGTTTCAAGGTTTTCCTATTTTCTGTTTGATTTGATTTCCAATGGCTGTTAACATAAGCCATTAAATTGAAAGCAATCGAAAGCAATGGATGCAAGGTGAGAGATTTAGAATAAAAGATTCAAACCTTGTGTTGTTATATGAAATTTAACAACAATAATAACAAGTATTAAGTATATTGAAAGCTGTAAAATAGCTAGATTTTTATAATTAGAAGTCGGGTTTTTAGTACAGAGGTCAGTTTTATGCTGAACTGAGTTGTCTTATATGCGTATTAAAATGTGTTTAAAAAGATCCTCGTACAGGAATAAATGCTGAAATTTATAGTAATTTTAGGCTCGTTCTTTGAAACTCATTCGGCGACATTAAATGCGATTTAACGAGCCTACTGGTGGTCCCACAAGTAAAGGTGGAGGTATGGGCGGATGATTGACATGCGTCCCATCTGTTTCTTATCCTGTCAGGATCTTGGTTCTTCATGGAAGTCGGTCCTCGTCGTATTGCAGAGATCGTTTCTCGTTTAGGTTCACGCCGAGTTCTACCAAGTCGGTCTTTCTTCTAATCTTTGATACGTCTTATGATAAATCTCCAATGTGGCATCCTCTGATTGGGCTAATCAAGTCGGTTTTCAACATAGAGGCCCTCGAAATAGAAGGCACACGAGTATTGGTATTTTTTATGTCGTCATCGTTTCCTCAGACCGAGTTGAAATACTTAGCACGACAACTGAATCGCATGGCTGATTTTAATTAATGGCCTTAAATGTGAAACGATGTGGCGGTAACAAAAAGACGTGTCTGTATTTAATTTAAATAAGGATCTGAAAAATGGCTTCTTAATTTTAAACGGTGGCTTAATACGTGTCTATTCCCGATTGAACCAGTCCCCTTTATCCTCTCTATATATTAATTCAGAACGCGCTGAGCCTACATGACTGATTCTGGTGTTTCGGAATCCTATGTGGTAAAATTACATGCTTCGTTATTAGGCTTGAGTAAATTTTAATTTAATTTCAAACCAAAAATAATTAGGTTCGGATTACCATAAATATGTTGATTATTTATGGTCATGTTAAATGTATTAATTGCATTTTAATATCATTCCTTATTATAAATATTGAATTGTATATATATTTTAAAAGTTAATAACTTTTGTATTTTTTATCAGTTTTAAATATGTAATATATTAAATTAATCTTCTTTTGATAAGTTTCGATTTAACATCCATATTGTATGTATAAAAAAAATAATTTATATTTATATTTATAACAATAATAAAATTATTTTTAATATTAATTAGAAAAATAAAATTATTCATCAAAACTAATATAATATAACACATGTAAGTTATAAGTAACAAATATCATTATAAAATATATAATAATATATTTTTTTGGTAAAAAAGTAAACTAAATTTAATATAGTTCTTTCATTAATTTTAAAATTTAAATATAATTTTTTAACAAGCACTCGTGTAATACACGGGTGTTGTACTAGTTAAAGACATAATTTGAAACGTTTCGCCTAGGGACGTGTCCGTTACACATGCCTTCACCCAATGAGTATTTTAATCCCTCTATAAATACTGGATTTCTTCTCCTTCAAGGGTTTCACTTCTACAATTTTCGAATTTCATAATTTTGGGCTTCCTTTACTTTTTTTCTTTGCTTTCAAGTGCACGCGAGCCGTTTCAGTGATTCTTCGAGCAAGGTTTTCAAATTCTCAGTAAGCCCCAATTTTGATTCTTTTTATTTCGCTTGAAACTTCTCCAATTCGTGACGAAATGACGTCCATAAACAAGGAGTGAGCGACATCCAATGGGAGTACAATGGCGTTGACATCTGAGGAATTCAAAAATTTGGACTTGGCGATGGATTTTTTCGGGTGGGACCCTCGCTTTGCAGAGTGTCTCGTGGTAAACTACAAGATGTGGAAGGAGATACCGAGGTCGAAGAGGCTAAGGCCACCCAAAAAGTGTATTATATGTGAACGACGCGTTAATAGCCTGACGCCGATGCAGAATTTCTGGGGGAGCCCAGTATTCTGATGGATGTCGACGTTGCAGTGATTCAGGAAAGTGCTCGGATCCTACCCACGGTGAGGATTTTGCCCCATACGCGGGAGAGGATTTTCTTCCCATCTCCCGGTTGTATTGCGTTTTTCACGGAAAGCATCAGGTCAGGCCTAAGGTTCTCTTTGCCAACATTCTCACCGACTATCTGTGTGATTGGAAGATTGGCCTCAGTCAAATCTCGCCAAATAGCTGGAAGAAGATAATTGGGCTTTTGGTGTTACATATCCAGAAGGGCTAAAAATTCTCCTTTTCAAGAAGAGTTGAGAGAGGGAGGACGTGCTGCCGACGTGTTGTTTCTTTTGCACGGGAAAGCCGCAGTCGGGTTTCAAAGTTGGGGAATTGGTAACCGACATCTCGGAGACACTCCATGGCTTCAAGGAAGAATGGTTAGGGGTCGGTGGAGACTGGCAGTCAGTCGCCTTTAACCTCGAGCTGTTGGAATATGGGATGACTATCTGATGAAGACGAGACCGCCCTAGCATTTCTCGACAAATTCGACCGTCTACGCATCTAGATTATTCTACATATTATATTTCCTATTATTATTTAGTAAGAGATATTTTATTTCCTTAGGAGTGTTTAGTAAGATATATTTTATTTCCTTAGGAGTGTTATATTATTTAGGAATAAATAAGATAATTATCTTGTTGCACAAGATAATTAGGATTAGGATTCTCTTTCATAGGACTCTATATATTGTCCCTCTCTTATGAAGTTTGATCGATGAACATTGAATAAAATT
>CACSLK010009962.1:9849-23665 GCA_902706635.1 Striga hermonthica
AAAAAAAAAAAGAAATTTAGCCAAATATACAGATTTTTTTATTTAAATAAAAAAAATAAGCGGACAAAAACAAAACAAAAAAAATGTGGACCAAAACTAAAGCTCGTATAACGACAATAACCGTATTTTGAAAATACGATTTATAAATAAAATTAATTTTATAATTTATAATTAATTGTCAAACGTATTTTAGTAATACGTTTTACAACTAATTAATTTTAAAACGTATTTCAATAATAGATTTTATAAATAAAATCAATTTTATAATTTATATTTAATTGTAATACATACATATTTAATTGTAAAACGTATTTCTGTAATATGTGTTATAACTAATTAATTGAAAAACGTATTTCGAAAATACGTTTTATAAATAAAATTAATTTTATAATTTATATTTAATTTTCTTCATTTGTGGTTATATATTAGCTTATTTAATGAAGCGACTTTGGGTGTTCCGTCGGGCCTCGATAAGCGAGTTAAGCATTAACGAAAAATACTTTCGAGAAAGCACGAGAAGGTGAGAAGCCGTTTGTGGCGTCGATTTATTATTTCGAGGTCCTGATCATTTATTTAGAAAAGCTCGAGTTCGAGGGTGCATATTTGTAAAATAAGTGAAAAAGCCGTTTACGTGGGTCCCGCAAGGTCGCGTGTTCGGTTTACCGAGAATCGAGTTGGGACGTGTAGATGATTCAGGCACGATGTCATGCGGGGTATTTATCGAGTATTTTGGAGCTCCGAGCATTTAATTAATGAAGCTTGAATTCATGTGAGAATAGTAGTAAAATGAGTGAATCTGTCAAGGACGAGTTTTGAGCGTTCGAGGCGACTTCGAGTGTTTCGTCGGGCCTTGATAAGCAAGTCGAGCATTAAAAAAAGTGCTTTTGAGAAAGCACAGGAAGAGAAGAAGCCGTTTGTGGCGTCAATTTATTATTTCGAGGTCCCGATCATTTATTTAGAGAAGCTCGAGTTCGAGGGTGAATATTAGTAAAATAAATAATAAAGCCATTTACGTGGGTCCCACAAGGTCGTGTGTGACTTCTTAGATGATTCAGGCACGATGTCATGCGGGGCATTTATCGAGTATTTTGGAGTTCCGAGCATTTAATTAGAGAAGCTTGAATTCCCGTGGGAATAGTAGCAAAATGAGTGAATTTGTCATGAAGGACGAGTTTTGAGCGTTCGAGGCGACTTCGGGTTTTCCGTCGAGCCTCGATAAGCGAGTCGAACATTAAGAAAAGTGCTTTAGAGAAAGCACAAGAAGAGGAGAAGCCGTTTATGGCGTCGATTTTTTATTTCGAGGTCTCGATCATTTATTTAGAGAAGCTCAAGTTCGAGGGTGCATATTAGTAAAATAAATAAAAAGGCCGTTTACGTGGGTCCCACAAGGTCGCGTGTGACTTCGGTTTAACGAGAATCAAGTTGGAACGTGTAGATGATTCAGGCACGATGTCATGCGGGGTATTTATCGAGTATTTTGGAGTTCCGAGCATTTAATTAGAGAAGCTTGAATTCCCGTGGGAATAGTAGCAAAATGAGGGAATTTTTCAAGGACGAGTTTTGAGCGTTCGAGCTGACTTCGGGTGTTCCGTCGGGCCTCAATAAGCGATTCGAACATTAGAAAAAGTGCCGTCTAGAAAGCATGAGAAGAGGAGAAGCCGTTTGTGGCGTCGATTTATTATTTCGAGGTCCCGATCATTTATTTAGAGAAGCTCGAGTTCGAGGGTGCATATTAGTAAAATAAATAAAAAAGCCGTTTACGTAGGTCCCGCAAGGTCGCGTGTGACTTCGATTTACCGAGAATCGAGTTGGGACGTGTAGATGATCTAGGCATGATGTCATGCGGGGCATTTATCGAGTATTTCGGAGTCCCGAGCTTTTAATTAGAGAAGCTTGAATTCCCGTGGGAATAGTAGCAAAATGAGTGAATTTGTCAAGGACGAGTTTTGAGCGTTCGAGGCGACTTCAGGTGTTTCGTCATGCCTTAATAAGCAAGTCGAGCATTAACGAAAAGTGCTTTTGAGAAAACACGAGAAGAGGAGAAGCCGTTTGTGGCGTCAATTTATAATTTCGAGGTCCCGATCATTTATTTAGAGAAGCTCGAGTTCGAGGGTGGATATTAGTATAATAAATAAAAAAGTCGTTTACGTGGGTCCCGCAAGGTCGCTTTTGACTTTTGTTTACCGAAAATCGAGTTGAGATGTGTAGATTATTCAGGCACGATGTCATGCGGGGCATTTATTGAGTATTTCGGAGTTCCGAGCATTTAATTAGAGAAGCTCGAATTCTCGTGGGAATAGTAGCAAAATGCGTGAATTTGTCAAGGACGAGTTTTGAGTGTTCGAGGCGATTTCGGGTGTTCCGTCGGGCCTCGATAAGCGAGTCGAGCATTAACGAAAAGTGCTTTCAAGAAAGCACGAGAAGAGGAGGTTTGTGGCGTCGATTTATTATTTCGAGGTCCCGATCATTTATTTAGAGAAGCTCGAGTTCGAGGGTGCATATTAGTAAAATAAATAAAAAATCATTTACGTGGGTCCCGTAAGGTCGCGTGTGACTTCGGTATACCGAGAATCGAGTCGGGACGTATAGATGATTCAGGCACGATGTCATGCGGGGCATTTATCGAGTATTTCGGAGTTCCGAGCATTTAATTAGAGAAGTTTGAATTCCCGTGGGAATAGTAGCAAAATGAGTGAATTTATCAAAGGACGAGTTTTGAGCGTTCGATGCTTCGTTTTTCTCGATTCTTTTAGTTGTTCGTCTATTCGAGAGGAGGTATAAATCTTGACTATCATTTTAGTTAATTTTGAGCTTGGACGAGTCCGAACGGGCCCAAAAAGCAAAGTCGCACGAAACACGTTTAATGTACTGGTCAAGAGCTTTGAGAGAATATGATTTCAAGAACAATTTGGCCATGCAAGCATCATTGAATAGAGGGATTCGTTAGCTACGTGTAGGAAAAAACGGAACTCAATTTCGAATTCAGACGAGCCTAAACAAGCTCAAAACACAAAATATATACTACATATTAATTTTTTTCATTAATTTTAAAATATAAAATGAATTATCAAAATACGTTTTATTTATTAATTTTTTAAATATAAAACGTATTATTAAAATACGTTTTATTTATTAATTTTTTTTTAATTTCAAAAATAACATATTTTTAAAACTTATTATCGGAATACATTTTTGTTAAAAAAATTTAATAAAAAAACATATTATGAGAATACGTGTTTTTTTATTTTTGTCTTTTTTTTATTTTTTTATTTTTTTCCAGTTATTTTTTTTTTTCTTTTTTATATATATAAACTACCCAAATATACAAGCAGAAGAATGCACAAATATCCCTATTGTTCTCTAATATTATTTAACGAAAAAAAAATTAATTAAATTTATTGGCTAAAATAAGTTAATTTTTAAAGAATTTAATTGCTTAGAATAAAGATCTTATCACTTAAGACGTAAAGTAGGAGAAAGATTATTGGAAATGATATATAGTTAAAAATATGATGAATACTGAATTAAAATTGATGTGATATATTAAAATAATTAATTGATATTATTCAATTATACTGATAATATTGAATGGAATTGAGTTTGATTTCAGTGAAGTAAATAGATCTGTTCGGCTTTGAGAACTTTAGAGCATCTCTAGTGGTCTTTTAGTTGCTCTATTTTGTCTATGCGACGTAGATATTGTCTAGAAATCTTTCTAGATATAGGTGTCATTTTAAACAAATTTTTTATATATTATATTATTTATTCAATTTTATACATTTTAAGTTAAAAGATAATTAATATTAATCATTAAAAACACAATTTTATACATTTTAAGTTAAAAAATAATTAATATTAATCATTAAAAACACAATTTCTCCATTTCTTTTTCCTAGAGATCGCCAATCAACGGGTCGGCAGGCCTCCCATGGCTGACCCATAACCTGCCCGCCAAAAACCAAGGGCCGAGCCCGTGAATTGGCCCTGTCCCGGTCCGGTACCGGCTTGATCCCATGATCAAAAATAGAAAAATCGGACCCGAAAACGACCCGTAAAAACACTGTGACGGTTCTCGAAACGGGCAATCTATGGGCTGGTTGCGGGCCAAGCCGGGACCGGCCCAGCCAATGGCCATGTCTACTTTTTCGGCATAATTTTAAAATTCGTCCTATAATTTGACCACTTTCCAAAAAACCACCTCGAAATTGACCACTTTCAAACATGGTCCTATAATATGACATTTTAATCAAATTTGGTCATTTTTATCCAGAATATGGATTAAAATGTGATTAAAAAAAGATCAAAATTAATTAAAAAATAACCAAATTTGATTAAAATATCAAATTATTGGACGAAGTTTGAAAATGGTTGATATCAAAGTGATTTTTTAAAAAGTGGTCAAATTATAGAAAAAAAAAAAAAAAAACCTTCAGGACCGACACTGACCAGCCTACTGCGTTCTCAATAAACAAATCAAATTAGTAATGTCAATGTCCAAATGAGAAACGGGGGAGCAAGCACGTGATCAAGACTATGGAACTCATATAATTGAAGTCGGTAGCAAAGTATGGGAGTCCACCAGCCTTCTCCTCCAATCAACTGACAATTTACATGTGACAATTAAGAGAGTTGACATGAGGCTGGCTCTCCCATGCATGATTCTCGATTTATGTATTTATTTAATCAATTCTAGAATTTATTATATATTTCCCGTTTCTATTTCATATTTCAATACGATTAAAGAGGAAGTAGTACGGCACCCGCGCGTTGCGCCGCTTGATATTAAAAATGACGTAGATGAAAATATTATTTATTATATTTTAAATTATTTTTTAAATATAATATTATTAGTGGACGCATTATATTCATTATCATCGTCATAAATAACATTCTTTGTCATTTTTAAATAAATAAAGACATTATTTCTATTCTATAGATAATCTGATATAGAATAATTCAAATAAAAATGTGCAAATATGAGTCATTTATAATTATAAAAATGTACCAAAGAAAAAATACAAAAAACAACTCAATTTTCATTACTATATTTTTCCACACTCTTCTAATTGAAAAAATAAATTCATTAATTCATTTGTTTGCAAAATAAGTCCGGTGGTGATCATAATAACATGCAAGATAAATCACTGTTTGTAAAGTTACAAACATGCCAACAATTATTTATGTTCATGTCACTAAGAAATTACTTATTTTTTACATGTAACTTATGCAAAATGTTATTTAATATAATTTTTAAAAATGTACATTAATAAAAAAAATACATTTATATTGTATTATATAAATTATAAAAAGAGTAAAATTCATTTTGATAAAATGAGTATTTATTATATAAGATAAGAAAAAAGAATTTTTTATTGCAACAATTTAGTAGTAGTAATATTTCTTGTTATTCTCTTAAGAAAAAAAAACATGTGTTATAATAACAAAAAAATAACAATAATAAACAAAATATCTTATTTGTATTCATACAAAAATATAGTTTCATAGTTGTGGATCAATAAAGAAATAAAAATGTGTGGAGTCACTTCAATCACAAACTTTGAGATGACCCAATTTTAGATCTATATGAAACAAATGATATCAATTATAAATAAAATAAATTAAACAAACTATGTATTTTGGTCTCATTTTTTTTTTCCAAACGATAGAAATTCTCATTCATAAAATAAACATCGAAGTCTGAATACATACAAATGCCAATACAAGGGAGAACCACTCTATGGTGGTCTAAATAACAATTACATATATAAGAGTATGGGACACAAGCAACTATTACAACAAGTCTACTGAAACTTGTATCCCTCAGAAATAATAGAATAATGATGAGAAAGAAGTTATGAAGAAAGAAGAGTGCAGCATTGGAATTTCCACTGATTCTCAGAATCCTAGACCTCCCACTTATTGTTCTCCTCTTTCTAGCAATGAAGACCGGCTGACCTCTGCATATTCTCTCCAATCTTTAACAGCACCTTCCACTATGAGATGAGCCGGCCTATTTGAGCCTTCAAAAACCCAAAGGTTTCTTGACTTCCAAAGCCACCATAAAATATATGTAGATAACTGTATTCGGGCTTCAGAAGTATCATTATGATTTAAACCTGCAATATCCCACCACCAATCCTTGAAATTATTCAGCTGTTGAAGGCCATCCCAGTTAACAGGAGCAAGTTTCCATACAAGTTCTGCTTTGGGACAGGAAAAAAGAATATGCTCAATTGATTCCTCAGCTAATCCACAAACTCTGCATACTGGATCAACTTCCATTCCTTTCTTTTTTAAGTTCACAGCCACAGGAAGTATTCCAGTTATACACTTCCATATGAAGTGTTTTATTCTGCCTTTTATTTTAAGTTTCCACAATCTTGTTCTGGCAATTTTGTCCCTCAAAGGTGGTGAGCTGCTCTGTGCTGCATCCATTTAAGTAGCTTCTGTTGGATTAAAGTGGCATATGTTCTTGAAACTGTAAACTGACCCTTTTTATCTTGAATCCAGATCCATCTGTCTTCTTCAGCAGGGTTGAGGGTAGAAATTCTCTGAATGGCCTTATAGTCTTCCTCTGTGAAGTTTTGAGAGAGGATATGAACATCCCAGCTAGTACCATCTTGAGTGAGTAATTGATGCACCCATTTTAGATTATGATCAGGCCCAATTTTGAAGGTTAGCTTTTTACCTTTGAGGTCTGGGACCCAAGAGTCTTCAATTATTCTGGTATTCCTTCCATTGTGAATTACTGACAACATCCACTTCCCACATTTGTCTCTGACTTTTAACCATGAGTTCCACAGCCATGAAGCATTTGTATTTCTGTGGGCAGCAAACAGAGATGTTTCAGGGAAATATCTTGATTTAAGTACTTTGCTTACCAGAAGATTTGGCTGTGTAAGTATCCTCCAGATTTGTTTTGCTATGAGTGCTTCATTGAATGTTTGAATATCCTGAAAGCCAAGACCACCATGAGATTTAGGTAGAGTTAGGTAGTTCCAGGCTTTCCAGTGTATTCATTTACTTGAATTTTCTCCCTTATCCCACCAGAACTCTGCACAAACACTTGCAATTTCCTTGCATAATCCTGAAGGGAGAATGAAGCAAGACATAGTGAAGACTGGTAGTGCATTAATCACTACTTTAATGAGAACTTCCTTACCTGCTGGAGAAAGCCACTTATTTTTCCAACTGAGATTCTTCTTTTAACTGTAGAGAGAACATAATCAAAGGCATCTCTTTTTGATTTTCCAATACCTAGTGGTAGCCCTAGATATCTTGAAGAAGAGTGCAGTTTAATACCTTGAAGCTCATTGCAGCAACTGGCTTGAATCTCAACTGCAGTATTCTTGCTGAAGAAAATTGTAAATTTGTCAAAATTTACTTGTTGTCCTGTAAATAGATAATAATCATGGAGAATTTGCAGGAGCTTATGAACTTGAAAGACTTCAGCCTTGCAGAAAATAATCAGGTCATCTGCAAATAATAGATGGGTAAGAACTGGGCCAGTTCTTGATATCTTGAGCCCCTTAAACCCTCCTCTTTCAGCTTCTGATTTCAGCCTTGCAGGCAATAATTCAGTGATTATAATAAATAAATAGGGGGACAGGGGATCCCCTTGTCTGACCCCTCTAGTAGCTGAGACATAACCACAAGGATGCCCTTGAAGATTAAATGAGAAAGTAGGGACAGTAATACAGACCATTATCCATTTAACAAATGTAGGGTGAAAACCCATTCTTAACATTGTAAGTGGTATGCTTTTCCACTCTACTTTGTCAAAGGCTTTAGCCATATCTAGCTTTAATTCCATGAAATAATGTTTTCCACTTCTATGCCTATTTAAAAAATGAAATGCCTCATGGGCAATTACAACTTGATCAAGAAATTGCCTACCAGGTAGGAATGCTGCTTGTGTTTCAGAAATACAATTTGGAAGGCAATTCCTCAACCTCGAAGCCAATATTTTAGAAATAATTTTGTAAAAGACTGCACACAAACTGATCGGCCTGAACTGAGAAATAGAAGTAGGATTGGGACACTTTGGCACCAAAGTGATAAGAGTATGCTTCCAATACCTGAGCATTTGGTCTGAGGCAAAGAAACTCTGGACTGCTGAGCAAATATCATTCTTCACAATCGGCCAGAAATGCTGATAAAAGAGTGCAGACATCCCATCTTCCCCAGGTGCTTTGTTGGGGTGCATACTAAAAAGAGCCCTCTTAATGTCTTCTTCTTGAACTGAAGACAGAAGTTCTTCATTCATAGCCTTAGTGATTTTATTTGAGATAAGTGGCAGTAAAGTATGGCCTTGTGAGGATCCTTGAGAAGTATAAAGCCTGGTGTAGTAATTCTTGATAATTTCCTCAATTTCCTGTTGATGCTCACAGAGTACATTGTTTTCATTGAGCAGTCTTTCAATGGCATTCATTTTCCTTCTGTGGAGAGTGTAGGCATGGAAAAATTTCGTATTTTTGTCTCCTTCTTTGAGCTTCCGCCAATTCCTTTTTTATGCTGTCCCATTTAGCCCAATTCCTTTCTCCTCCTTCTTTCCTCATTTCTTAAAGAGTTAAGGTAAGAGATGATATTCTGTTTTTGCTCAGCTCTTTAAAATGTCTTCTCCAGAGAATTAAAGCTTGCCTTGCTTTCTTTATTTTCTCCTTAACAGTGAACATGGGAGTTCCTTCTGTGCTAATGCTCCAAGCTTCTTCAACTACTTCCTTTATGCCTTCATGTTTGAGCCATCTTTTATCGAACTAGAACCTTTTCTTGGGTTTATTTGGATTCTGTTAGTGCTGAGGACGAGCATATGGTGGTCTGAAGAGATCCTGAACAATGTGGTGGCCTTTGTTTGCGGGTATGAAACTAGCCATTCAAGGGTAGCAAACATCCTGTCTAGCTTCTCCTCCACATAGCCCTCCCATTCTCTGTTGTTTCCCCAAGTAAAAGGATAGCCATTATCTGAGATTTCTTGCATTCCCATTTCTGCCACAAAGATTCTGAAGCTTGCAAGACTATTCTCACTTCTGGGTCTACCACCTTTCTTTTCTGAAGGTTGAAGAAGGTCGTTCCAATCCCCTGCCATGCACCATTTATCACCCCATTTTTGCCTTTCATTCCTCAAATAGTCCCATTGAAGTTCTCTTTCTGCTTTAATAGAGCTGAGATAGAAAAAAATAGACCAAACAACAGTATCTCCAAAAATAGACATATATTTAACAGCAATAAAAAAAGAAGAGCTGTACATATGGATAATTTGAATATTGGCATCCCATAAAAGCAAGAGACCCCCACTAGTACCTCTGGGACCCACAATTAAGCATCTATCTCCAAAACCAATTTTTCTACAAACTGAAAAGGTGATTTTTTTTTTTTTCACTTTAGAAAGGAAAACAAAATTTGGGTGATGGCTTCTCAAAACCTCTTTTAACTGGGGAACTGTAGAGGGCCCACCCAGACCTCTACAGTTCCACACCAGAGCATTCATTGGTTATTTGAGGACCCATTTGGGTTGGCCCTCTCCACCCTTTCTGAGCTGAGTTTTTGCTTTTTACCTTCTGCCATTGAAGACTCTGGGTTGCTTTCAATTGACTTCACCGTCATCTGATCTTCTCTTGCTCTTTTGATAGAAGCTTTCTCCAGTGGCTTTTGGATCTCTGGTTTCTTCTTGGTACTTCCTTCAATTTTAGCAGCTCTCTTCCAGGTTTTCCTCATTGGTGAAACTTTCTGGTTCATTTGGCTATGCTCCTTTAGTGACCAAGTGTAATTGATTGGAACTTCATGGACTTTAGATTCTGCCATTGTTGTGTCATGAATTTGGAGGTCCATAATGACCTGAGTTGTTGTCTTCTCCTGATTTCCTCTATCACTTTCTAGGGCCTCCAAACTTTTGATGGATGATTGATTTTCTGTATCATTCTGAACAATGGCCAGGTCCTTCTGTAACTGAAGTTGTTCTGCTTCCTTAGGAGATTCAGAGTTAATGGTGGGAGCAGATCTTGATTTATTCCTTGAAGCATCTTGGTCTTGTTGATTAGAGCTTGGGTCAGAATTGATCCCCTTAGTTTGTCCAGAAGAAGAACCTAAGATATTGCCATTTTTGCTCTGATATGGATCCCTTGCTCGCAGCCATTCTCCAAACTGTCCTTCTCTGAGATTGTTCTTAGCAATGTCATCTAGTCTGGAGGAGCATGCCTTTTCAATATGCCCAATTTTCCCGCAATAAAAACACAGATTGATAAGTCTTTCATATTTAAACTCCACCATGACTTGTTGTTCTCCCAGTCTAATGCTTGCACATCTGGGCAGGGCTTCTTTCAGATCAATGGCAGCTAGGATTTTAATGAACCTCCCCCCTTGGATAACTGAATTTACCACAACCGCATTAAATACTTCTTTGAATATCTTTCCTACTTTGAGACCCACTTCAGCTGTCATCCAGTTCAGAGAGACTTTATGGATTTGGACCCATAGTTTAAGGTAATCAAATCCCACATGATTTGCAGTTAAACCCTCCTTCCATTCTTGAAGTATCAGATATTGATTTTCAAATAGCCAATTGTTACCATTCATGACCTTCTTCAAATCATCGACATTTTCAAAAATAAATTGGAAAAAATTGATATCTAATTCTCTGACCTCCATCGTGTTATGAATTTTCCAGATGGAGCTCATCGCCTTCTTTATTCCTGCTAAGCTCGCTCGTTTCTCGCCTATAATCTTCCCAAATAGACTCTTGCTGCATTCCACTTTGCTTGATACAACATCATCTTTCCCCAAATCAATTATAGCTGACTCCTTCGTAGAGAGAGAGAAAGCTTTAAGCCGACATGTGATATCTTCTGTTGAAATCATCGATCGAAGACAACAGAGGAATCCCCAAATCAAAAACCCTAGATGATGCGTAGAAAAAGAAAGGAAACCAGATAGTTTAAGAATAAGATCTATATGACTTAGAGAATGATTTGTTTTGGTTGAAGGGGAAATTAGATTCAGTTTCAAAAATGGAAGCCTCCGATGGAGGAATGATCAGCTCTCCGACGAGAGAATGTTTCGCTCTCCGATGAGAGAATTCTTCAGAGTAATAGAGATTGAGAAGAGAGTCGATACTCTAATGTCTCTACAATTCGACAATTGAGATATGTGAAGGTAGAGAGTAGATTGATCTCAAATTATTCATTTAGTTAGGACAAAAACCAATGTAAAAGACCTCATATATAACAAAAATTCCACTAAATAATTGGATGATAAATATGTATTGTCTTATTCAGTCTTCATGGTCAAAACCGTATTATCACTTTTTTCTCTTTTATGGTTGAGACTTTCTCACTCTTTTTGCTATCATTTCTTAATTTTCTTTCTTTTATATTCCATAATATTATTTTGCAATATTATTCTATTTTTGTACCCGTAAATGAAAATAAATTTTAATCCATGTTCAAACACTAATCATCTAATTTTTATTTTGTATATAAACTGTGATAGTAAATGTACATTTAAAAGTAATAATATATAAATATAAATGTGTATATATATCAAGTTATTATTTTAATATATACTTTCAAGATTTTTGTTTCTTTATAATCTTAGGTTATATTAAGGTAACAATAATGATTATCACCGTCATTACTTATATCAATAGCCGAAATTTATTTGCATTGAATTTATGAGAATTATAATTTAACTTATTAAATACATGTTGATAGAATTCTTGTAAAATAATAATAATAAAATATTTAAATCGTAGTATATAACTCTAAAACAATAAAAAGTAAAATTAAACCTTGTGATATATACGATAAAAAAGAAAATAGTTATTGCGTTTGTAGTATATTGTGCGAAACTTTATTTGTCGCAATATTTTGATAAAGCCGATATATTCTCATCACTCTTACGAAAACAATATATATAAATATATACAATTAGAAAATTAAACAATAAATTCATCTGTTATACTTTTCTTTTCAGGAATTATAGTTATATAATTCTAAACCTCTAAAGAAATTAAAAGGATGGCAAAATTTATGTACATATGTTTAGATAGCCTCTTTAAGATTTTGACGAAATAAAATAAATTATACCAACTAAAAATAAACAAAATAAAACAAACTTTGTATTTTTGGATCACCTACAATCACACAAAAACCAATATGAATTTTATCTCCAGTCTTCACAATTAAAAACATGAGTTGAACCTTTTTGAAATCATGTAATTCTCTCTTTTGTACGTTAATATTTCTATTTTTTTTTTCAATTTTTCAGAATATCATATGTGAAATATCTATGTATTTTTTACCCATAAATACAATCAAATTTTAATGTCATGTTCGAATTATATGTTGTCTTTTTTTTCTTTACTTTCATTTTTTTCATATTCTTGGTTGATATTTATATAAGGAACTTAAATTCAGATAATTCTTTTTGTCCAAGTAAAGGTTATTCACTACTTTCGAGATACGTTTCATATGGATATGCAAGTTCATCCCCAGTACCCGTAGATGATAGTATTTTATTATTAAAAAATATTCTTTTAAGATAAATAAATTACATTACTATGACAAATATAATTTTATTTTCCATCTCTCTCTCTCTCTCTCTCTCTCCCTCTTTGTATTTTTTTATTATTCAAAGAAATTTATTAGAAAATAAAATGACAATATATAAAATATTATTTGAAAGTTTGCAATTTGTTATTAACCAAATTAATGAATTCTTGTATCGAAATTTAGATAATTGAGAAATATCATCAATAGTAAACATAGTTATTTTTATTTTGTGGTAAACAATTGATATTCTTTTATTATTAAAGTATATTATTTGTAATCCATATTAGATTATAATAATATCATAATATATTTATACATAAACTAATGTATACTGATAAATTTATTATTTTGAATTAAGTGTACAAATATTTATTTTTATTGTTTGAATTATCCACATAGGATATAAAAATTTATTTCAAAGCCATGAAAATCGAAGTGCAAGTCCCAAAGCGTAATTATGTAGGAACTTAATAATTGACTATTGATTGTACTCATTGTTTTAATGATATATCATAGTTAGAAATTGATAAAATTTATTGTTAGATAATATACAATTGTTTTGAAAAATATGTCTCTTCTAATTTAATAAACTATATTATATGTAAGATCTAACTTTTATTATATTTGTCATCGCTTTCTCATTGTATCTTCTTCTATTTAATTTGTTTATATGTATAATAAGTTTTAATACAAATATGTCGTGCTCATAAACATAAATGAAGTTTTGAAAGAAAATTATTTTTTATTGATATTCCAATTGTATAGATATGTTTATACCTTTAATTTTGAGAATAAAAGTCAATATTTATAATTTTATGTTTAGTTATTAGAATGTCTTTTAGCGAAAAAATTACTCAATGAATTAAACATAAAGACATCATATATAAATGACAAATTTTAATCTTCTAAGTTCTATTAACTTTTATTTTGCCGCTTTATATAATTAACTATGATAGGTTTTATATTATGTAGTTAAGAATTTACAATTTCAAAATAAAATTAAGACTACATCTTATATTATGGTTCTATAATGAAATATATTATGATTTTATAATTGAAAAACTCAAATGGATGGTTTTGAAAATTTAATGGATTAATCAATTGAGGACAATTAATAGATAATTTAACATTAATCATTGTATTACTTTTTTTTTGATCTCATTATTAATTGTATTGAGATGTGTAGAATTAGCACAACATTCTAAACAATTGTCAACTTATTCAACATTCCCAATAATATTATTCTAGTATAAATAATTCTAATAGAGCTT